>CAUYUJ010015282.1:75650-98150 GCA_963575745.1 Prorocentrum cordatum
CCTAATCGTGAATGATGGTTTCGCGCCGCGGGTTCGTTCCTGTGGTCTCTAGGGCCTGACCTGGGCCCCGTGAATGATGGTTTCGCGCCGCGGGTTCGTTCCTGTGGTCTCTAGGGCCTGACCTGGGCCCCCAGGCGCGTTCAACCTTGAACGCCTCCGCTGGGGTCGCCTTCGTGGATAGGGAGCGGGGAGGGGGGAGGGAATGAGGTGAGCGAGCGGCGAAATGGAGAGGGAATAGGAAGATGGCGGCACCGATCGTGGTGCAGGACCACAAGCGATAAGCTTAGATAGTGTGGCAACGTGCAACCCCCTGATGGACAACGGCCCGGCCCAAACAGCGAGGCGCAAAGCGCCGTTATTTTCGCGCTCCAACGGTTGATAACGAAAAATGATGACGATGATTGTGGTGGCGTTGATGATCAGGGTGCTCATGGTAGCGGCGTGCCTCGATGTCCCATGCCGCTCCGGGGGGAGTTTCGACGGAAGATCTGACATCTCTTACTTACACAAGGTAATATTTCAATTCCGCCGGCTTCCGCCAGCGGGGCCGCCCCCTTTGTATTTCCGCCACTGTCCGCCAGCTTCGGTCTCAGGCGAGGGGTCGGTAAGGCGTTTTCCGCGCGCGAGGAACTCAAGTAATAAACTCACGCAGCGAACTCACGTGGTGTCTTGTGTTTGGGGTCTGGTGTTTGGAATTTGATGTTTGGTGTATGGGACTCTGTTTTTGGATTTGGTGTTTGAGGTGTGGCTTTGCAGTTCAAGGTTGGTGTTTGGGGTTTGGTGTTTGGGGTGTGGTGTTTGGTGTTCGGTGTTTGGTGTTTGGGAATTTGGGCATTGGGGTTTCAGTTTTGGGAATTGATGTTTGCTGCTTGGAGTTTGAGGCTTGGTTTTTGGGGTTTGGTGTGTTGGGCTTGGTGTTTGGGGATTGGTGCTTGATATTTGGTATTTGGGGTTTGGGGTTTGGGGTTTGGTGTTTTATGTTTGGTGTTTGGGGTTTGTTGTTTGGGGGTCGGGGTTAGGTGTCTGGTGTTTAGAATTTGGGAATTGGAGTTTGGGGTGTTTTTTGTTGTTGTGGGAGGTGGGGGGTGGGCAACCTGGAAGGGTCTCACCTGGAGAACCAACCGAATCGACACTTCCCCCCCCTCGGAATTATCCGCCTTTTTTTTCGTATTGAAATTTCATACGATTCTGCCCGTCGTGCATCTTAAGTCTGAACTCGTGTCATCCCAGCCCAGCCGGTATCACCCCCCCCCGCCATCCTCTGCAAATCATGCTATGCGGGCGCTCTCGTTTATCAAGGATCATCCATGTTCGAGAATCCCTTGCAAGAGCGGGACGGAGTGCACGCGCGCGCGCGTCGTCGCGCGCATGCCGAAATCCTTCAAACACATCCTGTTTGTTGGGATTTCAAAGCCGAGTGGCACGAACACATAAAACACACATGGTTTTTGCAACGTGAGTTTTCAAACAAATTGTTTGCGCCCGCGCCCTCTCGTTTTTTCCGTCAAACAATTTGAGTTGTTACCATACTCAAGCAACGGCTTCCAAATTGGCCTCTCGCGAGCGCGTGTTAAAATCTTTCCAGCGTCCTTGCGCGCGTGCTGTTGCAGGAATCCCTTGCAACGAATGGAGCGAAGTGCGCGCGCGTCGTCGCCCGCATGCCGGAAGGTTTGACACATTTTTGTTATCGTAGGTATTTCAAAATCGAGTGTCCCGAACACATATAAACATACAGGGTTTTGCAACATCAGTCTTCAAACGAAAATCTTGCGCTCGCGCTCATGCGTTTTTTTTTTTTTTTTTGTTTCTCTCTCTCTCTCTCTCTCTCCATTTCAGGTTTTCTCACATTTTCGTTACATTCTGCCAAACGGGCCTCTCGCGCCGCATGCCGAACTCATTCGAACGCCCTTGCGCACGTGCTGGGGGCGGGCGCGCGATCCGTGACAAATATTTCCGCGCGGGCCAATTACGCGCGTCGTCCGCGCGCATGTCGAACTCCTTCAAAAGCCTTCATCTCTGACGCGAGGACATCGTCATTGTTATCGGCGGGCGTGATCATAATCGACGCCGTCACTGGTCTTGCCGTCGTCATCGCCACCTTCGTCACCGCAACTGCACTCATAATCGTGTACCAGTGTCGGCGCCGCCATGATACCGAGCCCGCCCAAGTCATCGACTCGCATTGAAGTGCCCCGTGGGAAATGCCCGGCGGTCAGCGCCACCGTGGCCGCGTTGGTCGCGCCAAACGAGTTGGCTCCTGTGCGCCCGAGCGTGTGCGGTATAGCGCGGCCGCAGAAGTACACCAGCCAACTCCAAGCACTCATCTCAATCGCCGCCGCGTTGGTTTTGCAAACCAAGTTGCGCGTGGGTGGGTGGGATGTTCGCAACTGCGTGGAATGTGCCAACTCTTTTGTAACAACCAATTGGCCAGGCAGATTCTCTTTTCTAAAGGAATAATCGCATGGATTCCCGTTCCCCTCCCGCGCCGGAATCAGCGGTCCCCTCGTTCGTATTGCAGATTGCATATGGTTGTGCCCCATCATCCATCTTAGGTGCAAGCTCGTGCCATCCCAGAAAGGCTGGCATCGGCACCCCATTTCACCCTTGGAAACATTAGTTTCCAAGAGTCCATTGCAAGAGATGAGACGAAGTGCGTTGCGCGCGCGTTGTCACGCGCGCGTGCCGAAAACATTCAACACTTGAAGTGTCGCAAGGAGTTCAAAATCGAATGTTCCGAACAGATATGGAAACACGCGGTTTCGCAACACTGAGTTTTCAAACACTCGCGCTCGGCTTTAATGAATACTGATGACACTGTGTATATACAAGAACAAATTTAAACAATCACAGTCTCCGCCAAAAAGAGTCTTCGCGCGCGCGTATCAGAATCGCTGAGACGCCTTTGCCCGCGTGTTGTCGCATCAGTTTTATGCAACAAATGGGACGAAATGCGCGCGCGGGCGTGGTCGCGCGCGCATTTCGTAATCCTTCAAAAACATTGGGTTTCGGAAAGGTTTCAATTCTCCTGAAATCAGATTAAAAAAACACATGGCGGTGCAACGAACACATTCAAACAACGGTTGCGCTCGGGCTTTTGCGAATGCTAAAGGAAACCGTGGGTGTCACAACGTTGTCATAACTTGCTATCGGACGGGCATTGCGCGCGCATGTCGGAATCGCTGGAACGCCCTTGCGCGCGTGTTGTCGCATGGGTCTTTGGCAACATATGGGGAGACGTGAGCGCGCGCGTGGTGGCTCGCGCGTGTCGAATTCATTCAACAACCTCACGCTTCGTAGTAATCCGTAAGGGCTTCGCCCCCTGCCGCCGGCCCCCTCTCTCGGAGAATGGGCCATGGAAGAGCTAAGTCATGAGGTCTTGGCGCTGTTGTGAAGCAGTATCGAATCTTCATGCGAAGCCGAACGCAATCAGCAAAACCAACTGATCACAAGAGGGGTTACCACACCTGGCGATTGGTGGATCTGCGTGAGGGGTGGCACCGAATTTCAGAAATGTGGCAAATCCCCTGTGTTTTTGGACCCTGACCCCGCGGATCTGCGTGAGGGGTGGCACCGAATTTCAGAAATGTGGCAAATCCCCTGTGTTTTTGGACCCTGACCCCGCGGATCTGCGTGAGGGGTGGCACCGAATTCCAGAAATGTGGAAAATCCATGTGTTTTTGGACCCTGACCCCGCGGATCTGCGTGAGAGGTGTCGATTTCGAGCCCCCCCAGCAATTCAGACAACGCGCCCAGGGGGTGCTAAAAATCCCGTTTGGGCCTCCCCCCCCCTCGCGCGGTCAACCAACTAGTTACAGTAACCAGCAAGAAGTCAACTAGTTACAGTAACCAGCAAGAAGCAGAACTGTAACACTGGAAACTACAAACTACAACTGGTACAGGAAACTGCGAACCCGTGCCTCGCAGCCTGGTGGCCCCACAAGGGGGCCGGCGGATTTCAAAATCGAGTGCCGCGCAACGTATAACAAACACATGGTTTTGCAACTACAGTTTCCGAAAGTGCTTGCGCTTGCGATCCTGCGAATTCCTAAGAAACCGTAGGTTGTCACAATTTTCATTCGATTCTGCCAAACTGCCCCCTTTGCGCCGCAAGTCAACATCGTTCGAACGTCTTTGCGCGTGGGCTGGGGGGGGCGGCTTGTATCACATAATGCCATGCGGGCCGCTGTTGCGCGTCGGCCGCGCACACATGTCGAGCTCTTTCCGAAACCCCCATCACCGACGCGAAGACGCTGTCATCGTCGTCGGCGTGATCAGTTTCGCCGTCGCTGGCCCTGCCGTCGCCGTTGCTATCATGGTGGCCAGCATCGCCACCATCATCATCGCGTCTACCCTTGTCGACGATGTCATTATACTGCGCCCGTCCAAGTGACCGACTCGCGCTGAAGTGCCCGTTGGGAAGTGCCAGGCGATCAGCGCCACCGCGGCCGCGTCGGTCGCACCGCACTAGATGGTCGCTGCGCGCGCGAGCGTGCGCGAGCTAGCGCAGCCGCAGAGATGCACCAGCTAACTCATCGCAGTCGCCGTCGCACGGGTTTTGCAAACCAGCTTGCGGGTGGATGGGTGTGATGATTGCGCGATCAGTGGGCTGGACAACCCAGTGCGAACAAACATCATTTGCACCACACAGTTTCCACCACGTAGTATGATGTAACACATTTTTTGTGGTCCAAATTAACCAGCATAGTTTGTTCGAGTTTTGATTCGACCATCCTGTATTTTTTCCCCGGTTGATTTTTTCTATGCTTATTTACGAATGCGCCAGCGAACATGATATTTACCCACGGGGCAGCCACGCGACAACCCACACGACAACCACAAAACACGTCGCGGGATAGCCGACGCGATCATTCCAAGGACAATCAGCGAGACCACCTACGGGACAACTACGGGATAACTAACATCAGGGAAGCGGAGACGGGGTAACGGGCGGGGTAACAGCAAAGGGGGGAACAGGAAATGGCCCGTTCGAGGCCACAAATGCGCACTTTGTTGCAGTGCGGTTATTTCCGGTTTCCGCATTCATTGCAGCATCTACCAAATGTTGTTTGCGTTGAAAACTTTCGCCTGTTGTGCTGCAAGTTTTTGGTTTGGGCCATTATTTACCTGATCTGTGGGGCTTGTTTGCAGTTTTCCCGCAAGTAGTTGCAGAACAAACGCAGTGTAGTTTTTGTCGCATCGCAGAACAATTTCCGTGCAGTTTTCTGTTCTGGCCGTTGCTGTTTCTCCGTCTGGATTTTATGGTGGGTTTGTTACCCCGTTTAGGCGTTACTTGGTTTAGTTTTTCCTGCTAACTCAACCCACGGGACAACCGCAGGACAACCCAATGGACGACCATGGGACATCCATGAGACAGCCCATGGGACATCCTGGTGGACAACCACGGAACAACCAACAACCCAGGGGACAACCCATTAGACAACCACGGCGCAGTCACGGGACAACCACGGGACAACCAACGGAACAACTTGCGGGGCTGCGCGAGGGCCACGGATAATTTTGATGTCTGAGTTGGCCGCACCCTCGGCCGACACATCGTCGTTTCCGCGCATCCCCGTCTCGGCCGCACGCGCGACGCGCGACACGAACCGAAACCGAAACCGACTTCCCGGTCGGGTTGATTTGTTTTCGCCTTAAAAACAGATTTCCGAGTCCAAGCTGGGTGGGGCTATCTCGCGCGCGGCGTGGGGGCATGGGATCGCAGATGGCGTTGGTGCGGTGTGATGAGGGCGTGACCAGATGCGGGGGAGTTGCTTTTTTGATGCAGTGGTCTCTGTGCGTGTGCAGAGTCTTGGCCTGGGGGCTAGGGGCCAGCTCCTTGACCCTGGCCCTGTCTGCTCGCGCAGATGCAAGGTGTCGCATATCAGACCAGAGGTGTCATAGTATGGCACCGCATCGCAGCGCGTGGCATATACACTTGCAGACCATTGGTTGTAGCAAAATGTACCTTTGCAGGGGAGAATGTTGTATGGGCATTGTGTTGCATCGCACGGCACATCGCATAGCATTGTAATTATCATTTACAGCATTGTGTCGCCCAGCATTGCACTGTCTTCGCGATGTGTTTTATGTTGAGTGGATGTTGCATTGTTTGTGTATGTCCTTCGTGTCAGTCTGGTTCTGCAGTACTTTTACACTGCACAGCTTTGCTTTTGTATATTTGTCCGTTGCGTTGCCTTGCATTTCTGTGTTGCGTTGGATTGCATCGGCATTGCTTTCGCCTTGCTTTATCCATGCTTTGCAGTTGCGTTGGGGTTTCTACTTGTTGTTTAACAATGCTCGACAGTGCACTGCCTTGCATTGCAGAGCTCGTGCATGCCTGTTTCATTGCAGGGCGCGGGTATCGCATCGTGTTGCACCACATTGTTGTCCGTTGCGTTACGGTGCATTGCGCGTTTGGCAGGTGTTGCATTTCTGTTGCATTGCATTGTTTGGTTTCTGAGCAACTCATTGCATTCCATTGCGTTGTGTGTGTGTGTCTTTGCATGATTTTCACATGCATTTCATTGCGTTGCGTTGAAGTGCATGTCCTTCCATGGCGTTGCTTTTGCGCTATGTTCAGCTTGCGTTTAATTGTATGTAGGTTGTCCTGTTTTCGTCTTTGCGTTGCAGAGAGGAGGACTGGGCCAGCTTGAGCCACCTTGTGGCACTTTTGAGGGAACGTTGGTCTATCTGGGACGACATATTCGCCAACGAGGCCCGTCTTGGACGCTGTACCACCTCGCGCCCCTTCCGTCCAGACCCCTGGGGAGAAGGCAGGGGGAACGGTTACCCCCTACCAGTAGGTGAAGGAGAGGCTGTTTTGAAGGAGCTGTGACTGGACGAGGCTACGCCCAGAGGGCTGATGGGATTGGCATCCACGATGGTTCCCAGCATCGACTGGCCTGACGTGCGCTCACTTGAGCAAACGTTCTGTCCATCTCTGTGTCATATCTTGTTACGGATGGAGATCTCCCCAGGTCCTCCAGAGTGAGTACGAGGGCCACATCGAGAACGTCTGGTTGTGTGGCTCAAGCGCCTTCGCAGCAGCCGTGCAGGTGGTGCACGGGGTGCTTGGGGAAAGCTGTTCATCTCGCATTCTTGTCTCAGTTGATCCATGCTTTGGCCCGCTCGTAGTGACGAGGACACGCATGACGACATGTGCTTGGTAGTGTGTTGGTCCGAACTGCTTCCGATGAGGACGATGGTGATGACGAACTCGGTGATAACGATGACGGCGGTGTCGACGGTGATGACGGTGATACTATTGATTCTGATGTATGTGCTGTTGTTGGCGCTGAACTCGCACTCTTTTGCAAGCTCAATGCAGCTATGCACAGGCCGATGAGGCCAAGAAGCATAATCACAGTCCTCAGCAGCCTGTGCTGAACGGCCAAGTGGAGGGAGAACGGAAGGAGGAGCAAGCAGACGACGAACGCGCATGCGAGAACGCGCAGGCGAGAGGCCGGGCGGCCGGGGCCTGAGGGGCGATGCGGCCGGTCTGGCAGGCAGGAAGGGACATAGGGGGGAGACAGCAGGCACGGGGCAGGTGCGAAGGGGGCGAGGGAGGAGGAGCAGGGGGAAGGGGAGGGAAGGACGAAATTACCCGAGACGTGCTTCCCCCCTAGTGCACGTGAGGCGACTACGGATGTGAACTCTTCATGCACAAGAACACATGTCGAGATATGCAACATTTGCGAAGGCGATACAAGGTCCAGCCACGCACGTCGCACACCTGCGCAACATAGAACGGAGGACAATCATGGAGGAGGGGGAGGAGGAGGAGGAGGAGGAGGAGGAGGAGGCGGAGGAGGCGGAGGCGGAGGCGGAGGCGGAGGCGGAGGCGGAGGCGGAGGCGGAGGCGGAGGAGGAGGCGGAGGAGGAGGAGGAGGAGGCGGAGGAGGAGGAGGCGGAGGAGGAGGAGGAGGAGGAATAATAATAATAATAATAATAATATTAATAATAAGAATAAGAAGGAGAAGACTGATAATACTAATAATACTAATAATATTAATAAGACGATTCAGCATAAGAAGAATAATACGCAGACGAATAAGAATAATAATAATAACTAGAAGAATGATGATACTAATAATAATAATATTAATTGTAATAATAATATTAATATTCATACTGATAATAGTAATACGAATAATAAGAATGATAAGCCGAAGAAGACGACTACTAGTAATACTAATAATCATAATAATAAGAATACGAAGCAGACGAAGGCGACTACTAAGCAACTTAATAGCAAAACGAATAATAACACTAAGAATAATAATACGAGTAATAAGAATACGAATAAGACCACGACTAATAACGATACTACTACTAAGAATACTAATACTAATAATACGAATAATACTAGGAAGAAGAATAACCATAATAATAAGGGCAATAAGAAAAACAATAATAACAATAATAATAATAAAAAGAAGAATAACACATACGAATACTACTACCAATAATCATAACAATAAGAGGAGGAGGAGGAGGAGGAGGAGGAGGAGGAGGAGGAGGAGGAGGAGGAGGAGGAGGAGGAGCAGGAGGAGGAGGAGGAGGAGGCTTGTGTCAGGAGAGGGAGACACGCTACTGATAATAGCATCGACATGCGCTACATCTGCTCAATTCGCCCGCGCTGCCGCTGCAGGTAACGGGCGCCTAGGGAGGCTGGGAATTGACCGCTGAGGACATCGCCATGCGCAACGTGACGCTCCAGCGCCCTGCGCTCTGTGATGCAACAGCGCCGCGCGCTGACTGAGGTCAGGCAACCGTCTGGGTGCTCGTGACCACCGACTCCGCTGGACCACCTACGAGCAACGAGCGAGGCGACATTTGCTCAGTTCGCAGCCACCCAGGGAGCAGAGAGGTCTTGTCAGGGTGCGAGTGGCCCCGGATCCGCTTGACCTCCCAGGAGTCCAAGAAAGTGGCGGCAGTTGCGCAGGTTCGCAGTCGCCCAGAGGGCAGCGAAGTCCCGCCTGCTTGGCCCGCGGCTCAGCTGGACCTCTGAGGCATCCAAGAACACGGCGACGGTTGCGCAGTTCGCATCCATCCAAGGGAGCAGCGAGGTCCCGTCTGGGTGCGCGTTGCCCCCAATTCCGCTTGGATCCCAGCCGCCTACGAACGTGGCGGCGGTTGCGCTGTTCGCAGCCACCCAGGGAGCAGCGAGGTCCCCTCTGGGCGCGCGTGCGCCCCCGGCTCCACTGGACCTCCCAGGATCCTACGAAAGTGGACACAATTGCGCGGCTCGCATCCACCCCAGGAGCAGCGAGATCCCGTCGGGGTGCGCGTGGCCCCCGACCCCGTTGAACCTCGCAGGAGAGCACGAACGTGGCGACGGTTGCACAGTTCGCATCCACCCGAGTGAGCAGCGAAGTCTCGTCTGGGTGCGCGTGCGCCCCCGACCCCACTGGACCTCCCAAAGGGCAGGAACGTGGCGACACTTGCGCAGTTCGCAGCCACCCAGAGAGCAGCGAGGGCCTGTCTGGGTACGCGTGGCCCCCGACCCCGCTGGACCTCCCAGGAACCCACGAGCATGGAAACAGTTGTGCAACTCGCCCTCCCAGGAGAGCACGAACATGTCGACAAGTGCGCAGCCCGCGGCCAACCAGGGAACGGCGCGGCTGGAGGCCAGGAGAAAAAGAGGAATGGGTATTACAATGCCCTACCGTAACGAAAGCCCAACACAGGAAGGTGGGGAAAATCAACAGCAGGCTGACTGGATGGGCCAAGGGCCATGAGAGGGTCAACCTTAGACGAGGATACGGCCGCTTCGGCGACGACACCAGCCAGGCGGCAGCGCTGGCGGAACGCTGAGGCTGGTGGCTTTCGGAGTTGGCGTGACGGGTGGGGTGGGCGTCGGGTTCGTCGGGGTGGCCAGGGTCGCCGGGGCTGTCGGGGTCGTCGTGGGGGACGGGGTGGTCGTCCAGGGCTGACGGGGGCGAGCTGCTGCTTTGCGCCTTGGTTGGCAGGGGCTTTCTTCGGGCAGTGCTTCCCGCCCTGCCAAAGCCCGGCCCCGACTCCCCCCGGACGACGGGGCGTTCGTACTGCCCAGCAAAGGTGGGGGCGGGCGGGGGGCGGACTGGGGGCGACGAGCGCCGGGGAAACCTATTGCCGCGTCTGCCGCGGCCGAGGCCGTGCGGGCTACGGCCGCCCCCGTTCCTCCAGACTGAGACCGACAGCGGCTGAGTCGGCCAGTGGCGCCGGCGTCGCCGCGCGACCTGTCGACGCCGCCCGCCAGGGCGGATTGCGCCGACCACGAGATGGCCGTGCCTGCCCACCAGCCGCCGCCGCCGGTCGGCCCACGGGGCGCCGCGGGTGCCGCGCCTGGCTGGGTTGCCGCTCTATGTGTGGTGTACGGGCTGGGCACGCCGAGTGTTCGCTGATGGATTGGTGGGCGAAGACATGGCCCAATCGGTTTGAAGCAGGGAAGCGGGGGGCACTCTGGACAAATAGTGGTCGTTGATCCCCCCATGCCTGTGCCATTGTTTTTTTTTTGGCGTGAAGTGCCGCTCTCGGCTTCGCGCCTTTCCTTGCCAGGGAAGCTCTTGAATGTCCAACGGTACGCTGGCGGGCCCTGGCTGCAGCAACGAGGTCGCCCGCCCGAAATTGTCCTTACAACTTGTTGAGGAGTCGCACGCTTGCTGCTCAGGGCTGGAGCTTCCGATCTGGAAATCTGGCCAACGAATGCAGAAATATCACCATCGTCGCTCGGGAGTTCTAGGTTCGGCCCCCCCGGCTGGGTCCGCCAGCCCAACCTCGTCCGTTGAGGACCGCCCGCCAGGCCCGCCCGATCCGCCTGTCGGGTCCGCCCGTCCGTTTGCTCGGAATGCTTTCCGCCCCGCCCGAAGGCCGAAGGTCCACCTGCCTGTCCAGCCACCCCCGTTAGCGCCTGTCGGTTCGTCTGCGTACAAGCCTGCAAGGCCTCGTCCTTGCCGTCGTCGTCGTCGTCGTCGTCGTCGTCGTCGTCGTCGTCGTCGTCGTCGTCGTCGTCGTCGTCGTCGTCGTCGTCTTCGTCTTCGTTTTCGTCTTCGTCTTCCTCCTCGTGCTGCTGTTCCTGATCCACCCCCCCTCCCCCTCTTCGTCTCCTCCTCCTCCTCGTCTTCGTCCTCGTCCTCATCTTTTTCGTCGTCGTCGTCGTCCTCCTTCTCCTCCTCCTCCTCCTCCTCTTCCTCACCCTGTTCCTCCTTCTCCCGCTGTGTCCCTTGCCCCGCCCCTTCTCCAGTCATCCCAGCCCGTCCTCCCCTCAGTCCTCGCTCCTTTTCCTCCCCCCAGCTCCCGTGTCCCGCCCCCTCCCCAGTTTTCCTGGCCCTCCCTCCCTCCCCCGTCCTCGTTCCTCATCCCCCTCATCCCCGACCCCTTCCGTTGGCAGGCGGCGCTTTCGCCGGGCTCTCCCACGTGGCCGCTGCAGCTGGCTGGCGAGGACAGCGGCAAGGCGCGTGGGGCCCAACGGCGCCCGAGGTAGGGGGCAGTCACACCGCGATTCCCCTGCCTCCTCCTCCCCCGCCCTCCTCCCCGTCCTCCCCCTCCTCCTCCTCCTCCTCCTCTTCCGTCTCCTCCTCATCCTCATCTCCCTCCTCCGTCTCCGACTCCTCTTCCACGTCTTTTTCCTCCTCCCCCTCCTTCCTTCTCCTTCTCCTCCTCATCCTCCTCCTCTTCCGTCTCCTCCTCATCCTCATCTCCCTCCTCCGTCTCCGACTCCTCTTCCACGTCTTTTTCCTCCTCCCCCTCCTTCCTTCTCCTTCTCCTCCTCTCCTCCTCCTCCTCCTCCTCCTCCTCCTCCTCCGCCTCCCGCATGGTTCACTGCTTCTTATCCGCCTGCTCTTCCTCCCTCTCCTCCTCAGCCTCCGCCTCCCCCCTTCCGACTCTTTCTCTCGCCGTTCTTGCCCCGTCCTCGGGAGGAGGATGAGCAAGAAGAGGAGCTGGGTGGTGAGGGCAAGGGAAGGAGGAGGGAGCGGGAAGGGGGAGAGGGAGGGGGGAGAGGAAGATGAGACGGAGGAGGAAGAGGAGGCGGAGGAGGCGGCGGAGGAGGAAGAAAACAGAGGCGGAGGAGGAGACCCGCCATGGAGGAATCCCCGATCCCAGGGCCAGAGCCGAAACCGATGCCAGGCGCGGGAACCCCCAGTGGATTGTCTTCGACCAGCTTCCGCCCAGGTGTCGATGCTCCCTGGGGATTAGCGACGGGCACCCGCGACATAGCGGCTTGGACCGAGAATAGTTTTCCAAGGACCGACCACAACGCTGTTTAGCTTGGTTCGGGCCCTTGTTTCGTTTTTCGTTTTGTTTTTCGTTGTCGTTTCGTTACGTTGTCCGTTGTTGTTTTGAACGCCCCGTTTCGTCGTTCGTTCCGTTTGGCACCGGCTTCGTTCAACCGTCCGTTTTGAACGTTGGGCTTCGTTCCGATACTCGTTGTGAACGACATTTCGTTCTAAACATCGTTGTGGTCGGTTCTTGGTTTCCACCCTCACGGCCGCCACGTCTAGCGCCGCCGCTGTGCCATGCGCTCGTGGTTCTCGCGGCTCCGCTCCTGCCGTCCTTTCCGCGCTGGGTGGGTCCGTGTTCGCTCTCAGGTGGGGAGCGTCTACAGGCACGGCTGCTCGCCCTGGGGAGCCCTCGAGAGATTCCGGTCAGGCGGCACTCCAGGAGAGGTCCGGGGAGCAGCGGTACCGGTTTCTTGTCTAAGTGCACGGCCACTCCCTCCCTCACCCCCTCCCCTCTCCCAGGAGGGAGGAGAGGAAGAAGAGGCTGCAGGAGGGTAGCGGGGATGTAGGTGGTGGTGTTGTACCTTGTTGGCGCCCAAACTTTGTGTTTCCCCGCGCCGACCTCGTTGGCGGGGCGGTCGATCACCTTGCGCTCGTTGGCATCCACAGACGCTCCACTCTTCACCAGGGCCCGCAGCTGCGCGATGGAATCACGGCCGTGGCCGCACTCGTGCCGCGGTCCTCGTCCTTGCTCGCTGACCTTTCTCGATCCTATCGGCGGCCTCGTCCATGCCCTCCTGGAGCGAGAGCACTTCTTTCATTTCCTGGTGATGATGGGCGTGACCATGGGGTGGTAGAGGGGTGGGGGGGATGGGGCCGGTCACGTCACGATCCGCGCCAGCGTCGTCTGGGAATGCTTAGGACTGGCTAATTCCTACACGGCGCCGGCGCGAATCGTGACGTGACCATGCCGATCACGGAATAACAAGACTGGAATGAATTTGGCGCCGTCGCAAATTTTCCTAATTGTCGCCTTTCTTTTGGCCCCCCTCGCTGACACCCTTGTGAAGCCTCGTCTCGTTCTGTACGCTGTGGCTTGCACTCCGTCATCGATTTCGTTTGCGCCTCTCTCCAGCGGCCGCCACCAATCCTGCGCCGTCGCAGTCTTGGCTAGGCTGACGTCTGCCCGGCGGTCGCCGTCCGCGGCGCTGCCGAGCCCGCGGCGGCCGCACGAGTCGCGGCCATCGCAGCCGGCGGAGTCGACCGGATGATGTATTGTGTTGGATCTCGTTGTCACCGGCGTGCTCCTCGATGCCGGTGTGGATCGGACCCGAGTGATGGGCCTGTTTTCCACCACCACCACCACCATAAGTTGGAGGGGGGAAGGAGGTGGAGGATGAGGAGGAGGAGGACGAGGAGGAGAAGGAGGAAGAAGAGGGGGAGGAGGATCCGGCGGTGCAAAACAAGCCCACCACCGAGATGTCGGCGGCGGGTTCATTCGTGACGCTCTGCAGGAGCTTGTGGCCATCGCGCTTCTCGGAGCCGTCTGGCGCGCGGGCGTCGGCGCACGGGTTGCCGCGCCCCTTGAGATCTCGGAGCCGCTGCTTTCCACCCCTGGGCCGTAGCGCGCTCCGCGTAGCCGTGTTGCTCTGCGGAGGCCTGGGAGCCGCCCGCTCCCCACCTCACCGCCCATCAAACCACCCAAACCCAACCCGAAGGCCTCGATTTACCCTCCATTTCCAGAGGGGGGTTCGGGGAACATGGACGAAAACACGTGTGGAATCCATAACCCCCCCCCAACCCGAAATTCGGGTCTTCGGGTTAGGTTGGGGTGGTCAAGTAGGTCGTCACCACCCCAGTCAGATTCCGCCTCACGGGGCCACGTCCAGTGTACAAACAACCACGCCCCAGGGAGGGAATTTTGAATACCGAACCCGCGACCAGGACCCTCGACCACCCCCCAGGGGTTCTGGGCACAGTATACAAACTTCCCGGGCGGCGTGGACCCTCTGTGCTCACCAACAGGCACTTCTCTGGAGATGTTTGCCGCAGGCTGCCACTCCGGGGCCTCTTTCTGATACTGCAGCGTTGCCCACGTCGGGGAGGGTTGGGTTCGCCCGGGTCACTGGCCAAAGTGCCCACTAGTGGAGTTCAGAAGCCGGGCGAAGGCCGGCAGCCCCGTGGCTGCTAAAGCGGATCTCCGTGAGATGGATTCTTCTTTCCGGGAAGCAGCCTTTTTTTATTTAGTTCGGGGGCGGAAAAGAGGGGGGTGATGACTAGGGGGGGGTGGATATCATGGCGGGGGCCATGATTTTTCCCAGATTTCATGGCGCCTCTTCTTACTTCATTACGTCCCTGGCCCCCCCGCTGGGCCGCGCACATGCCGCCGGTCATGATTTGCACCCCCCCCCTCTTGGACACCCCCCTCTTTGCCGCTCCCGATTAGTGAGCTGAGGTTTATTATGTTCATTTGTCTTTTTGTTCCGGGAAAACCGTTTTAGCAGCCACGGATTTGCCAGCCTTCGCCCAGCTTCCGAGGAGTCCCCGTTAGAGGGGCGCTGATGTGCACTGGGTGTCCACGTCGTCTCCGAGCCGCCACGCGCCCCGCCCCGCTTCGGTGGCCCTCGGAGTGCTCCACGGCCGCGCGCCCTCCTCCTCCTCCGCGGGCCAGGGGGTGCGGGCTAAGTCGGGCATGTCCCTCTGCAGGAGGAATATCCCAAAATAGTAAAAGATAGTCGATGGACGCTGTTTTGATCATGTTTTGCCTATTTTTGATTATTGTAATGGCCTCCGGCCAGTGCCGCCGATCCGGGGCGCTCCCG
The DNA here is from genome assembly GCA_963575745.1 of Prorocentrum cordatum. Classification (NCBI taxonomy): domain Eukaryota; class Dinophyceae; order Prorocentrales; family Prorocentraceae; genus Prorocentrum; species Prorocentrum cordatum. Next base: position 90,673 of record CAUYUJ010015282.1, read on the forward strand.
ATGCGTGTGGGAACGGACGATGACGACGACGACGACCGACGACCGGGTCAACGACGGACGATGATGATGACGACGTCCCTCCTCCCCCCGCTGTCCTCCCCGGTTTCTTGGACCCCCCCCCGCTTGAGCTCGACCCCTTCCTCCGTCCCCGCTCGAGCTTCCTCCTTGGACCCCCCTCCCCGCTTGAGCTTGACCCGCCCCTCCCGTCCTCGCTCGAGCTCCCCTCTTTCCCCCTCGAATCATGGACCCCCCCCCCGCGCTGACCCCCCCCCCCGCTTGAGCTCGACCCCCCCCTCCGTTCGACCCCCTTCCCCTGTCCTCGCTCGAGCCCACCCCCCTCGATTCTTGGACCCCCCCCCCCGTGCTGACCCCCCCTCCCCCCGCTTGAGCTCGACCCCCCCCTCCGTTCCCGCTCGAGCTTCCTCCTTGGACCCCCCCCCCCGCTGAGCTCGACCCCCCCCCCGTCCTCACTCGAGCTCCCCCCCCCTCCCCCTCCATTCTTGGACCCCCCCTCCCGCGCTGACCCCCCCCCCCCCGCTTGAGCTCGACCCCCCCCTCCGTTCGACACCCCCCCTCCCCGTCCTCGCTCGAGCTCTCCCCCCCCCTCTCGATTCTTGGACCCCCCCCCCCCCCGTGCTGACCCCCTACCCTCCCCCGCTTGAACTCGACCCCCTCCCCGTCCCCGCTCGAGCTTCCTCCTTGGACCCCCCCCCCGCTTGAGCTCGACCCTCCCGTCCTCGCTCGGGACCCCCCCCCCCTCGATTCTTGGACCCCCCCCCCCGCGACCCTCCCCCCCGCGCTGACGCTTGAGCTCGACCCCCTCCTCCGTTCGACCCCCCCCGTCCTCGCTCGAGCTCCCCCCCCTCGATTCTTGGACCCCCCCCCGCTGCCCTGGTTTCTTGGACCCCCCCCCCCCGCTTGAGCTCGACCCCCCTCCCCCGTCCCCTTCCTCCTTGGACCCCCGCCCCCCGCTTGAGCTCGACCCCCCCCCCGTCCTCGCTCGAGCTCCCCCCCCCCTCGATTCTTGGACCCCCCCCCCGCGCTGGAGCGTTCACTGAATTACGTGGATAATTCGCCGGATCCCCCCCCCACCAGAGCGAAGCTTGAGCGAGCTCAAGCCCACGCTCTCAGAAACTCACACGCCAGATCGGCGGATTTTTGGGATTTTTTTTTGATTTTTCAACCAAAATCCGCCTGTAGGGGGACATGCCCGACCTAAGGTGCGGGCCCGTTGACCCGTGGTGCCGGCCGCCACGCGCACGCGGAGCTTCGGCTCGGGGTCGTGCGTGCGTTCGTCTGGCGAGGACCTCGCGCGTGTCGGGGCTCTCGGCGCAGCGTCCAGGCGTGGCGGGTCGGACGAGGATTCCGACTCGGTCTCGCAGAACGACTAGGTTTTTTCCCAACCATCCTGTGGTGTTGGGTCTTCGTTTTGAAGAGACGGTCCCCGCGTTCACTCCTTCTCCTCCTCCTACTCCTCCTCCTCCTCCTCCTCCTCCTCCTCCTCCTCCTGCTCCTCCTCCCGCTGTCCCCGCCCTCCTGCTCTCATCATCACCCATTTTGGCACACCCCTCACACGTTTCGTGGCCTCAAAGGGAGCTCCACCGAAGGCTCCAGTGGCGGTGTTCGCATGCGTCCCCGCCACCCATGCTGGCACACCCTTCACACGTTTCGCCTCATAGGGAGCTCCACAGAAGGCTTCAGCGGCGGTGTTCGCATGCGTCCCCAAAACCATTTCGGCACACTCCTCACACGCTTCGTGGCCCTATAGGGAGCTCCACCGAAGGCTCCAGTGGCGGTGTTCGCATGCGTCCCCGCCACCCATTTCGGCACACCCCTCACACGTTTCGTGGCCCCATACAGCCCCCCCCCCCAACGTAGACTACTCACCTAACGTAGCCAGGAGCTCGGTGACAGTGTTGTTTTCGCCTGCGCGTGGGCCACGTCTCTGATTGAAAATGTTGCTCTCGCCTAGGCGCTGGCGACATCCTCCATTGAGCGCGTTGTTCTCGCCTGTGCGTGGGCCACATCTCTAATTGAAATGTTGCTGTCGCCTAGGCGCTGCCGACATCCTTCATTGAGAATGTCTTTCTTGCTTTGGCGCCAGCCAAATATCGGATTGAAAATGTTGCTGTCGACCAGGCGCCGGCGACATCCTTCATTGAACGTGATGTTCTCGTCTGAGCGTGGGCCCCGTCTCTGATCGAAAATGTTGCTCTCGCCTAGACGCCGGCGACTTCCTACATTGAGCATGTCGTTCTCGCCTGTGCGTGGGCCACATGTCTGATCGAAATAGCTGCTGTCGCTCGAGCGCCGGCGACATAACTCTGATTGAAAATGTTGTTGCCGCCTAGGCGCCAGCGACATCCTTCGCGCGTTGTTCTCGCCTGTGCGTGGGCCACATCTCTGACTGAAAATGTGGCTGCCGCTTAGATCCAGCAACGTCATTTATTGAGAATGTCGTTCTCGCCTTGGCGCCAGACAAATGTCTGATTGAAAATGCTGCTGTCGGCCAGGCGTTGCCAACATGTGGCTTTCGCCGAGGCGCCGGCGACATCCTTCATTTAGCATGTCGTTCTTGCCTTGGCGCAGGCCACATGTCAGATTGAAAATGTTATTCTTGTCTGGGCGCCGGCTGTGGCGCCTCTCACACACACATGTCTGATGGAAATGCTGCTGTCGCCCAGTCGCCAGCCACATCTTTTATTGAGCATGTCGTTCTCGCTGTGGCGCCGATCACATGTCTGATGAACAATGTGTATGTCGCCCAGTCGCCCGCCACATCTTTCATTCAGCACGTCGTTCTCGCTGCGGCATCGGCCACATCTGAACTGCTGCTTTCGCCTAGGCGCCGGCCGCACGCATGATTGCGATACTTGTTCTCGCCTCAACGGGGGCCGCACTCTCGACTCGGAATGCTGCTTTCGTCCAGGTCGTGGGCGCCGCCCGCGCGCGTGATTGAGATTGTTGTTCTCGCCTCAGCGCGGGATGTGCTCTCGATTCGGAATACTGCTCTCGCCTGGCGCTGGCCAAAAATATGATTGCGAATGTTGTGATGCCGCTTCGGCGCCGGCCGCGCCCTTGATTGCGAATGCCCTTCTCGCCTTGATTATAGGCTGTACCATCGCTGGGGCGCCTGCCACATCTTGATCCCGAACGCCATGTGCGTCGCAGGGGAAGACGCAGCCTCGCAAGCTTGTGGGCTGCGCAAGCTTCCGGATCACAGCCCCGTCCGTGGCCAGTTCGGCGCCAAGGTGCCGCTGGTATTGTTTCGCGTTGTGCTACTGGTCATCGCTTTGCTGGTCACATTGGTGCTGCTGGTGCCGCTAGTCGTGCTGCGCGTGGAGCTGCTGACTTCCGTCGTGCTGGTCACCGTGATGCTGCTTCCAGCGATGCTCCTCCCAGTGGTACTCCTCGCTGCACTTCTGCTGGTTCGCGTAGTGCTGTTGTTTCCCGTCTGGCTGGTCGCAGTGGTGCTGCTGGTGGCGCGCCCGTAGTGCTAGTTGTTCTGCTGCGTCTTCCGTTCGTGCTGGTCACACTGGTGCTGCTGCTTCGTGGAAGGCTGCTGTCTCTGGTGATGCTAGTCACACTGGTTCTGCTTGTTGCTCTTGGGCTGGTGAACGTAGTGTTGCTGTTTCCCGCCGTGCTGGTCACAGTGGTGCGGCTGGTGGCGATTGTAGTGCTGCGCGTAGTGCTTCTGCTTCCCGTCCTGCCGGTCACACTTGCGCTATTGCTGGCGTTCGTGCTGCTGCAGCTGCGCTTGGTACAGCTGGTTCCCGTCGTGCTGGTTACAGTGGTACTGCTTGTTACGCTTGTGCTGCCGGTTACCGTTGTGCTGGTCACACTGTTGCTGCTGGCTACGCTCGTGCTGGGGCGCGTGGTTCTGCTGTTGCCTGTCATGTTGATCGCGCTGGTGGTGCTGGTGGCGCTTGTGGTGCTGCGCGTGGCGCTGCTGTTTCTCGTCGTGATCGTCACAACGCCAAATATTATGGCGCTGGTGTTGCTGTGCGTGGTGGTGCTGCTTGCTGTCGTCATGGTCACCGAGGTGCCACCAGCGGCACTAGGGTTGGTTGCGTTATTGCAGTGCTGCTGGTGGCGCTCGCGCTGGTGGTGGTGGTGCTGCTGCTGGTTCCTGTCGGGCTGGTCGCATTGGTGGAGTTGCTAGCCTTTCTCGGGCAACTGACAGAGGCACTGCTGGTGGTGTTGGTGCTGTTGCGAACGGTGCTGATGTTTCTTCTCGTGCTAGTCGCGGAATTTGCTTGTTGTGCTCGCACTTCTCCTGCTGCACGCCCGACGAGTGGCGACCCGCAGCTGCAGCGGGCAACGGCGACGCTGGCAGCGCGGCAGCCGCTGGACGCCCTGGACGACGACGGTGGGAGGGCGCTGCCCAGGGGCCGCTGTTGGCCAGGTTAGGCGCCGTTGTTGGCCGGGCAGGGCGCAGGTGCTGGGCGCTGGATCTGCTGATTGGGACAGGCAGCAGCAGGCGGCTGGCGCTGATGTAAGGCCCACGACGAGCCATTACCCCGTCCTCGCCCTCGCCGTGGCCGTCCTGGGCAGCGCTGCTACTACAGGCCCTGGCTGGCGCAACCCCTCCCCCTGCGAGCGACCGCCAATCGGGTTTGGGCAGATTAGCAGTTGCTTTTTGGGCGGGGCTCGCACCTCCCAGCCAAGCTTTGCACGGACGGACTGCGCATCTTTGTCTGGGGCGCCCTCGATGCCCAGCGCAAAATCGAACGATTTTGGCCGTGACGCTTTGCGCTGGGGCGGGGTGGCGCTTCCCCCTCGCCGGCTTCGCCAGTGGGGGGGTGGGGGTGTTCGTGCAGTCCAGCGTGAATCACCTGGTGCTGCTGGTTCCCGTCATGCTCGTTCTGGCGGAACTGCTGGTGGTGCTGGTGCTGCCTTACGTGGCGCAGCTGCTTCCCGCCGTGCTTGTCGCAGCGGTGCCGCTGGTCGCGCTCGTGTTGCTGTGCTTGGCGCCGCTGCTCGCCGTCGTGCTCGTTGCTGTGGCGGTGCTGGCGGCGTTGATGCTGCTTCGCCTGTGGTTGCTGCTCCTCGTCGCGCTCGTCATACTGGAGCTGCTCGGGTCGCTTGTGCTGCTGTGCGTGGTTGTGCTGCTCGCTGCCGTGCGGACCGTAGAGCCACTACTGGCGTCGCTGTTGCCACTGCTGCTCTCAGCACTGATGGTGGCGGCGCCGATGCTGCTGTAGTGTTCGTCGCGGTAGTTCTGCTGGTTGCGCCAGAGTTGGTGCGTGTCGTACTACTGGTTCCCAGTGTGCGTGTCAAGGTGGTGTTGCTGGTTGCTGGTGCTTCTGCATGTCGTGCTGCTGCTTCTGGCGATGCTCGTCACAATGGTACTGCTGGTGGCTCCGTTGCTGGTGGCGCTGGTGTTTCTTGCGCCACTGCTGCTGGCGGCGTTGGTGCTGCACGTGGTGTTTCTGCTTCCGACAGGTTGCGGTGGACCGACACAGCAATGGGCATTATTGCTGCTGCCTTTGTCTTGCTACTCACACTTGTGCTGCTGGTGGCGCTTCTGCTGCTGCTGCTGCTGCTGGTGGCGATGCTGCTTCCTGTCGGGCTGGTCACAGTGAAACTGCTCGTTTCGCTCGTGTTGATGGCCGTTGCGTCGCGGATCGTCGTGCGCATCTCCGCCAGGCCGCGTGGACTGCGGTGCGAGGGGCGGTCGCCGGCTCCTGTGGGACCGGCTGTGGGCTGTGCCCTGGGGCGCCTTCGGTGCCCAGCGCAAAATCGAGCGATTTTGGCTGTGACGCTTTGCGCTGGGGCGAGGGGGCGCTTCTCCCCTCGCCGGCCTCGCCCGTGGGGGGAGGGGGGCGCTCGCGCAGTCCAGCGCGAATCGCCTGGTGCTGCTGGTTCCCGTCGTGCCCGTTCTAGTGGAACTGCTGGTGGCGTTGGTGCTGTTGGCTCGTGTGATGCCGCTGGCTGGACAGGGCGCCGGTGCTAGGCTTTGGAGCTGCTGGCCGGGCTGGGCGGCGGCAGGTGGCGGGCGCTGACGGCGGGCCCACGACGAGTCATTGACTCGTCTTCGCGCTCGTCCTGGCGGTCCTGGTTAGCGCTGCTATTGTAGGCCCCGGCTGGTGCAACCCGTTGCCTGGGAGCGACCGCCGTTTGGGCGTGGGTCAAGCAGCAGTTGCTCCCGTGGTGGGGTTCGCAAAACTTCGCGCGGACGGATCGCGCATTTCTGCTCTGGGGCTCCCCAGCCCCCAGCGCAAAATTTCACGATCTTGGCCAGAACGCTTTGCGCTGTAGAGAACACCCCCTCCGCCCCCGCTTGTCTGGCCTGCGGGTGGGTGGGGGCGCTCGCGCAGTCTAGCTCGAGTTCCCGTCGTGCTCGTTCTAGTGGAGCTGCTGTTGGCAGCTGTGTTGCTGCGAGTGGTGTTGCTGCTTTTCGTCGTGTTGATTACTGTGGTGCTGTTGGTGGTGTTTGTATTGGCGCGTGTCGTGTTGCTGGGTCCTGTCGTGCGCATCGCGGAGGTGCTCCCCCTTGCGCGTGTTCTGGTGCGTGTAGTGCTGCTGCTTCCCGTCCTGCTGGTCACACTGGTACTGCTGGTTGCGTTAGAGTTGCTTCGCCTGGCGTTGTTGCTCCCAGTCGTGCTCGTCACTGGCGCTGCTGGTGACAATGGTGCTGCTGCGTTTGGTGTTGCTGTTTGCTGTCGTTGTCGCCGCAATGTTGTTGCTGGTGGCGCTTGTGCTGTGTCGCGTGGTGCTGCTGCTCCATTTTCTGTCGTGGTCGTCATACTGGTGCTGCTAGTTTCGCTGGTGTTGGTGCGCGTAGTGTTTGTGTTGTTTGCTGTCGTGTTGGTCAGAAAGGTGCTGCCGGAGTCGCTCATGTGGCTTGCACTATTATTTCTGCTGTTGTTGGCGTTGGTGCTGTTGCTGCTGCGCATGGTGCTGCTGTTTCTGGCGCTGCTCGTTTCAGTGGTGCTGCTCGTTGCGCTAGAGCCAGTGCGCGTGTGCAGTGGGACACTTCGCCCACGATTGCGACGGATGCTCTCGCCTCACCAGTGGCCGCATCCTTTCTACCCACTTTGGGTTGGCCTCCCCAGGCCGCATCCGTGGTTGGGAATGTTGCTTTCGCCGCTGCGAATTCCGCAGCCATGATTGCGCCAGCCACATCCACGACTAAGACGGCTGCTGTCGCCTCAGCGCCAGCCATATCCATGACTGCGAACGTTGCTCTCGCCTCAACGCTGGCCACATCCATGATTGCGAGCGTTGCTGTCGCCTTGGCGCCGGCAACATCCAGGATTGCGAAGGTTGCTCTCGCCTCAGCGCTGGCCACACCCACGATTGCGAAAATGACTCGCCTTGGCGCCGGCCACATCCGTGATTGCAAATTTTGCTGTCGCATCAGCGTCAGCCACACCCACGATTACAAAACTTACTCTCGCCTTCGCGCTGGCCGCATCCACGATTGCGAAAGTTGCTCTCGCCTTGGCGCCTGCCACATCTATGATTGAGAATGT
>CAUYUJ010015282.1:103150-445650 GCA_963575745.1 Prorocentrum cordatum
TAGTAGTAGTAGCAGTCGTTAGGGGTTTGTAGTAGTAGTTAGTAGTAGTAGTCAGTAGTGTAGTCGTATTATCATAGTAGTAGTTTGTAGTAGTTGTGGTTGTTAGTAGTAGTCGTAGTAGTCATGCGTAGTAGTAGTTAGTAGTCGTCGTAGTAGTAGAGCAGTAGTAGTAGTAGTAGTCGTAGTCGTAGTCGTAGTCGTAGTAGTAGTAGTCGTAGTAGTAGTAGTAGTAGTAGTAGTAGTAGTAGTAGTAGTAGTAGTAGTAATCGTAGTAGTAGTAGTAGTCGTAGTAGTAGTGGTAGTCGTGTTATTACTCGTAGTCGTCGTATTATCATTGGTAGTTGGAGTAGTAGTAGTAGTAGCAGCAGCAATAGTAGTAGATGTAGTAGTCGTAGTCGTAGTCGTAGTCGTAGTAGTAGTAGTAGTAGTAGTAGTAGTAGTCGTAGTAGTACTAGTAGTAATCGTCATAGTCGTAGTCGTAATCGTAGCCGTATTTGTAGTATTAGTAGTAGTGGTAGTAGCAGTAGTCGTATTAGTAGTTGTAGTCTTAGTCGTAGTAGTCGTCGTACTAGTAGTTGTAGTCGTATCAGTAGTAGTAGTAGTAGTAGTAGTAGTAGTAGTAGTAGTAGTAGTAGTAGTAGTACTGGTAGTACTGGTAGTAGTACTAGTTGTAGTAGTAGTATTAGTAGTAGTAGCAGTAGTAGCCGTAGTAGCCGTAGTAGTAGTAGTAGTAATAATATTAGTGGTCGTAGTGGTAGGTAGTCGTAGGAGTAGTAGTCGTAGTAATCGTGGTCGTAGTAGTCGTAGTCGTAGTAGTCGTAGTCGTAGTCGTAGTAGCAGTAGTAGTAGTAGTAGTAGTAGTAGTAGTAGTAGTAGTAATATTATTAGTAGCCGTAGTGGTAGGTAGTCGAAGTAGTAGTAGTAGTAGTAGTAGTAGTAGTAGTAGTAGTAGTAGTAGTCGTGGTCGTAGTAGTCGTAGTCGTTCGCAGTAGTTAGTGTAGTAGTAATTAGTAAGTAGTAGTAGTCGTCGTAGTCGTAGTAGTAGTAGTAGTCGTCGTAGTCGTAGTGTAGTAGTAGTAGTAGTCGTAGTAGTAGTCGTAGTTAGTAAGCAAGCGTAGTAAGTAGTTGCAGTCGTCGTAGTCGTAGTCGAAGTCGTCGTAGTGCGAAAGTCGTGGTCGTTGTCGTCGGCGTTAGTAGTCAGTAGTAGTCGTTCGTACTTGTAGTACTTAGTAGTAGTGTAGTAGTACGTAGTAGTAGTAGTAGCAGTAGTAGTTAGTCGTAGTAGTAGTAGTAGTAGTAGTCGTTTTAGTAGTAGTAGTAGTAGTAGTAGTAGTAGTAGTAGTAGTAGTAGTAGTGATAGTAGTAGTCGTAGTAGTCGTAGTAGTGATGATTGTAGTCGTTTCAGTAGTAGTAGTAGTCGTCGAAGTAGTAGTAGTAGTAGTAGTAGTAGTAGTAGTAGCAGTCGGGTTATTCGTAGTAGTCGTAGTAGTCTGAGTATTGGAAGTAGTATGGTTCTTCGTAGTAGCTGTAGTAGTAGTAGGAGTAGTAGTAGTACTAGTAGTAGTAGTAGTGGTAGTAGTTGTAGTAGTAGTAGTAGTAGTAGTGGTATCTCTAGTAGTAGTAGTAGTAGTCGTTGTAGTCGTTGTAGTAGTGTAGTAGTGAGAGTAGTAGTAGTAGTAGTAGTAGTAGTAGTAGTAGTAGTAGTAGTAGTAGTAGTAGTTGTAGTAGTGTTAGTAGTAGTAGTAGTAGTAGTAGTAGTAGTATGTGTTATTATTCTGATTAGTAGTAGTAGTAGTAGTAGTAGTCGTAGTAGAAGCGATAGTAGTAGTACTAGTAGTAGTAGTAGTAATATTATTAGTAGCCGTAGTGGTAGGTAGTCGAAGTAGTAGTAGTAGTAGTAGTAGTAGTAGTAGTAGTCGTGGTCGTAGTAGTCGTAGTCGTAGCAGTAGTAGTAGTAATTGTAATGGTAGTAGTAGTAGTAGTAGTAGTAGTAGTAGTAGTAGTAGTAGTAGTAGTAGTAGTAGTAGTAGTAGTGGTGGTAGTAGTGGTAGTAGTAGTAGTAGTAGTAGTAGTAGTAGTAGTGTCGTAGTAGTAGTAGTAGTAGTAGTAGTAGTAGTAGTAGTAGTAGTAGTAGTAGTAGTAGTAGTCGTAGTCGTAGTCGTAGTCGTAGTCGAAGTCGTAGTCGTAGTCGTAGTCGTCGTAGTAGTAGTAGTAGTAGTAGTAGTAGTAGTAGTAGTAGTAGTAGTAGTAGTCGTAGTCGTAGTTGTATTAGTAGTAGTAGTAGTAGTAGTAGTTCGTATGTTGCTTTTTTTTCTTTGTTTTTATTTGATATCTGATTATATTTTATAACTGGTCGTTTTTTTTTTTATCATTCTTATTAGTTTAAGGAGTACTATTAATCTTAGTGGTTGTGGTAGGTGGTGGTAGGGTGGTAGTAGTGTAGTGTAGTGTAGTTCGTAAGTCGTAGTAGACGTAGTTAGTGAGTCTCGTCGTAGTTAGTTGTTTAGTAGTAGTAGTAGTAGTAGTAGTAGTAGTAGTAGTAGTAGAAGTAGTTGTAGAGGGGAGGGGGGGGAGGAGGAGGAGGAGCAGGAGGAGGAGGAGGAGGATGGACCGGAGTGCGATGAGGGTCATGCCGCTTTCCCGCCGCCGCCCACTGACGCCCACTATCAGGTCACGCCGCTCTCCGAGGGCAACCTCCGGCGCTGGCTCCGCAAGTACCTCCACTTGCATGTGCGTTGAGCCAGACTGCGCAAAGCAACGGCGAGGAGGAGGAGGAAGATGTGGGTAAAAGTGACGCCCATGACGACCACAGCCCTGACTGCCGTTGACCGCTACACTGGCGAAGAGGACAAAGCCGAGGATGTCTTTGAGGCCAGTAAGGAGAGCGAGATGGTTTGGAGGCCCCGCTGGGGCTGCGCACGTGAGAGTGGTCGGTGGGTCCACCCAGCAGGGGGTCCCCCATGACGCCATCCAGATGATTGAGCAGTGTGGAGGCGGAGGGTGTGAGGGAACTTGGCTCTTGGATTGTGACCGGCACTGACTGCTACGGACGATGACAATGATGAGGGATATTGTTGTTGTGACTGCTGTGGTGACCGTGGTGTTAATGCTGATGTCGACGTTGGGCCATCTAGGTAAATGCAGTGAGCGTGGTTTGCGCGTGTGATGCGTCGCCAGGTCGTTCTACAGCGGCGGCGTGGAGTCGCGGTGCCTGGGCCTGTTCAAGCTTTCTTTCTGCCTCGTTTCTGCATGCATTTGAAACGTGGTCTTGTCAGAGGGAGCGGACGGTGGAGTACATGCGCACGTTATGAGGCCACTGATTGGGTGACCTCTTCCGTAGCGCGCGAGGTCCACTCCAACGGCGCTCGCTTGTGAAACGATTGCTCTGGTATGTGGTGCTTCCTCGGGCTTCTGCTGAATCTCGAAGTATGTACATCGGAGGTGCGGAGGGATGATGAGGAGTGACGACAGGGAAGCAGGGGGGAAAAGGTGGGAGGAGCGCAGGCAGGAGGGGTGCCGTACTGTTATCAGGGAGCCTTGCAGAGGTCGAAGCCGCCAGCAATTCACAGAAGCAGTGTTAGCAGTTTCTCTGTCTGGACGTTCTGCTCGTATAGGTCCATGCCTTTTTCCCTCCTCTTGCTGCCCCCGGTGCCCGAGGACACGAGGTATAGTGCCTTCCGAACTGTCACTGGCCGCCCGATTTCGGGCCTGCTGTGACGAGCCTCGAGCAGTCAGTGCATCGAAGGGAAGGGTTTGAGTTAAGTTGGGACTGTCCCTCTACAGGAGGAAAAGTCAAAAATAGTCGACAAATAGTCTGGGGAATATTTTTGGAGTATTTTTTGACTATGTTTGAGTATTTATTTGAACTAGTTTTGATTTTTCGTCCAAAATCCCCCTGTAGGGGGACATGCCCGGCCTACGGGAAGGGCTTGAGGTCGAGAGCGACGCCGGTGCGACAATTTCGGAGACGGCGCGAGGGTTTGGGGCCTGAAAATTCCTGATCAGGCGCGAGGGCTTCTGAGAAATCCCGCCGCCTTCCGAGAAGGCCTCCTCCTCCTCACTCTCCCCCCCCCAGCTCGCCGCCGAAGCCAGCGCAGCGAAGGGAAGGGCTTGAGGTCGAGAGCGACGCCGGTGCGGACCCCTCGGCGGTCGCGCCACAAACATAAACTTTTGGCGCTCCGCGCGGATTTCTCGGGCCCGCGCTGGACCCGCCCGGCAGCGCCTCCGGCGCCCCCCCCGGCGCGCCAGGGACGGGGGTCCAGCGCAGATCCAAGAATCCGCGCGGAGCGCCAAAAGGTTATGCCTTATGTTTAGAAATCCGCGCGGAGCGGCAAGGAAGGCGGAGTCCTGGAACGCAGGGCTCGTTTCGATTCCTCCGATTCTATTCGGTTCGATGTCGATTGTTTCCGAGGCCGATGGGATCCGTCTTGGGATTTCGATTTGGGTTCCGATTTCTTATTGGAGGCATACTAGCCTGTCGATGTCTGTCGATGCGACTTCTCCCGACTCGGCTGCCGAAAGGATGATGATGATGAAGAGGAGGAGGCGGAGGAGGAGGATGTGGAGGAGGATGAGGAGGAGGGGGAGGAGGAGGTGGAGGAGGAGGAGCAGGAGGAGGAGGAGGAGGAGGAGGAGGAGGAGGAGGAGGAGGAGGAGGTAGGAGGAGAGGAGGATAAGGAGGAGGAGGAGCGCAGGAGGAGGGAGGGAGAGGAGGAGGAGGATGAGGAACAGCGAAGCGGCGGAGGAGGAGGCGGAGGAGGAGGAGGAGGAGGAGGAGGTCGGAGGAGGAGGAGGAGGAAAAGGAGGGGGAAGTAGGAGAAGGCGGAGAAGAGGAGGGGGAGGATGAGGAGCGGAAGGAGGGAGAAGGAGTAGCAGGCGTAGGAGGATGAGGAACAGCGAAGGCGGGGAAGGTAGGAGGAGCAGTAGGAGTAGGAGCAGGAGGAGGAGAATGAGGAGGAGGAGGAGGAGGAGGAGGAGGAGTAGGGAGGAGGCTGAGGAAGGAGGAGGACGAGGAGGGGGAGGAGGAGGAGGAGGGAGGAGGAGGAGATGAGGAGGAGAGAGGAGGAGGAAAAGAAAGGTGGTGGAGGAGGAGGAGGAGGAGGAGGAGGAGTATTGAGGAGGAGGGGCACGAGGAGGAGGAGGGAGGAGGAGCAGGGGCAGTGCGCGAAGTTAGGAGAGGAGGAGAAGGAGGGGAGAAGATAAGGAGGAGGGAGGAGCAGGAGGACGGAGGAGGAGTGAGGAGAAGGAGGAGGAGGCGGAGGAGGAGGAGCAGGAGGAGGAGGGAGGGGCTGATGACGACGAAGACGTCGACGACGACGACGACGACGAACGGCGAAGAGTAACGTGTTGGCGTTGAAGCTGGACCGATCTCGGCCAGCGTGCACCACGCCATGCGAGCGGGCCATCCCACCAAGACCGCTGGCGTCGAAGTCGTCGGCATGAAGGCCGAGCGGGTCGCTCGTCGGTGGGCTGCGATATGGACGCCAGGCTCGGACGCCAGGCTCCTCCTTATCCCTCCTCCGCCTCGACCTCTTTGTTCCTCTTCCTCCTCCTCCTCCTCCTCCTCCTCCTCCTCCTCTTCCTCCTCTCTCCTACTCCACCCCCTCCTCTTCCTCCTCCACCTCCACCTCCTTTTCCTCCTCCCCCTCCCTCCCCCTTTTCCTCTTCCTCCTCCTCCTCCTCCTCCTTCATATTCTCTTGCCAGAGTTGTCGTGGGAGGCCCGCGCCCGCGCGGTTGCCAAGGCCTCTCCACAGGTCAGGGGCCCTCTTCCTGAGATGGATTTCCGAGGATTGCCCAGCAAAGGCAGGATCGCTGAATCGGGTCAGCCAGTTATTCTTTCTTCCCCCTCGGTGGTGCTCCCTAATCCGCATCCTCCTCCTTCGTAGTCATTCCGTCCGTAGGCATTTGGGCTCACGTCGTTTTGGCTTCACAGTCTTCGGACAAGGATCCTTCAACAGCTAACTTTAGAACGGGAGTGCTGTTGCGAGCCGATTTTGGCTTCTCTCTACAGTTCTCGCAGTCTCGCAGGCGGTACGCAGCAGTGGCGGCTGGTCCGAGCAGGCGTGGGCCCGTTGGTACGGCAGCAGCGGCGGTGCACGACTTGGAGGAGGAGAGCGTTGGCCCCAGGTTCCCTGGGTCCGTGCTCTTTCGCCAGGCAAAGGCGAGCAGGCTAATCCGCTCGACGCTTGCTCACCGCGCTGCTGGAGGTGCGACGACTGTGGCTGCCACAAACACTTATTTTGATGGTCATCGTGTAAACATTGCGGTGTGGTCCGTGGCTAAGCGTCTGCTGCTCGCGCTCTGATGGTCCAAGGAGTGGATTTGAGGGGCCAGCGCTTCCGTGCCCCCTCTAGAGTCAGTCCAAGCCCATGCGCCTTAAGCTCGCAGTCGTGTTCAGCAGTCGGAAAGAAATATGGTGCAGGAGGTTTCAAAGCTCGAGAACAAGCAACAGCAGCAGCTGGTCTTCCAACAAGATTTCGCCGCCGCAGCCACGTCCAACCTGGACGAGGCCAGCGGGGTATACAAGAGTTTCGTGAGTGAGCTTGCTTGTGGCATCATTGCTCCTGCTGCGCCCAAGGCGTCTCAGCAGTCATAGTCCAATATTCTCAGGGTTGAGGACACTGTATCTGGCCAGGCCGAGGCGCTTGACTTCATCGACGCTTCCTCCCTGTGCGCCACCGACACGGTCACATACGAGGTTACGGCAGAGGATTCCCAGCAGCATGACGGGCGTCGCGATGCACACTATTCAGTTTCAAGAAGTGGTGGCGGCTCTTTTGGAGCCCTCGAGAAGACCCAGGAGTTCAAGCATGCCCACGCTGGCCACCTCCGCCGCCTTGGCCAGCAGTGGGGCCACGGCGCTGACGGTCTGGTCGAGGTGGGGGGTGCTGGGCAGGAGGTGCCGCCCGCGTCGCCAAGTCCTGAAGGCGCCCCTGGAGCTGCGGCAGGAAGTGGAGCAGGCGCTTCAGCCAGCCAAGCTTTGGGCGTTGAGGCACGGGCTCTCCCTGTCGAGGGCGGTGCTGCTGGCCGCGATGGTCAGGGTCCTCTTGGTGGTGAGTCCATGGCAGTTTCCGATCCCGACGACGACGAGTTTGCTGCAGGGGAAGATGCCAGGTCGCGCGCGGCTAAGTTGCTGGCAGCCATTGGCCCCTCCTGTCGACGCAGGGGCGCGAAGCATCTGCCAATGGGGGGGCTCGTTCGATACTGTTTTTTGGAGCACGAGGTCAGGGTCATGCTTGTTTCAGTCTTCGCACAATGTCTCGACTTTTGCATTGTCTATTCGGTCAGCCTGGGTGCCTACAGTGAGTATTTGTTCACTGTTACATTTCGGCGAGAGCAGCAGATACCAAGCATCCTTGCCTCTTTTTGCGGTGCTGTGTCCCGCGGCATTGGCTTCTTTTGCCGCGGCTACCTGTGGGGGCCCTGAGCTCGCCAACTAGTCTTAAGTCGGGCCTGTCCCTTTACAAGGGGAATCTTCAAAATAGTAAAAAGTAGCCAGGGGACTATTTTTGGATTACTTGTTTGGCTATTTCGGTGTTTTTTTGTCTGGAGTTTTTTTCTCTTCAAATCGCCCAACATCCCCCTGTAGGGGGACACGCCCGACTGAAACTAGTCTCAGCTCAGTGTTGCGAGGCGGCAGGCGTTGCCGGCGCGGCCCCCCAGGCCCTCTGGGTGGCCGCGTGTGCCTGCTCTGCGCGGAGCTCGGCCTTGGGGCTGGCTGTTTACCACCTCCCCCTTCTTGGTTCCCCCGTAAGAGCGCCGTCTGACATCGGCCGATCGGATCGCAGAAGCCTGACAGTGGAGGCCCAACAGTGATTGGGCACTAAGGAATGGTTGGAAGATTGATGGGCCTGTTTTCCATCACCCCCACCACCATAACTTGGAGGGGGGAAGGAGGAGGAGGAGAAGGAGGAGGAGGTGGAGGAGGAGGAGGAGGAAGAGGGATTATTCGTTAGTAGTAAGGAGTATGAAGTATTCTTATTACTACGAGTTTAGTATGAGGCGAGTGTGTGTAGTAGTAGGAGTCATTTGTTTGTATTATGTAGGTAGTAGTCCTGTATTCGTAGTAGTATTAGTATGCTCGGTAGTATGTGATTCTGATGTGGAGTTTATGAGATGAGGAGGACCCCTTTCCCCTCCAACTGATGGTGGTGGTGGTGGTGGAAAACAGGCCCAACAATGGTTGGAAGATGGCGAGGCTGCCAGCTAAGGTGGCTTCGGAGACGGGCGCCTCAGCTGGGGCGGCAGTGCTTCGCAGGCACATCGTCGGTCTCGCCGCGCTCCCTGGAGCGGCGGAGCTGGCCCACCGTTCTGCAGGAGTGCTCTCGCCAACGTTGGGCGTCGGGGCCCGATCTGAGCAGTCCGCTGCTGCGTTCAAGTCGGGCCTGCCCCTCTACAGGAGGAGTATTCAAGAACTATTCAAAAATAGTCCAGGGACGATTTTTTGTTGTACCATTTTTAGTTTTTTTGTCGGGGGTATTTTTGATGTTTCGTTCCAAATCCGCCTGTAGGAGGACACGCCCGACCGAATGCTACCTGCGCGATCGTCAGGGACTGGAAGACCACGATCAGTTCGTCTCGTTTAAGCTCGGCGGCTTGTGCCGTCCACCTTGGGCGGGTTCGTGGTCGGAGTGGGTGGGGGTATTGGGCCGCGCGTTCTTGGGCCAGTCCAATTCGCGAAACAAACTGCGTGGCCAGCAGATCACTCTTCGGAATCCAATCTGCACTTCTATTGAGAAGGGTGGATCCAAGCTGTGCGAGTGATTCGTTGCGTCATTTTGGCTGTCGGAAGTTCGGGTTCGCAGGTCTGCCCCCCTTTTCCCTCGCCCCCCTGCGCCTCTCTCGTTTCGCTCGTCAACTGTATGGGCTCACGGTGCCGTCCTTCAGGGGGCCGCCTCCGCCCCCTTCCGCTATCCCCGCTGGCCCGACCCCCTGCCTTCCTGAGTGGGCCAGTGAGCAACCGCTGGCCGCATGTGTCTTGGGGGTCGCCCGGTCCGGATCGAGGGCGGGCGGCTCCGGCGCTCTCCGAGGTTCACGAAGCGCGGGCGAACGTGGCCGGCCGCGGGCTGGCGTGGGCCTTGCAGCGCGCGCTTCCGAAGTTTGGGCGTCGGGGTGAGGCCCCCAAGGCGTGGTGGGTGAGCATTCGCCGGCGCGGCCGTCGACCCGCCTGTTACCCGGAGCTGCTCTGCGGGGAGCGTCCCTGTCATGCCTTTGGTTCTGGAGGAACGCTGCGAGCGTAACGCTAAGTGGCCGCCCTGTCGGGTATTTGCTGTTAGGCGCGGGCCCGACGTAGATTGAGATCGCGATGATAGCGCGCGGGCGATATTGAATCCCAGTAAACTTCGTGGAGGTCAACATGTCAACGGTATTCACGGCGAGTTGTTGTCCGGCCGCTGGGCTTTCATCGGTCGGGCTGGGTAGTTTGTGGGGAAGGCCGACGAGCTTGCAGATCTGTCGATTGATGAGCCCAGCGGGCGATCTCGAATGCGCGGCTTGATGGCGAGAGGTTGCGGAGTGATGGCCCCAGAAGGACGCCGACCATGGAGCTCGCTCAGCGCGCCTGTTTGCAGGGCTGATTGAAACTTGGCTTCCGTCCTCTACCGCGTCGGCGCGCGGGCAGTTCGTGGCCGACCCTTTGGCTTTGTTCCAAGCTGCAGGTTGTGAATTTTCAGTGCTTCGGTTCGCCGACTGGGGCGTTGATGATTTTGCCTAAGAGTGTGAGTTTGTCCCCTTAGAGCCTCCAGTTTCATCCATGTTGTTGGCTACCCCTTGGGGCCGCCCAGAGCTTGCAGGGGGGTCGTAGCGGGGTGCGACAAACCGACAATTTTCGTTTGCATTTACCACGTCTGCGCGTACTCTTTATCTCTTCCTCCCCATCTGTCTCGCTCGACTACTGCATTAGCGTCGGGCGCGCTGCTCCAGGTGTTCTTCCCCGCGCAGTGCCTGCACTTAAGGGGTTCTCACTTGGCTCGGCCATCTGGGCCGAGGGCGGCGTTCGCGGGCGGTGCCACCCGTCGCCGTCCGCCGCCGCCGCCGCTCGTCTCGGGGCCAGGCGCGGCCGTCGCCGTCCGCGCCGCCGTCGCCGCCGTCGCCGCGCCGTCGCTCGGGGCGACTAGCGGTTTTTGTGGGCGGTGCCGCCCGTCGCCGCCGTCGCCGTCGTGGCGAGTGGCGGTTTTCGCGGGCGGCGCCGCCCGTCGCCGCCGTCGCCGTCGCATAGATTCTCCTTTCTAAACTCTCCCCCCCCCCAGATTTCCGCTTCCCTTTTTCGTATTGCAATGTACATGCGATTTTGCCCCATCGTCCGTCCCAAGTATGAACTTACTCCATCCCAGGGGGGCTGGTGCGCATGTCGACGCATGTCGGGGGTCACGCTCCTCCTGAGGGGGGGGAACCAATGGCCCTCCCAATGGCTGAAAAAGGAGCCTCCGACACCTCGCGATCCTTCCCAAAATTATCCTGGCGAAGGACCCAACCATATGCAGTTGTGAGTATCGCAATTGTGAGTATCTTCTTCGGTGGCGCTCCCTATGGGGCCACGAACCGCATGAGGGGTGTGCCGAAATGTGGCGGGGTACACAACGCAAAGGAATACGATAGATCTGATTGCGAAAGAAAAAACGCGGGTGAGTCAGAGCGCGAGGGAATCTGAGTATGAATGGGTCTGCGCGCGAATGAAATGCGATCATGGAAACGCCTAGTGTAAGTGTATATGAATGTGAATGGTTCGAGCATGCCTGTCCGAACACACGTGACACTGGGCGTGGCCGCCGCAGGCAGCTTCCGCGGGAACCCCGACGGCAGCGTCCGCACGTCGCGACGCCCATGTCGGCACGCCTCTTGCGAGGATCGCGCCCGCTTTTGGCTCTTCTTTTCCTTCCTCTTTGCCCGCGCACTCCAAAATCCAAGGCTGCGGGCGCAACGCAGCGCGGAGTCCCCGCGACGCGCGCTGGTCGCCCCGGGCGGGGTCCCAGCGACGCGCGCGGGTCGTCCGCTGCGCGAAGCAGAGAGAGCTGACTAGCTAACTGGCTGGCTGTTAGCGGGCAAGTCTCTGACCGCTGGGCAGAACGACGACGGGCGAACGAGGCGCCGGGCCCCCCGCAGCACGGAGTTCCCGCGACGCGCGCTGGTCGCCCCGAGAGGGTCCCAGCGACGCGCGCGGGGCGTCCGCGGCGCGAGGCCAAACAATTAGTCGGGCAGTCGAGAGAAGGCGCGGCTCGGGGGAGACGCTCCTCAGGTCAGGCCTCGCGGATGAACTCGGTGCAGCCGAGCTCCCTGGCGAGGGCCGTCGCTTCCCTCCTGCACCGCTTCGTGCGCGCCGCAAACTGCTCCAGCTGCTTCCGCAAGCCCTGCGGCGGCCCTGCCAGGAAGAACTCGATGCGCGGCGCCCGCATGAGCAGGAGGTCCTCGCGGCGCGTGGCGCGCGAGAGCAGCGCGTAGAGCTCCAGCCACCAGTCGTCGTCCTCCTTCTTGCCGTTCCCTACCTCGTGGCGGCCGCAATCCAGGATCATGCCTGGGCGACGTCGACCGAGGGAGCAGCGCGCCGGGCAGCCGACGGCCCAGGGCGAGAGTCCACAGGACCGAGAGATGGTCTGGCCGCGGACTGCTCGCGCCCCGGAGGTCTGGCCGCCCCCGGAGCGCCGTTCCCCCGCCCCGTCGCCTTCGTGCATGGTGCGCCCCTGGCACGCCACCGTGGTGATGACCCTGCCGTGCGAGAAATGCGGGGGGTGTGCCGAAATGGGTGGGGGTGACGCATGCGGCCGCGGGCACTGGGGCCTTCGGTGGAGCTCCCTATGGAGCCACGAAACGTGTGAGGGGTGTGCCGAAATGGGTGTGGGGGACGCATGCGGCCGCGGGCCCTGGGGCCGTCGGTGGAGCTCCCTATGGAGCCACGAAACGTGTGAGGGGTGTGGCCGAAAATGGTGTGAGGCGCATGCGGCGTCCGGCGGCGCCTGGGGGCTTCGTGGAGCTCGCCCATGGACGGCCACGAAGCGTGGTGATGGGTGGGGGCCAAATGGGTGTAGGGGACGAATTGCGGCCGCGGGCACTGGGGCCTTCGGTGGAGCTCCCTGATGGAGGCCACGAACGTGTGAGGTGTCACGAATGGGTGTGGGTGGACCATGCGGCCGCGGCACTGGGGCCTGCGGTGGACAGCTCCCTAAATGAGCCCACGACACGTGTGAGGGGTGTGCGAAATTGGGTGTGGGGGACGCATGCGGCCGCGGGCACTGGGGCCTTCGGTGGAGCTCCCTATGGAGCCACGAAACGTGTGAGGGGTGTGCCGAAATGGTGTGGGGGACGCATGCGGCCGCGGGCACTGGGGCCTTCGGTGGAGCTCCCTATGGAGCCACGAAACGTGTGAGGGGTGTGCCGAAATGGGTGTGGGGGACGCATGCGGCCGCGGGCACTGGGGCCTTCGGTGGAGCTCCCTATGGAGCCACGAAACGTGTGAGGGGTGTGCCGAAATGGGTGTGGGGGACGCATGCGGCCGCGGGCACTGGGCCTTCGGTGGAGCTCCCTATGGAGCCACGAAACGTGTGAGGGGTGTGCCGAAATGGGTGTGGGGGACGCATGCGGCCGCGGGCACTGGGGCCTTCGGTGGAGCTCCCTATGGAGCCACGAAACGTGTGAGGGGTGTGCCGAAATGGGTGTGGCTGACGCATGCGGGCGCGGGCACTGGGGCCTTCGGTGGAGCTCCCCATGGAGCCACGAAACGTGTGAGGGGTGTGCCGAAATGGATGTGGGTGACGCATGCGGGCGCGGGCACTGGGGCCTTCGGTGGAGCTCCCTATGGAGCCACGAAACGTGTGAGGGGTGTGCCGAAATGAGGTGTGGGGGACGCATGCGGCCGCGGGCACTGGGGCCTTCGGTGGAGCTCCCTATGGAGCCACGAAACGTGTGAGGGGTGTGCCGAAATGTGGTGTGGGGGACGCATGCGGCCGCGGGCACTGGGGCCTTCGGTGGAGCTCCCTATGGAGCCACGAAACGTGTGAGGGGTGTGCCGAAATGGGCGTGGGGGACGCATGCGGCCGCGGGCACTGGGGCCTTCGGTGGAGCTCCCTATGGAACCACGAAACGTGTGAGGGGTGTGCCGAAATGGGTGTTGTTGATGATGATGATGATGATGATGATGATGATGATGATGATGATGATGATGATGATGATGATGATGATGGGAGGGGGGAGGAGGCAGCGGGAGGAAGGAAGGAAGGATAACGCGGGGCACCGTCTCTTCAAAACGAGACCCAACACCACAGGATGGTTGGGAAAAACCTCAGGGAGGGGAGGGGAGGGCTCCCCTCCCCGAAGGGGAGGGGTTGTGGAAGAGGAAAGAGACCCTTGTTAGACCACCTGTCGCCCAAAGGGCTGGTGGGATTCATTCATTTTCGGTACGGTTTTGAAGGATTTGGGCATCTCGGCGGCATCCTGGGGAGGTTCCGTGGCCATTTCGAGCCGTCTTGGAGCGGTCTTGGGGCCTCCTGGGGCATCTTGGGGCCATCTTGAGCCAGCTTGGACTATCTTGAGCCATCTTGGAGGTCATCTTGGGCTCTCTGAGGCCGCTTGGGGGCCATTCGGGGGCCTCTTGGAGGCCTCTCGGGGGCCTCTTGGAGCCCTCTTGGAGCCTCTTGGGGCGCTAGTGCAACTCTCTTGGGGGCCTCTGGGGAGCCCTGGGAGGCCTCTTGGGGCCATCTTGGAGGCGGTCGGTCAAAAGAAGGCGGGCATTTTTCTCGTGAGGGGTGGCAGGAAATGGCCCTCCCAATGGCTGAAAAGGGAGCCTCCGACACCTCGCGATCCTTCCCAAAAATCCTCAGGGAGCGGAGGGGAGGGTTCCCCTCCCCGAAGGGAAGAGGAAAGAGACCCTCGTTAGTCTACCTGTCGCCCAAAGGGTCAGGTGCCCCCCAGGCGCAGTCCCGGGTCTGCCCAAAACCAGGGCTGGCCCAGCCCAAACAGCCCCGAACGCGCGGGCTATACTGGAGGAGCGCGATGACCGAGTATCCCCCGAAATGCCTCCCAAAACGTTGCCCAAAATGCTGCTCAACATGCCCCGCCCAAAACGTCTGCGATATAATCAATGCGGCCCTGGGGCAAGAAAGCATCGCGTGTCCTGGAACAAAATTATGGGTAACACCTGCCTTGCGGTTTGGATTGCGTGTTTGGGCAACGATTCGGGCGCGACTTTGGGCAGACCTGGTTTTCGTTTTGGGCGGCGTTTTGGCTCTT
This sequence comes from Prorocentrum cordatum, assembly GCA_963575745.1. Taxonomy (NCBI): domain Eukaryota; class Dinophyceae; order Prorocentrales; family Prorocentraceae; genus Prorocentrum; species Prorocentrum cordatum. The sequence continues at coordinate 117,369 of CAUYUJ010015282.1, forward strand.
GAGGCCGGTCTATGTGCGCGAGGGGGCTGACTACTCGAATTTTCTGGGTCTTGTCTTGGAGTTCCGAGACGGCGCCGTCACGAGTCGTGACGCTACCCGCGGGAGAAAGGGAGGGGCTGGGGCCGGCAGCGGCCGCTGTCGCGAAACATGAGAAAACGCTCTCCAAACCACCGTCGCTCCTCCTGTGGCCGAAGAGATCAGATCGGGACATCTTGGCCCCTTTTGGATCTTCGTGGGCTGGTCGTGAGTCCTCGTTGGGGCTGCCACTGGGTCTTTGGGGTGGGTTCGAGGGACGTTTGGGAGGTCTCTTGGTGTCTCATCTTTCTCGTCTTGGAGGCCTCTCGGCGCCCCCATGCGGGCCGCCCTGTGCGGCATCGGGGCTCCGTTGGGCCCTCGTTAGCCCCTCTGGAGGCACTCTGTGACCTCCGTGCCCGGCTCTGTCCAGGGAGGGTGGTGGTAGTGGTGGTGGTGGTGGTGGTATATAGACGCCATCTGCTGGCGATGATGATGAGGGTCTCGACGACAGCGGCGGCGGCGGCGGCGACGACGACGACGACGATGATGATGCTGCTGCTGCTGCTGATGATCATGATGACGATGATGATGATTATGATGATTATGATGATGATTGTGATGATGGTCAGGATGATGCTGATGATGAGGATGCTGCTGCTGATGATGATGATGATGTTGATGTTGATGATGATGATGCTGATGTTGATGCTGCTGCTGCTGCTGATGATGATGATGATGATGATGATGATGGTGATGATGATGATGATGATGGTTAGGGTGATGAGGATGACGATTCAGATAGTCATGATGATGATGGTGATGATGATGATGATTGTGAGGATAGTGAGGATGATGAGGATGGTGGTGGTGGCTGTGATGCAGATGATGATGAGGATGATGACGATGATGAGGATGATGAGGATCAGGACGAGGACGAGGACAATGACGATTACGTGGATGACGATGGTGATGGTAATGTTGGTGGTGACGATGATGGTGAGTGCTGGCGGTGATGATGACGAGGATGATCAGGATGATGCTCATGGTGACGATGGTGATATGTCTGATGCTGCTGCTGATGAGAATTGATGATGACAGTGATCGTGCAGATGATTAGGGTTATGGCTGTTGATAGTGGTGTGATTTTGATGGTCACGATGATGCTGCTGATGATGGTGATGATGAGGATGATTGTTATGATGACCATGGTGAGGATGGGTCCCCTCCTGGGTTCCCTCCTGGGTCCCCTCCTGGGTCCCTTCCTGGGTCCCTTCCTGGGTCCCCTCCCGGGTTCCTGTTTGGGTCCCTTCTGGGTTCCCTCCTGGATTTCCGTTTGGGTCCCTTCCTAGGTCCAGTCCTGGGTTCCCTCCTGGGGCCCATCTGGGGCCTCTATGGTGCCTCTCTGGGGCCTCCTGGAGGCCGTGGGGGCCGCCCGCCCCCCACGGAGAACAGGTGGGTGGGGGGGGGGACGGAAAATATACAAAATACAAAAACAACACAACAAATCCAAAGAAATCAAAGACCGACGGCTGAAACACCAACACAACCTGCGGAAACACAGAACAAGTAAAACAGCACAACAAAGACTTCACTACTTCCTCCACCCCGGCGCCCCCACCCCCCCAGACTAAGGCGTGACATGTTTTTTCGTTGGTTTTCATTGTTCTGTTTTCCCGAAGGTTCTTTTGTTTTGTTCAACCGTCGGCCTTTGATTTCTTTGTATTGGTTTTGGTGTTTTTTGTTCCCAACCCTCCTGCGTTGGGTTCTCGTTTTGAATACACAGAGCACTGCTCGCGCGAACCTTCCTTCCTCCCTACTTCCTTCCCGTCTCTCTCTTCCCCCCTGCCTTTGACCTCGCCATCCCAGGGGGGTCTGCGATCTGTGAAACTGTTGCCCCTTTCGAGGCCTGCTGGGGGGCCCAGCACAGTGGGTACTCACCGCATACTCAAATTAGACCTCGCCATCCCTGGGGGGCTGCGATCTGTGAAACTGTCGCCACTTTCGAGGGCTGCTGAGGGGCCCAGCACAGTGGGTACTCACCGCGGATTCAAATTAGACCTCGCCATCCCTGGGGGGCTGCGATCTGTGAAACTGTCGCCACTTTCGAGGCCTGCTGGGGGGTCCGGCATAGAGGGTAATCGCGGCAGATTCAAATTAGACCTCGCCATCCCTGGGGCTGCGATCTGTGAAACTGTCGCCACTTTCGAGGCCTGCTGGGGGCCCAGCACAGTGGGTACCTCACCGCGGACTCAAATTAGACCTCGCCATCCCAGGGGGGCTGCGATCTGTGAAACTGTCGCCACTTTCGAGGCCTGCTGGGGGGCCCAGCACAGTGGGTACCCACCGCGGACTCAAATTAGACCTCGCCATCCCTGGGAGACTGCGATCTGTGAAACTGGTCGCCACTTTCGAGGCCTGCTGGGGGGCCAGCACAGTGGGTACCCACCGCGGACTCAAATTAGACCTCGCCATCCCTGGGGGGCTGCGATCTGTGAAACTGTCGCCACTTTCGAGGCCTGCTGGGGGGCCCAGCACAGTGGGTACTCACCGCAGACTCACATGGGACGTCGCCATCCCTGGGGGGCAGCGATCTGTGAAACCTGTCGCCGCTTTCGAGGCATGCTGGGGGGCCCAGCACAGTGGGTACTCACGGCAGATTCAGATGAGACCTCGCCATCCCTGGGGGGCTGCGATCTGTGAAACTGTCGCCACTTTCGAGGCCTGCTGGGGGGTCCTGCATAGAGGGTAATCGCGGCGGATTCAAATTAGACCTCACCATCCCTGGGGGGCTGCGATCTGTGAAACTGTCGCCACTTTCGAGGCCTTCTGGGGGGGGGCCCCATCACCAGTGAATGAGGGAGTAGACAAAGGCCGGACAGAAGAGGGGTTTTACGAAAAATTTAGACCTCTCGCATCCCTGGGGGGCTGCGATCTGGAAACTGACCTCGCCATCCTTGGGGGGCTGCGATCTGTGAAACTGTCGCCACTGTCGAGGCCTGCTGGGGGGCCCAGCACAGTGACGCCACGGGCGGATTCAAATTAGACCTCGCCATCCCTGGGGGGCTGCGATCTGTGAAACTGTCGCCACTTTCGAGGCCTGCTGGGGGGCCCAGCACAGTGACGCCACGGGCGGACCCAAATTAGATCTCGCCATCCCTGGGGGGCTGCGATCTGTGAAATTGTCGCCACTTCGAGGCCTGCTGGGGGGCCCAGCACAGTGACGCCACGCACGGACCCAAATTAGACCTCGCCATCCCTGGGGGGCTGCGATCTGTGAAACTGTCGCCACTTTCGAGGCCTGCTGGGGGGCCCAGCACAGTGACGCCACCGCAGACCCAAATTAGACCTCGCCATCCCGGGGGGGGCTGCGATCTGTGAAACTGTCGCCACTTTCGAGGCCTGCTGGGGGGCCCAGCACAGTGACGCCACGGGCAGATTCAAATTAGACCTCGCCATCCCTGGGGGGCTGCGATCTGTGAAACTGTCGCCACTTTCGAGGCCTGCTGGGGGGCCCAGCACAGTGACGTTAGACCTCGCCATCCCGGGGGGGCTGCGATCTGTGAAACTGTCGCCACTTTCGAGGCCTGCTGGGGGGGCCAGCACAGTGGGTACCCACCGCGGACTCAAATTAGACCTCGCCATCCCTGGGGGGCTGCGATCTGTGAAACTGTCGCCACTTTCGAGGCCTGCTGGGGGGCCCAGCACAGTGGGTACCACCGCGGACTCAAAATTAGACCTCGCCATCCCTGGGGGGCTGCGATCTGTGAAACTGTCGCCACTTTCGAGGCTGCTGGGGGGCCCAGCACAGTGGGTACCCACCGCGGACTCAAATTAGACCTCGCCATCCCTGGGGGGCTGCGATCTGTGAAACTGTCGCCACTTTCGAGGCCTGCTGGGGGGCCCAGCACAGTGACGCCACACGCAGACTCAAATTAGACCTCGCCATCCCTGGGGGGCTGCGATCTGTGAAACTGTCGCCACTTTCGAGGCCTGCTTGGGGGGCCCAGCACAGTGGGTACCCACCGCAGACTCAAATTAGACCTCGCCATCCCTGGGGGGCTGCGATCTGTGAAACTGTCGCCACTTTCGAGGCTGCTGGGGGGCCCAGCACAGTGGGTACCCACGGGGACTCAAATTAGACCTCGCCATCCCTGGGGGGCTGCGATCTGTGAAACTGTCGCCACTTTCGAGGGCTGCTGGGGGGCACAGCACAGTGGGTACCCACCGCAGACTCAAATTAGACGCCGCTTTCGTCCTTGTTCTCCTCCTGCAGTCACCTTCCCTCTGCTGCTGCCGTGCTGATGGTTCGGCTTCCCGCACGTTTTTCTCCTGCTCTGCGTTCCCAATTCCCATGTCCTCTTCGAGCCTGTAGCTGTCGCCCCTCGTCCTTGTATGGTTATCCTGCGCATCATGCCATAGGCGCGTGTCCCAAGTAGCTTACACATCAAGTTGATTGTCCATGCAAGTTTCGGCCAACTCCTCGTTTCCATTGATACAAATGGGTTGGGTACGTCACAGGGTAATTATCATTGTTTTGTTTGTCCTTGCTTTTGTTGTGTGCTCGCTCGCCCTTCGCCTGGATGCTACGAATGCAGAGACAGCGGAGGAGGAGGAGGAGGTGGAGGAGGAGTAGGAGGAGGAGGAGGAGGAGGAGGAGGGGGAGGGGGAGGAGAAGGAGGGGGAGGAGAAGTGGAGAAGAGAGAGCAGAGACAAAAAGAGAAGAACGCAGAGAAGAAAGGAGGTGGAGCAGGATAAGTTCTGCTGCTCCCGAGGAAGAGGAAGAGGAGGAAGATGCGTGAACAAGAGGAGTGGACCAATGAAAACGGTTCCTTCTCGCACCCTCAGAGGGCCGAAGGCCCGCCATATTCATCCAGTCTGAAGCTCTTCGGCCGTTTGGGGCGGTCGGAAACCCGAATATGTTTCGGCCCCCTCGCGCTGTCCAGGAAGACCTTGGAGCTTCTTGAGCCGTCTTGGTGGCCTCTTGGGCCCTGTTGAGGCCCTCTTGGAGGCCTTTGGGGCCGTCTTGAGGCCGTCTTGAGAGGGTCTTGAGTTATCTTGGGCCATCTTGAGCCGTTTTGTTGTCGTCTTGACTGTCTTGGAAGCCGTCTTGGAGGCCATCTTGGCCGCCTGAAGACCAAACAGACCGCCAGAACGCTTTCTCAGAGGGTGCGACTTTCGAACCACGCGCGCGGGGAGGGGAGGCGGGGGGTCCGGTGGGCGGCTTCTGTTTATGATTCGGACGAAGCCTTCAAGGACAGCAGGCGCGCACTCCAGCACGCCCGCTGTGTGCACGCACGGCGGCGGATTTGTGGACGATCCGAGGCCACGGCCTCGTGGCCCTGCCCCGAGTGCGCACGGCGCGCCCCGTGTGCCCGGCTGCGGCGCCCTCGCTGTCGCCCTCGCTCCCGGGGCCTGCGCGTGCGCCGGCCTTGGCGCGCAGGTCCACGACGCTGTCGTCGAGGTCTTCGAGGGCCTCGGCCAGGTCCACGGACGAGGAGCCTCCGTTCGGCGGGCGCGGGCGGGGTCGGGGGCAGGCCGCAGGGAGAGGAGGAGGAGGAGGAGGAGGAGGAGGAGGAGGAGGAGGAGGAGGAGGAGGAGGAGGAGGAGGAGGAGGAGGAGGAGGAGGAGGAGGAGGAGGAGGAGGAGGAGGGAGGAGGAGGAGGAGGAGGGGTGCCAGTGTGAACTCAAGTCCTCCAGGCTCCCTCGTCACAGGCCCCCACAAGGGTTCATCTCCACCGAAGGAACGGCCTCGTTGGGAGACAACCGTTTGGAGACACTGAAGCGTGCCAAAACATCATTCTCGGGACTCCAACGCAACGGATCAGCATGACTGTTGCGTCTTGGCGTTCTGAACTCCTGTTAAAACACAATGCCTGTGACTGCAACACTGCGAATCAAAGTATTTGTTGCGCCCTCACATTCCTGAATCCTTCCAAAACACTGTTTCTGGCACGTTGACTGACCATGGACATCCGTAGAACTCCTCCAATGTTCTATAACGAATGAGCGCGGCACTAAGGCGAGAGCCACATTTCGAAAACGAACCGTTGTCAATCTCTGAAGCTTTGCTTTTTTTCTGTAAACGAAAGTTCGTGGCGCTAAGGCAAGAGTCACATTTCGAAAACCACAGGCCCTCCATGTGTGAAGTCTGTCATTTTTTAAAGGAATGTGCGCGGCGCTGAAGCGAGTGCTACATCTTGAAAGCGTGGTGATGACGATGACGATGATCACGATCATGACGATGATGAGGACGACGATTATCATGGTGATGGTGATGATGATGATGCTGCTGAAGAAGATGATGATGATGATGATGATGATGGCGATGATGATGCTGATGATGCTGCTGATGATGATGATTACGATGACGATGACGATGATGCTGTTGCTGATGATTATGATGATGCTGATGATGAGGATGCTGATGTTGAGGATGATGATGCTGCTGCTGGTTACGCTCATGATGATGATATGATAACCATGATGATGCTGATGCTGATGATTCTGATTATGATGGTGATGATGATAAGTTTGATGATGCTGCTGATGATGCTGATGATGATAATGATACGCATGCTTATGCTGATGCTGCTGACGATGATGACGATGACCATTATGGCGATGCTGATGCTGAGAATGATGCTGATGTTGATGATAATGACTATGACGATGATGCTGATGATGATGATGATGCTGATGCTGATGGCGATGATGCTGATGATGATGCTGATGCTGATGATTGTGATGTTGATGGTGCTGATGATGTTGATGCTGACCATGCTGATGATGCTGATGACGATGATGCTGATGATGATGGTGATGAGGATGATGATGATGATGGTGATGTTTATGCTGATGGTGCTGATGCGGATGATAATGATGACGATGAGGATGATGATGATGATGATGATGATGATGATGGCGTTGCTGCTGATGGTAATGCTGCTGATGATGATGACGATGACGATGATAATGATGAGGAGGAGGAGGAGGCGGATGTTGATGAGGATGAGGATGAGGACGATGATGCTGATGACGACGACGTTGTTGATGATGATGAGGAGGATGATGCTGATGATGCTGATGATGATGATGAGGATGATGCTGCTGATGATGATGATGATGATGATGATGATGAGGCTGATGCTGATGCTGATGCTGATGATGATGATGATGATGATGATGATGATGATGATGATGATGATGATGATGATGATGATGATGATGGTAATGATGATGGGGACGAGGATGATGATGATGATGATGATGATGATGATGATGATGATGATGATGATGACGACGACGATGATGATGATGATGAGAGGATGAGGAGGAGGAAGAAGGAGGGAGGAGGGAGGAGGAGGAGGAGGAGGAGAGGAGGAGGGAGGAGGAGGAGGAGGGGAGGAGAGGCGGAGGGGGGGGGGAGGGGGAGGGGGGGAGGGGGAGGAGGAGGAGGAGGAGGAGGAGGAGGAGGAGGAGGAGGAGGAGGAGGAGAAGGAGGCGGAGGAGGAGGCGGAGGAGGAGGAGGAGGAGGAGGAGGAGGAGGAGGAGGAGGAGGAGGAGGAGAGAGCGCCAGGCTGGCCTGACGGGCTGTCTCGATGCGTTGATTTCTGGACGAGACGAGATACGACGGCGACTCAAGGAAACAGCCGCGCCCGAATCCTTACCGCTGTCGCCCCGGGTCATCTCTTTCGCAATCTGAGGCCCTGGCGGATGGTCAGCCGAAGAGACGCCCGGATGGCAAGTAATCGCGGAAGAACGTGGGGTGCGAATGTGACGATGAGGACGGTTTGGCCCCAGCGATCATTGCGTTCGCTCGGATTGTAAGGAGCCGCGCTGGCCAGCTTTAGTGTCTGCTTTGGAGACTTGCAGTGCGCCATGTGCTTGGTGCCAGATGCTCCGTCTGCCAAGCCAGGGTGCGCACGTGGGACGCCCATGCCCAGGGTCGCGCCGTTTTCCGTCGTGGTTTTGGCTCCTTGTGCCGCGCTGCACCAGGCCGAGAATTTTGTTGCAAGGGCTCGGAACTTTCCAGAGGCCTTTAAGCACGGCGGCTCCCTCTTCGGCGTTGGCCGCAGGTCTCAGCGTGGTGATTGCTGGCCTGACTGGCACACATCCCCACCACAGTGTGGGACGTGCGGCGATTCCAGGCGGCCAACGAGCAGGTCCCAAACTGGGACATGGCATTGTGCTCATTGCCGGCGGGCTGATAAGGGACGGTCTAAACGTTGAAGCTGGCTAGCTGAATCGCTTGGGGTGGATTCCCAGGTGGCCGTGAGCAGGCCGTTGGGTGTCGGATGCGGCGTCCTGGCGCAGAGCGTATAGTGGACCAGAGTTGCAACTACCTCTCTGCGCGCAAGTTTGGCACGATTAGTTCAAGTTCCATGCTGGGGCAATTTCATGGACATCTCGGCGCCGCCTGGCCCTATCAATCGCTTTCAATAGGTGATTGGGGCAAGTCCCCGCTCATGGGCTTCGCGATTGCTGATTTTTCTTCCTTGCCAGCACCCCTGGCTTCTCTTGCTCGTGCACAGTTGCCGTGCTTGTGAATTTGTAATTCCTTGCGGCCCTCGTCCTTTTCCCTCTTTTTGCTTCCCTCCTCCTCCCCCTCCTCCTCCTCCTTCCACTCCTCCTCCCCCTCCTCCTCCTCCTCCTCCTCCTCCTCCTCCTCCTCCTCCTCCTCCTCCCCTCTCCTCATCCTCCTCCTCCTCCTTCTTCTCTTCATCCGCGCACGTGCCTCGGGTCATAGTTTGCGGCCCCCCCTCTTGGAGGCTCCCCTTTTTGTACGCCCCCGGAAGAGGGGGGCGAGGAGTAGGGTTGCTTGGATAGTGGATAGCATGGCCGGCGCAATGATACGCCTCAGACCTCGGGCCGCACCTAACGGGGCTCAGCGCCGACGGGGCTCAGCCAGAGCGCCAGATCTTGCATAGTCCTGCAAGACTGGATTTTGGTTGAGCTGGGATCGGGAGCTGGTCGCGGTCCTGGAGAATCCAAGCCCGGAGAACTTTTGACTTGTTATCTTCTTTCACGAGTGCTTCTGGTCACCCCTCGTCCGCCGCGCACACGTCTCGGACCATGATGCGCTAACCCCCATCCTGGCCCTCCTCCTGGGCACATCCGAGGCGGCCGATTGAAAGGAAACACGCTTGGATGAGTCAGATCGACACGTCGTGGCGGTCCTTGTGGCCGTCGCCGCCGTGCCGCACTGAGATTGGAGGAGGAGGAGGAGGAGGAGGAATAATAACAGTGATGATGGTAATAATACGCAGACTAAGACAATTAACAATAATGACAATAGGAGCAACACTGCTATTACTGATACTAGCAGTAAGACTAATCTACTACCAGCACCAATACTGCTACTACTACTACTGCTGCTACTACTACTACTACGACAGCTACTACTACTACTACTACTACTACTACTACTACTACTACTACTACTACTACTACTACTACTACTACTACTACTACTACTACTACTACTACTACTACTACTACTACTACTACTACTACTACTACTACTACTACTACTACTACTACTACTACTACTACTACTACTACTACTACTACTACTACTACTACTACTACTACTACTACTACTACTACTACTACTACTACTACTACTACTACTACTACTACTACTACTACTACTACTACTACTACTACTACTACTACTACTACTATACTACTACTACTACTACTACTACTACTACTACACTACTACTACTACTACTACTACTACTACTACTACTACTACTACTACTACTACTACTACTACTTCTACAACTTCTACTACTTCTACTACTTCTACGAATACCAAACATAAGACGAACGCACGCACTACTAATACTACTACTGCAAGTAAAACTCGTACTAATAGCAAGACTAAGAGAACACACACTACGACACATGACAATACGACGACTAAGACTACCACTAAGCAATCACACAGTACGACTAACCATATCCATACCATTACTATTGATAATGCGACTAATGTGACTCGTACCAATATGACAAGTGGTAATAGACGAAGTTCTAAGTAGCATCGCACTCGTACTATTGGAACTGCTAAGATGAAAACGATGACGACTAATAATGATAATGACAATACTAATGATAATCATGAGCATGGTATTATCTAGATATACTATTAACATGAATACCAATACTGACCGGAGGAGGAAAAGGAAGATGAGGAGGGTGAGGAGGAGAGGGGGAGGTTGTTCGTTACGATTCGGGCACTCCTGGAACTCCTTGGGGCGAGGAACCGCTGCTAGGGCGCACCCCGAGACAGGAAGACCGCCAGGAGCCGACGAGGACGTCCGTCAACCAGAAGATTGCGCAGGGATTGAACAGATCGACCCGTCGTGACCGCCGTTGGCGGCCGTCGCCGTGCCGCGCTGGGATTGAAGGGAGGAGGAGGAGGTGGAGGAGGAGGATGAGGAGGAAGAGGAGGAGGAGGAGGAGGAGGAAAGGAGGAGGGGGAGGAGGGGAGGAGGAGAAAGAGGAGGAGGAGGAGGAGGCCGAGGAGGAGAGGGAGGAGGAGGAGGTGGAGGAGGAGGAGGGGGAGGAGGGGGAGGAGGAGGAGGAGGAGGAGGAGGATACTGAATAATATTAGCAGTCGTAACTATCAAGAATAGGGACACGACACACACGAATAATAAGACGACTAAACTACAAGTAACACAAATAACACGAGGGGGAGGAGGGGGAGGAGGAGGATGCGGAAGAGGAGGAGGAGGAGACGGAGGAGCACGAGAAGGGGGAAGAGGAAGAGGAGGAACAGGATGATGACGAGGAGGAGGAGGAGGAGGAGGAGGAGGACAAGGAGGAGGATACATACTATTAGCAAGAGAAGACGCACACCAATAATGAGACAACTGAACTACTAACATGAAGAAGAACAGGAGGAGGAGGAGGAGGAGGAGGAGGAGGAGGAGGAGGAGGAGGAGGAGGAGGAACGCCCGCATTGAACACCTCGACCCGCCGTGGCCGTCGGCCGCGCCGCTCGCGCGCGCGCGTAGAACGCCAGGACGTGGAGTCGCGCACGCCCAGCGCCAAGAGCGGGGCCGCCGCCGCCGCGCAGGGCCGCGAGGGCGCGCCCGCGGCCGGCGGGAGCGCCCTCCCCCCCCCCCCCCTGCACAGGGGCGCGACTTTTGGGAGCCGCGGGGGGAGGGGAAGGGAGAGCGAGGAGGGGGAGGATGAAGAAGAGGAGGAGGAGGAGGAACAAGAGGAGGAGGAGGAGGAGGGGGAACGAGAGGAGGAAGAGGAGGAGGGGGAGGAGGGGGAGGAGGAGGAGGGGGAGGAGGAGGGAGAAGAAGAGGATTCTTCAAGTTCGTCTTCTTATTTTCATTAATATTTCGTATGATGTTCATTATTCTCATTCGTGCTAGACGCTCTATCATTATTATTATTATTATAATTCGTATGATGACGCTGTTGCTGATAATGGTGATGCCGATGCCGATGCTGGTGATGAGCCTGATGATGTTTTCGATTGTGATTGCTATTGTTAGGATTCGTGCTATCCTTTTATTTTGATTATTGTTGTTCTTGTCGTTGCGATTGCTACGACTATGATGATGGTGATGGCGAGGGTGACGATGTTACTGATGCAGATCACTCTTTGGTTTACTAGTGTTCATAAGAGTTGTTGTTGTTTTTGAATGTTTTTATGTTTTCTATTTCGTCGTAAAAGGATTCCTGCGATTGTTGTTACCACCATCCTTCGTGTTACTACTATTACTAGTCTTATTCGTGTTATTGCTCGCATTACTTGCATGCCCGTATCCTACTCGCACTACCATTGTTATTATCAGCATGACCACTATTACCCTCATCAGCAGCACCATCAATTGTATTCGTATCAACTTTATTATTCGTATATTGTTACTGATCTGGTCATTACGATCATTATTACGACAATGTTAACCATTGTCATTCGTTATATCCCTTGCTATTGCGAGGAGAATGAGGAGGAGGATGAGGAGGAGGAGGAGGAGAAGAAGGAGGAGGAGGAGGGGGAGGAGGAAGAGGACGAAGAGGAGGAGGAGGAGGAGGAGGAGGAGGAGGAGGAGGAGGAGGAGGAGGGTGAGGAGGGGGTGGGGAAAAGGAGGGCGAGTGGGGAAAGGAGGGAGGAGGAGGATGAAGAGGAGGAGGAGGAGGAGGAGGAGGAGGAGGAGGAGGAGGAGGAGGAGTAGGACCGCCCCAGTTTGAACCTTTTTGGCGGGGGCTCTGGCTTGTGATTCCCTGTGCCGTGGGGCAATCCTTCCAGAGGGCGTCCAGACGCATTCTTTCCGGGCCAGGCACCCCCAGTGTCCAGCATTCCGTGTAGATTTACCCGTTCACGTGAGCGTTACGTTGCGGGATGGCCCGAGGCGGCGTGAGTGGCAAAGGGCATGGTATCGAGGTCAGGAGCCAGATCGCCTGTCCTGCGCCCGGGCGCAAGAAGAGCCCTTATACATTCCCATGCGTGCTGCCAATGCAAGTCCCCTTTTCGTGGTCTAGCTGCTGCTGGTCCTCCTGCCCCCGTGTTTTTTGTAAGCTGCCCTAGGCTCGTGAAGGGGCATGAGGTGGAAGCCACGACTGCGGCGGTGGCGGCCAGACTCGGGCGACAAAATGTCGGGGTTTCACCAAGACCCATACCTTCAGGAGCCATGGGCGAACTTCATCGGATCTTCTTCCACTTGTCGGTGGGTAAGTTCGAGGATGTGGTGCCGACGGCGGCGCGTGACAGCATCAGCGCGGTATGGGGAGCAACTCACGGGGAACTTTTCTGGGCACTACTTAGCCAGGTTCTTTTCAAACTTGAGCGACATGATGACCGTCGGGCCAAGCGAATTCAAGTCGATCAGCTCAGTCAACAGAGGAATTAGCTTGATTTTCCATTCAGAAGGGAAAGGAAACTGCGGACGCAGCCAGGCGCCAAGCAGCTGAGAGAGTCGCGGTTCTGCCAAAGGGTCCGACGGCGGTAAGTTCAAGGCCAGTTCGGTGACTTTGAGAATGTGATGGCGCGTATGCAAAGCAGCGAGCTTCGTGACGAATGGCAGTCCAAGTTTCATGTTTTTTTTTTTCTGGGCGCGTTCAAGCCCTCTTCTCCTGAGCCACGGCCACCACTACTACCAAAGCCTGTTGGGTACTATGACGCAGGTTTGAGGAGGGTCGCGCCGTCAGTGCTGCCGGGTCTTTGGCCCCAGGTGAGGTCCAAGCATGAGGTCGCATGGAGGTGGATGGTGCAGATTTGCTTGGAGCGTGTGGTTCCATCGAGGACGTCAGCGAGGCCACCAGAAGGTCCATTGTGGAGGTGATCAAGTCGGCAGCGAAGAAACCGAGGTTTCGCTGCAGGACCCTCAGGTAATACATTCAGCTGCATTGCTCTTCCATGCAGCAAGAGCGGAGGAGCTCTCAGCGCGGAGGGCTCTGCTCAGGAACGTGCCAGCACAAGGATCTGCCCATTCGTTCTAAGCTTAAGTGGGGCCTGTCCCTCTACAGGAGGAATATTAGTCAAACCTGCTCAGGGGACGATTATTTTATGTTTTTCGCTATCCTCGAATATCTTATCTTTAAATCTTCGACGAAAATCCGCCTGTAGGAGGACGCGCTCGACCTAATTCTTTGGTTCGTGGTTTTCGGGGTCACTTTCGCCTTCGAATTTGTCGTCTTTGGACTCCCACCTGCGGACCTGGGAGGCGCAACGGGTCGAAGGGGGGCGCTTCTTCTGCGGGGCCATGCCCAGCGTCGGCGACATCGTCGAGAGTGACTTCCACGACCTGGACTGGTTCAACCGCGCGTGAGGGTGGTTACGGTGCGATGTATGTATTTGACCGGAATCGCATATTCCCCAGCAGGCACTCTTCGTTAAACCTGGCTCAAGCAAGTGGGCTGGCTCAAGCTATATTCGAGTGCCGTGCGGATACGCGGGCACACGAAGATGAGCGACAACAGTGACAAAAAGAAGGGGGTTCGGGCTGGAGGTTTAACCGGCTCAACGCCTGAGAGACAGAAACCCAAGGTCGCGCGTGCACTTCAAGATGTGGGCATGTCGAGTGAGGAGGGTGAGAACGGGCGTGTTGAAGGAGCGTCCTCCGGAGTGGTTTGTTCAATTCGCGAAGGGGCAAAACAAGAAGCTCGACAAAATCATCGGCAACATGGCCGAGATGAGCACCAAGATCGAGGAAATAAAGGAGAAGACGGAGGACATGGATGACAGGTTGAACGACGTGGAGGTGGAGCTAGGAAACGTGAAGAAACTAGTTTTCGAGGACATGGTAATTCAAAGAAACATGAAGAGCATGATGGAGGAGGCTATGGAGAGCACGTTGAAAGAGGAGGGGATGAAGGACAACATGAACAGGGTCATGGAGGAAATGGTGGAGGAGAGGATGAAGAAAAGGGGCATCATCCACGTCGGGCTCCAAACAAACACCACCAGCAGATGATTTCGCAGAATCTGCACAACGTTCGAAACGGGTTCTCGCTTTTGGCTTTGAGAAGCGCGCGGCGGCCGCCACCATCGCATCGCAGTTGGAGGACGCGGTCAAGAAGCTCACGGGGAAAGATCGCGGCATCAGTATCTCCCCCACCATGGGTCCTTCAAGAATGGGGCTCCTATCCTTCCAATCGGCGTTCAAAAAAGTGGACCTCTACAAAAAGATCCGGGACGCCCCGAATGCGAATGGAAGCTATATTTTGGGAGACATATTTTTCCGCAACAGCATGGCGAAAGAAGAACAAGAGAAGGAGAAACGATTGGGGTACGCGAAATATCACCTTTCAGAGAAGATCAAAAACAAAGGGTGGAACATAATTTGGCCGAAAAGCATGGTGGTCATCAAGGGCGCTGCTGGGAAGGAAAGGAAGGTGGCATGGTGCAGCGAGCAGGGGGAATGGTGCACATCAGCATCCGCAACAACAGTGCAAGCGGACGCAGACGCATCAATGGCGAAGTGGCTGAAGAAAAGGTCACCCGACCCGGGCGCAGAGAGCGAGTGACCAGTGGAAGCCAGGGGGGGGGGGGCACAGAGGGGGAGAAGAGAAGGAGGAGAAGGAGGACATGTATTTGTTCAAGCACGTTCACATGAAGGTTGCACCGTCTGCAGATCAAGAGGGGGAGGGAGGGGGAAGTATTGCGACATTCCTGGTGACTTTCCGGGTCGCCTGCCTGTCGCGCCTGATTCTCGGCAGGGTTCTGCGCCTACGGTCGAGAAAGACATTGCTACGCAGACGGCGGTGGCCAGAGACACGATTGCGACGCTGGGTACTGCGCGGGATGCGCACGCCGCAGGAGGGGCGGAGGAAGTCAACATTTATGCAGCAATGGAGCGGGGCGGCGTTGTGGAGTTGAATTGTTTGTTGAAGAACGTGATGTCTATAAAAAGTGAGACTTGTGAGCAGCTGCTGCTGGAGGAGCTGGATTTGCTGCGCTGGGACATCGTCGCTCTGAATGAGACGTGGCGGGAGGAGCGCAGAGAGCTCGGGGCCATTTCAGGACATTTATTTTTAGGCGCAGGCGCGGGGCCGGGCAGTCGTGGCGCTGCATGTTCACTTCGCAAACGGTGCGTCAAGAGTTTCCGCGCTTTCCATCCAGCGTCGGAAAGACTATGTGCAATTGATTTGCCTGCGGCGGGACGGCGCGTCGCAATCATAGCTGCATATATGCCAGCGTCGTGGGGCGAGGAGGTCGAAGTTGAGGCTGTTTACGCAGCTCTAGACCAACTATGTGCGCAAGGTCACGGGCGTAACCGCACAGTATTACTATTTGGTGACTTTAACGCTGTCGTCGGCGCGCCCGGGCCAGGCGACGATCTTCAAGTTTTGGGCAAGCATGGGGTTGGAGCGAGAAACGACAGAGGCCAACTACTCGCACAGTGGGCGTCCGTGAATACGCTGAGGATCTTAAACGCGATATTTAGGAAACCTTTTGAGAAGCAGTGGGCTCACGTACAGGACAACGTGGAGCGGCAGATCGATTACATTTTGCATGAAAAGAGGAAATGGTAAATTTCCGAAAGACTGCGAAGCCGGCTACGACATCACTTTTGGTGCAGATAATCGTTCGGCGAGGTCTGTCTTTCGAGTGGTTGCCCACGCCGAGATAAAGAAACGCCCGAAACATGCCGCGCAACATGTTTCATTGCACGGGTGGAAAACACTGGGTCGAAATCGTTTCCACGCAGCTATGGGTGATCATCTTGATGTCGATTACTCGGTGCGCGGATCTTTGGAAGGGCGGTGCAAACGCATCGAAGATATTATTCTGCGTCTTGGTCGGGATCTTCAACAACGTGAACAGATGGGCGCCAGCGCAAGGGGTCGGAACCAGCAGAGCCAGAACGACCTGATCGCGGAGAGGAAGAATGCCCGTGTTCGAAAGGATCGCCCTTCGGAAAGGCGGGTCGCCAAGTTGATCCAAAAAGAAATGAAGGCAATCCTGGCGGCTAGGAAGAGAGCAAAGATAGGACAGATCTTAGACCAATTTCGAGATCTAAAAAACATCGCGGGTATCCGGCGCAACGGGAAACGGTGTATAATTGGATGCATTCGGGGCGCGGAAGGCGCCGATAAGTTTGATAGACGAGAAATTTCCGACATTTTTGCAGATTTCTATACAGCTTTGTACGCAAGCCGGGAGGAGTACAGTACCAGTTCTGAAGGGTGCGATTTTGGTTGTGATGCCGATGCTGTAGCTCCGGTGGACGCTGGCGAGGTTCGCAGACAGTTGAAGTTCATGTCCAACGGAAAGAGTGCTGACACACGTGGCGTTGTTGTGGAATTATTGAAGGAAGGCAGCGACAAGCTCATTTTGGCAATTGCCGCTCTGGTCTCCGACATCCTGCAGCCGAACGCCGAGGTGCCAGAGTAGTTACTGGAGGCACTCCCGCCTCAAAGTCTTGTTCAAGAAGGGGGATCCGAAGTCTGTCGACAACTATCGGCCGATAACGATATTGCCGATTCCATACAAATTGTTCAGCCGCGTGGTGCTGGGAAGGATCAAGGGCACATTGTTGTCTGCGCAGTCAATTGACCAGGCGGGTTTCCCAGTGGGGTTTTCTTGCGACGATCGCATTTTTGTTGTCACTTTAGTGTCTGAGATATTTCGCGAGTTTCAGGCACCCTTATGGCTGGTTGCTGTTGATTTCCGGAAGGCTTTCGATCCCCTCAACCACGATTGATTGTGGGCGGCGCTGCGCGAGAAGAAGGTGCCTTCTGCTTATATCAATGTCTTGCAATGTATCTACAGGGGGCAGTCTTGCGCAGTGCAGAGCGGTAGAATCAGCAAATCTTTTGACATACGGCGTGGTGTAAGACAAGGGGATCCCACCTCCTCTGTTCTGTTCAACTCATCTTTGGAAAAGCTCATGCGTGGATTGCATGACAAGTGGCAGCGACGGCGGTGGGGTGTTCAGACATGCAAATCGCGCAGACCGGCAAACTTACGTTTTGCAGATGACCTGTTGCTGGTGGCCGGTTCGTTTTATCAAGCAAGCCACATGCTGGAAGATTTGATGCGCGGAGCACAGGAATTTTGATTGGAAGTGCATGAGGACAAGACAAAGATTTTGTGGAACGGTTTCGGCAGGGGCACTTCGGCATCCACTGTAAAAGCACAAGCACGCAGTTTCGAAGTGCTACCAGACAGCAAGGCGACGACGTATTTGGGCAAGCTGCTCAACCTTTCCGAGACGCAGGACACGGAACTGAATAATATAATTGCGAATGTTTGGGCGAAATTCGCTGTGTACCGGGAAGAATTCACCAGTCGGTGCTATCTTCCATCACAGCGTTTGCGTTTATTTACTTCTGTCGCCCAGCCTACTTTTTTGCATGGTTGTTCGTCTTGGACACTGACATCGAAGCGCGAGTCCGTGATCAACAGGCTGCAGCGGCAAATATTGAGATCAGAAGTTGGTGTGAAAAGGAAAGTGGTTATCGGCGCAGGCGGAGAGATGACCTTGGAAGATTGGGTCAGTTGGGTCATACGGTCTACACGCGCAGCGGTCAAGATCAGCCGGGAGCACGGCGTTCGGAACTGGGTGGAAGAAATTTCAAGACGGAGGTTACAGTGGGCAGGACATGTCGCTCGACGGAACGACGGCCGCTGGACGAAGGTGATGCTTGACTCGTCTGTAGCGGGTAGGAGGGCGCAGGCGCGGCCTCTCACGCGCTGGTGTGACAGTCTGGGAAGATTTTTCACAGGCGCGTCAGGAAGGCCGGTTGGCCCTCACTCATGGATCGCAGCCGCACAAAGCCAGGATAGTTGGAAGCAAATGGAAGATGACTACATCGAGTTCTGTAGGTGGTGAGAGTGGCATCCACGGCTGCCAACTGTCGAGCCCTGTTTGGGGGCACGTGGCAGTGCGCGTCACGCACTGTCCGTACTCGACTTTCGTTTCGTTTCGTTTTTTTCGTTTCGTTTGAGATTGTATTTCGTCCACGGCAGGTGTGACCGGCGCAGCTCCCCATAGTTGGGGGCCTTGCGGCAGTACGGGCGCCAGATGGCAGCGCGTATGATGCCATGTGCACATTTCGACGAGGTCGCACGCAGCAGCAGGAGTGTGCCTCACCGTACCGCCGTACCGCTAAATGGATATTGAGCCAAGATGGCTACGGGAGGGGAGGATAGGGCACGGGGGGAATAGGAAGAGGAAGGGGTGGACGAGGAGGAGGAGGAGGAGGAGGGAGGTGGAGGGGAGGGTGGGGGAGGAGGAGTGGATGAGGACGAGGAGGAGGAGAGGTGGAGGAGGAGGAGGAGGAGGAGGAGGAGGGAGGTGGCTGGGTAGGGTAGGGACAAGGGGAGGAAGAACGGGAGGAACATGGAGGGGGCAGGCAAGGGGCAGGGGCAGAGCTGCGGTTCGCGGATCGAGGTTGCTTTTCCTCCCCCCTTCAGTCCTGTTATGTTCTCCTCCTCCCTTCTCTCCTCCCCCTTCCCTCCTGCTCTTTTCTCCTCCTCCCTTTCTTCCCCCCCTCCCTCCCCCCTCGGTCCTCCTCCTCATCCCCCCGATCATCTACATCCTCTTTCTTCCCTCCCCCGCGCGTGCGCTCCTGCGAGCGCAGGAGCGCGCGCTGTGAGGGGGCGGAGGAGGAGAAGGAGGGCGACCCACAGAACGTCCAGGATGCACCCATGTTGCCGTCATGTGCCCCCCCAACCCAGGGCCCCTTCCTCACATGTCCACGCGAGTGCTCCTTTCCACAGCACAATGGGCCTGCCTCTCGGGCCGCACCCCGTTCAGTGCAGTACGGTGGTAAGTTCAAGGACGCATCCAGCGACAACCCCGCTTCGAAGGCGATCTGGCTTCCATCCGTGTGCGCAACAGGTGCGCATCTTCGACGACGATCTGATCGCACACTTTTGGAAGTCTCCTACAATCCTACAAGAGCCCCCTTTTGAAAATGAGCCGCCCGCCGTCCGTGTAGCCTTCACGCTCATGTCAGTTTCGAGCCATAGAGCTTGAGGAGGCATCAGGGGAGAGTCCCATTGTGATAAAGAGCTTAGCTCTATGCGGGTGACCGTGGGAAGCTCGTAAGATGGTTGCTCGCGGCGCCAATGAGAAAGCCGCATTCTGAAAACGACTGCCTTTTTCCCATCCGTGTAATCGTTCGAGGCTTTGAGACTGACGGTCGGCGGTGCGTCGAGAGCTACATTTGGAAACCTACCCTCTTCATCTGTGTATCTCTGTTGGAGGAGACATTTCTTCCGAATGCGGCTCGGCGCTAAGGTCATTTCGAGACCCCTCTTCCATCCGAGCAACAATCAGACGCTTGTCAGACGAGTGTGCGCGGCGCAGAGGCGAGAGCCACATTGCGAAATCAACTCTTCCATCCGTGTGCAATTGTTGGAGGCTTGCAAGAGTAAAGTGCGCGGCGCTCAGGCGAGAGCCACATTTTCCTAACGACCCTCTTCCGTCCGAACAATTATTTGACGCTCTTCGTTAACCAGGCTGGAGGTGAGGCGGCATCTGCATCTTGTTGCTCGCTGTTGGCAAATCAATCGTCAGGATGGGAACTGTTGAGACGAATGTGCACGGCGCTTCGGCGAGAGCCAGATTTTGCCTCCCCCCTCAGTCCCCCCACCCGCATTTCATTGATACTTTCCACGTCGGGGCCACACACGGGGAGGAAGCCTCGGGCGAGGCGCCCTCGCCCGCCATATCCGACACGTCAAGGATGATGTTCGGTGGCCAGACAGCTAGAGTGATCCTTTACGGAGAAGGATGACAGAGCAGGAGGCTGGGAGGATGCTGGGTGGAGCAGGATTAGCAGGAGGAGGATGGAGGAGGATGAGGAGGATGAAGGAGGATGAGGAGGATGGAGGAGGAGCAGGATTAGCAGGATGAGGATGAAGGACAGGATAATCCCAGTGGCGTTCCCCCTAAAAGCCCTCGTGGGCTCGTATGCCTTTCTTGCTCCGTCCAGCAGCCGCCCTTATTACAGTCATCTACGTTGGCGGGCTTAGCGTTTCTTGATGTGGCTGCTTCATTGCACAAACCGGTACTCGTTCGTCCCATCGGCGATCTCAATGATTCTATGGCTAGCCATCCAGAGTCTGAAAAGGAAGAAGAGGGGGAGGGGGAGGAGGAGGAGGAGGAGGAGGAGGAGAAGGAGGAGGAGGAGGAAGAGGAGGAGGAGGAGGAGGGTGACGATGATGATGATGATGATGATGATGATGATGATGATGATGATGATGATGATGCTGATGATGCCGATGATGATTATGATGCTGAAGGCGATGATGCTGCTGATGATGATGACGATGATGGTGATGATGATGATGATGATGATGATGATGATGATGATGATGATGATGATGATGATGATGATGATGATGATGATGATGGTGATGGTGATGGTGATGGTGATGGTGATGATGAAGCAGCTGCTGATAATGCTGATTGACGATGGTGATGATCCCGCTATCCCAGGGCAGTCGGATCCGAAACGCTTGCGCCCACCGCAATTTCTCACTCACCCACGGGGTCATTGGACCCCCTTCCCAGGGTTTCCGCGCAGACACACCCCAAACTGCAACAGCGTAGCGAGTCCCCGACCCGCCTCGACGCGATGGCCCACAGCCGTTTCACACTGCCCAGCGGCCTTGTGGCTGTGAGGGCCATCGCCTCCAAGTCGTCGTAGGTGAAGAAGAGGTCGCCTTCCACCAGGGGCGGGGGCACGTCCTCCTCGCCCTCCACATCGAACGGCGGCCGCTCCACCACCCCGTCGCAGTTCGCAGGCAGGCTGTGGCTGGGGACGTCAGGCTCCAACGCGTCGCCGTCCCGCACTCCGTCGCACGACCTGGCAGCTTCCGCGGCCGCGACGCCCGCGCCCGCGCGCGGGATGGCCGAGTCGGGCGGGGTCTCGGCCAATTTCCGCGCGGGCGGGGCGCCGCCCTCAGCAGGCCTGCCGTGCGGCTCGAACCCGAGCCTGTCCAGCATGCTGCGGACCCGCGCGAACAGGCCTGTCTCGAATACCTTGTAAAGCGCCTCCCAGCTGCGCAGCTGAGCCTCCACCTCCAGGATGTGGCGCATCATGCGGGCGTCCAGCATCACCTCGCTCTGCAACTTCTTGTCGACGTGCTCCTCCACGTCGTCCAGCTCGAACCCGAGGGCCTCGGGCTCCTGCTGCTCGTCCCCCGCGCCGTCCCCGACACGTGTGCCTCCAGCACGTTCAGCTTGGCGTCGTCAGCGAGCACATCCTCGATGACCCCCTCTGCGCGATCGTCGGCGTGTGCAGTCGGCTCCGCCTCCTGGCTCGAGAAGCCCAGCTCGGTCAGCAGCACCTCTGCCCGCGCCCACTCCGGCACGTATGGCTGGGCGCCTGACCGCAGCGGCGTCCAGGACGAAGGCGGGTGAAAGGGCGCTGCATCGCGGCGCAGCCCAGGCGCCTGTCGCACTCCCAGCCAGCGCCCCTGGCCGCTGAGCTCTGGCGCGGGTTTCGCGACGCAGACCTCCACCTTGATGTCCGCAGCCACGAGCGGCTCGTGCCTCGCCTTGTCGACGTCGCCCTTGATCTCCATGCCCCAGTGCACTTCCATGTCCACGTCTAGCGTCTTGGCCAACGCGCGCAGAGCATCGCCCAGGCGATGCATGTGGCAGCCAAGTGCGACGTCAGCCCTGTGGGGCAGCAGCAGCACGAGGCGATCCTCCAGGGCCGCCACCAGGGCTTGCGGGGGAGCCAGCTCCGCCACAGCTTCAATCGCTGCAGCCGCCGCCGTGTCTCCGTCCCGCGCACGCTCCCTACGCAGCCTGCGCGACAGCGTGGCCGCCGAGCGTCGGGCACAGGCCTGCCCACCCAGTGGCTCTGCTCCAGGCGCCGCCCCAGGAGGCGCCCGAGGTCCAATCCGCGGCCACCATGCTCGCACCAGGGGGGTTCGAGCCAGGCTTGAGCCAAAATGGCTACGGACGATGATGATGATGATGATGATGATGATGATGATGATGATGATGATGATGATGATGATGATGATGATGATGATGATGATGATGATGGTGATGATGATGATGATGATGATGATGATGATGATGATGATGATGATGATGATGATGATGATGATGATGATGATGATGATGATGATGATGATGATGATGATGGTGATGGTGATGGTGATGGTGATGGTGATGGTGATGATGATGGTGATGATGATGGTGATGATGATCATGCTGATGCTGCTGATGATGATCATGCTGCTGCTGCCTGCTGCTGCCTGCTGCTGCTGCTGATGATGATTCTGCTGATGATGATGATGATGATGATGATGATGATGATGATGATGGTTCTGATAATGATGATTGTTATAATGACGATGATGATGCTGATGATGATGATGATGATGAGGAGGATGATGCTGACGATGCTGATAATGCTGATGATGATGCTGATGATGATGATGATGATGATGATGATGAATGATGATGCTGATGCTGATGACGACGATGCTGCTGATGATGATACTGATGATGGTGATGCTCCGACGATGCTGATGACGCTGATGCTGCTGCTGATGATGATGATGATCCTGATGCAGATGTTGATGCGGATGATGACGATACTGATTATGATCATGATGCTGATGCTGCTAATGCTGATCACGAGGATTATGATGCTGACGACGATGAGAATGTCGATGTTGATGCTGCTTATGACGCTTGTGATGATGCTGATGCTGATCCTGATCCTGATCATGATGATGCTGCTAATGATGATGGTGCTGATGATGATGATGATGATGATTGTGATGACGATGCTGCTGCTGTTGCGGCTGATGTTGTTAATCCTGATGATGATGATGATGATGATGAGGATGAGGATGGCAACGATGATAACAATGCTGGTGATGATGTTTATGCCTATGCCGATGCCGATGACGATGCTGCTGAAGGTGATGCTGTTTGTGATGACGATGCTGCTGCTGTTGCTGCTGCTGCTGCTGCTGATGCTTCTGCTGATGATGATGCTGATGCGAATGTTGCTGCTGATGATGCTGATGCTGATAGGAACGATACTGACACTGGTGACGATGATGATGATGCTGCTGATGCTGATACTGATGATGATAATGATGATGATGAGGATATGGACGAGGATGCGGATGATCATGAGGATGAGGATTAGGATGATGCATGATGCTGATGATGATAAACTGATGATGCTGCTGATAAACTGATGAGGGTGATGCATGATGCTGATAATGCATGATCATGAGGATGATGATGGTAAACTGATGATGATGCTGATGATGACGATGATGATGATGACGATGGTGATGATGATGATGACGATGCTGATGATGACGACGATGATGATGATGATGATGATGAGGATTATGTTGATGATGATGCTGATGATGATGATGATGACGATGCTGCTGCTTATGATGATGATGAAGATGATGATGATGATGATGATGACGATGATGATGATGATGACGATTATGATGATGACGATTATGATGATGATGATGATGATGATGATGATGATGATGATGATGATGATGATGATGATGATGATGATGATGATACTGATACTGATACTGATACTGATACTGATACTGATACTGATGATGAGGATTATGATGCTGATGATGATGCTGATGACGATGATGATGATGCTGCTGATGATGATGATGGTGCAGCTGATGATCATGATCATGATCATGATCATCATCATGATCATCATCATGATCACGATAACGAGGAGGAGGAGGAGAAGGAGGAGGAGGAGGAAGAGGATCTCAGCCTGCCCTCGCAGAGGAGCGGGCCCAGCCCTGCCGTGGGTGCCGCCCCAGTGGAGCAGCCCAGGAGGCGGCAGCAGGCGCTGCCCGGCCCGCCCGTCTGAGTGTGCGTTCCACCACTCTGTTGCGCTCCGCCCCCTGGTGCGGTCAATTGCCGTCAGTGTTCGCCATTAAGCACTCAGGAGGCGCTGGGCGTGGAGCTCGAAAAAAAGCTCCTATTGTGGGCTTGTCAGGGGCCACGTTGGGGGGGATGCCTCAGCGGGGGAACGCTCCGGTTTTCCTTGGAGCCAGCTGGGGTCTGAGCTGGCCCAGCATTGGGTTCAGGCGATCGCAAATATGGATCAAGGGGGCGTGGACTAGCGACGGGTCCCGTTTCCATGGGAAATCGCGGATTTCCGCCGCCGAGCGAGCCGGCACCGGCCGCATTTTGGGGAGGGCACCACCCCGGATGCATGGATTTGGCGACCGCGCGCCAAATCCATGGATCGCAGATCCATGTCTGCGCGCCCCCGATGGTTCGGGCCAGCAGGAAGGGGGGCAGGCTCGAGGGTCCGGATTCGTCAAGGTTTTCTCGTCTCTTGCGGCCTCTGGGGGCCGTCTCCAGGCCCCGTCCGGCAGAAGCAAAGGCGAGGCGTCGCCACTTCTCCTCCGCCTCCTCTCCCTCCCCCTCCTCCTCCTCCTCCTCCTCCTCCTCCTCCTCCTCCTCCTCCTCCTCCTCCTCCTCCTCCTCCTCTCCTCCTCCTCTCCTCCTCCATCCTTCCTCCTTCCTCATCCTCCCTCTTCTTCCTGCTCCTCCTCTGGTTCCTCTGGTTCCTAACCTGAGGCGGACCGCTATGCAGTCCCGCCTACACCCTCAAACAGGGGTCTCAGCTCTCGAGGACAACCCTCGGCCCGCCAGGAAAGAGAGAGCCTGGCACGGGCGGGGGTCCCAGGAGCCATGCGCAGCCGCCATTATGGCTCCGCGAGCCCAGACAGTGCTTGCAACTGCGAGGTGCCCCCGCACGCAGACCCCGAGGCGCGATTGCCTTCGCTCCTCGCGCTTGCCTCACGGGCTCCTTCCCCTCCTCCTCCTCCTCCTCCTGGATTCAGCCGTTCCGGCCCAAGCTTTTTGGGGTTGCAGCAGCAGTCTTCAGAGCGGCAGTCGCTGCTGCGAGTCATTCTGGCTCTCGATCGCGCTCCTCGAGGAGGCATCTTCTTTCCGCGCTCCGCGGAGCATTCCATGGCAGATGGGGGTGACGTCCTTCCAGGACCACGTACACCCTACTGGTCGCGTTCGTGCGGGCAGCCTACGAACTGGGCGAGTCGCCTGGTTTGCCGCTGCGGCAAGCAGGCCCCTGCGGGGGTGGCGAAGGCAGCCCGAGAGAATGCGAAACATATGCAACGAGTTCCTTCTGGAGGTCTACGGCCTCGTCCTGGTGGTGGGGGCGCTCGCGTCAGCTCAGCTACGACGGCGACATTTTCCAAGCAGCTCGCCGAGTTGCAGAAGAAATGTGACAAATGTGTTGGTAACGGCAATGGTGGTGGCACTCTGCGCAATGGTTCTAACGTCAATGGTGTGCAGCCAGAGCCGAGTGAGAGTGAACGCAAAGAAATGCAGCTTCGGGGGAATATCAAACAGTTGGAACAAGCAAAGGCAGCTGTGGAGAAAGTTCCCAGCAGTGATGATGCTAAGGGAGTCTTGGATGCACAGTTGCAGGAAGCTCGAAAGCTATTGTCGGTCCACATAGGACATCGGACATAGTTTGCAGGGGGCGGAGGCTAAAGTTTAGAAGATCAGCAGTCAGGTCTTGGGGCAGCTCGAAGTTCTACGCCTGGCTCAAGAAAAGCTGGATAGTTTACAGTCACAACATACGTTGGCCACCAAGGAGGTTGAGCAGCTTCGTGCAGAGCTGGTCGCGACACTTCCTTCATCGGTGGCCACAAATGACATCGGGTTGGACATGGAGGGCTTGCCCGCGAACGAGACAGAGCAGGCAAACCTGGACGAGCTGTTCTATTCCGAGCACTTCAAGTTCTACCAAGAAGTTTTGGAGAGACAGGTCAAAGCTTGTAAGGGGGTGTCACATGATGATGGTGATTCCATGGGCTGCGGTCCTCCTGATCACTCAGCCCCACCAGCGGCCGCAGCAGGAGGGCGCGGCGCATCTGGGACGGGCGAGCAGGCAAAGGACGGCGATGATCTCAACGGCCAAGAGCATGCAGTTCTTAGTGATGATGGGCTCGACCCAGAACTGGACAATTTCTTTTGGCTGGCATAGCGAGCCGACAAGAGGTCCTTCCACACGCAGCTCGCTGAGTTCCTCGCCAAGCGCCAGCGCCTGGGGTAACCCACCTCTGAGGCCAAGGTGCCGTGGCTTTCCTCTGAATTGTGCAGGCAGGGTGCAGCCCCCCACCCACTCCTCCTCGGCCTGACCTCGACTGTGAAGGTTCGCTTGGCTGTGGTGAAGTTCTTGAATCCTATAGCGGCAATTCTTGGAGCACCCGGAGAGACCGCTAGGCGGTCAGTTCGGCTTCGATTTTTCTGGCTCAGGAAATGGGATTCTTGGAGGACTCCTTTGGCGAGAAGTGCGGGGCCGTGGGGGCGCTCGGATGGAAAACGTTGTCGCCCCCCTCGGTTCCTGGGGCCAAAGGTCGCCCCGAGTGGGGCGTCGCGGTGATGGTCCGCCGCCACATCGGCCTAAGATGGCGCACTTCGGGCGGCATTGTTGCCCCTGCTAGAGTCATGAAGGTCATCGTTGACATTCCCGATTGGCCAGAGTTGTCGGTTGTGTGTGTGTACCTGAGGAGTGGGACTGGCTTGTGCGATAAGAACGTTTCCCACCTCGGGGCGATTGGCCAATCTCTTGGGCACACCCACCTCTTTGCGCGTGGATGGGGGTTGGAACCTGGGCCCCGCCCTCGTGGAAGCGTCTGGCCTTGCGCGTAGACTTGGTTCCCTGCTCTTCGTTCCCCCGGGCGAAACCTGTGCCGGTCCGAATGTAGCGCGGCTTTCTCGCGTGCTGTTACCAAGACCGAGTGTGACTGCGCATGGGGCGGACGGCCGCGCCACCCCGTTCAGTTGCATGTGAAGGCTAACGTCGGCTCCATCAACTTGTGTGTTCGGAGCCGCCAGCGCCTCCCTGTGGAGCTTCCATTTGGCCCCCAGCCCCGACGCCAAGATTGGGCGGTGGCGAGGGGCATTGCCGAATGTGCTGCCCAGGCGGCGCAGACCGAGCCCGTTGGTTTCGCTTGGGAACTCCTCGCGGAAGCGTGGCGGGCCTTCTCGAACCGTCTGGAGTTGGAGTTGGAGTCGTCTCTGGGGGCCCCGGTCAAGGATAAAGGTCTCGAAGGTAAGACGCCTCAGGCCAAGTGCCCCCCCTATTTTTGTCAGCGCTAAAAGTGTCCGCGCTGAGCTAACTAGCCGCGGGTGGGTTTGGTCGGCGCAGCGCGCTTCTGAGACCCTGGGCTCCGCTTCGCGACTTTTGATGGCCGCCCAGGGCACCGCGTCGGAGGACTCTCGTCGAGAGAGCTTTTCTCTTGACACCTCCCGGCAAGTTCAACAACTTTTAAGCGAACCCTGCCCTGGAGAGGGCACTGCGGCCAGGCTCGAGGCCATAGAGCTCATGCAACGTTGGCCTCCGTCCTCGCTCGGGGACTGGGTGCAGGAGTTGCAAGCTTGCCTCGACTCGCGGGGGGGCGACCGCTCGGGCGCGCGCAAGGGCCTCTGGAAGGCCGGACAGGACACCTGGGATGAATGGCAGGAGAAGGCGCTCAAAGGAGGGGCTCGGGCCATGCGTGGGCTCATGAGGCTTCGTCAGAAATGGGCCCCGACTGCGGTCGAAACCTACCCTGGTCGTTTTTGTGGAGTGACCCCCGGGCCTTGCTGACGGCCGGGCGCGGAACCCTTTCCGCGTTTTTGGCGTGCATCGGAGAGGCCAGCCCTCGTGGACGCGCTTGATCGCGTTCATTTACCGAGAGCCTCACCAGGTGATATTCGTAGAGCCAGCGCTGGCTTGTCTACCCTCGCCTCCCAATCTCTCGACGGGGCCCATCCCCGACAGCTGTCTCTGGCGTCGGGCGCGGCTCTTGAAACTTTGGCGGCCTTTCACCAGGCTGTTGAAAGCGTTGGGCTGGTTCCGAAACAATTGCGCTGGCGTCTCTTTCCTCTGCTTGAGAAACCAGAGGGCGGATTGGACCCATCCTTCTGCGTGATGTGCCTGTCCGAGTGTGGGAAAGGCTGGGGCGCCCCTCTCTTTTGCGCTTCCATGAAGATTACCCCAGAAGGTTTTGGGCTTTCGGGCCAGGCCGCAGCGCTGAGGATGCCGCGTGGAACCAGGCGGCCAGGTCCGAGGTGGCAGCCCAGGCTGGAGGGCATACGGTTGGGTTGGGTTTGGGCGGCACCAAATATTCCGGGAGTTTAAATCTGGAGCATTGAAAAACTTGTGCGCTGGCCCATGGTTTTCACCCCGTAATCGTTAAAACCGCGTGCAGTTTTTGGAGAGGGCCGAGGCTGCTCCGCTTGGGGGCCCAGTAGTTCGGGTTTACCAGCGGGTGGCAGATTCAATGATTTGTTTGTCAGGGTTTACAGTGTTGTTGCCTTTGATCAGTTTTCAATGGGTCATCCGCTGGCCCCCTTAAGCAGTTGCGTAGATGACGATTCTCTCGCGACCGACGGGGGGTCGGAGGGCGAAGTCTTAGATCGAATGTGCAAGGCTGCGGCGGCCATGTACATTTTTTTTCGCAACCGCCCGCGTGTCCAGCTGCAGGCAGATGCGCTTGCGACCTTCGCCAGCTCGCAGCCCCTTGCACGCAGACTGGGCAAGTTGCTTGGAGGCATGGCTGGCGCGGTCACCAACAGCGCGGTGCTACTCGATGCGGACCTGGCTGCGCGGCAGAAAGGCGTAGTGCTGGAAACGCGATTTGGAAGCGTAAGCATCGTAGCAAGCGCATGCACGCGCGGCACAGAGTTTTGACAAGGTGCCGTGATCGTTTGCCCCGCCAAAAGGGTCGCATTGGCAAGATCTACGCGGCTGGAGTGGCCCCTGCTGCCACGTTTGGTGCTGCTGTAGTCGGATTGAACGATGCTGAGCTCCGTGGGGCTCAGAGGGCGATGCTTTCTGCGACCCCCCCCTTAACGCCGAGGAATTTCGTTCCATGCTAAGTTGGCTTTTTGCGGGGGTCTTTTTTGGGGCGCAGGAATTGCCCCAGCCCTCCAATGGGCACGCATGGCGTGGGCGGCGCTGACGCTCCCCGGGTCGTCTCACTATAACATCAAGGATATGTGCAACGTGTGGAGAGCCGCGCCCATGGACAAGGGGGCTACTTGGAAGAGCTCGCGCGGGCCCATCCAGATAATGCATTCGTCGTTAAATCGAACCGGTTGGCAGAGTCAGTCGGCGCTTACGTGGTTGGATGATCATGAGAGGGCCGTTCACTTAGGTTATAATTTCCCGACGCTCGTGGCGCAGTTGCTCCGGGTTGGCGCCCGGAGGCATCGCGAGAGAGTTGTGGCGGAATTCGCCCCGACCTTTAGTCAGGAGCGAGTGTGCGCGGAGCCCTTAGTTCGACTTCTCGGCCCCAGTTCCAAATTGTTGTCTCCGGGGGGAGAATCTTGCCACCGCGGTCTTTTGTGGAGGATTCTGGTCTAGTGCCAGGGCGAGGGCCGCAGGTTACCTGTCTGACGGAAGGTGCCCACTTTGCGGCGAACCTGATGGAGTCAGGCATTGTGTTTGGGGTTGCCAGCGCCACGAAGCTGTCGAGGCTCGGCAAGCAGCAGGCACTAGACACCGGACTTGGTTGCTGGAGGCGGCCAACAGCGAGGGCCGCTGTTTCTGGGGCGAGCTCAAGCGGGATCACTCTGGGTCAACCCCCCCTCCTTCTAGCACCGACCCGAACCCCAGGCGGTTCAACCCCGGGGGCCAAGAAATCCCTTGAGACTCCGTGGGCCTCCAGGGTTTCGATGCGTGTATGGGCGGTTCTTGTGCTCGACATGCCAAGTGATATTTGTTCAGAGTTGCTTATGCCTGGGTCTTTTTAGATACCGCGGGCGCGAAAGTGGCTTACGCCCAAGGAACTGTTTTGGACGCGCTGCAGCAGACGCCGCAGGCCGCGGAACATCAGGCCATAGCGTTGATTCCGTTGTTTGTCGAGGTCAGTGGAGATAGGTACCCTGACTGCCCCACGGTGACTCGGTTATGTAACACTTCGGCGCAGCACCAGGTGGCGAGAAAACACAGTTACGCGGGTTTGCGTAGAGGCGCTGTGTTGCATGAAAAACGCGTTCGCCAGTTTTTAGTGTTTTCCATGCCCCAGCGCATCAACCCCAAGGGGTGATCGAGAGTCTCCCAGGGCCCGGGAAGAGGATCGCTATAGGGAATCAAGCTGCGGATTCCTTAGCCATGCAAGCCCTCCTTCTCCATCCTCAATCTCCTCGTGCTCTCTTTCAAGAAGTTAGTGAGCAGCTTGAGAAACTTGTGTTCGCGGCCACCGTGATGGCCAAAATCATGCGCGTGTTCCCTGTCCAGAAATTCGAGAGAAATCAGTGCGGACCGAGGTTTAAGTTTCTTAGGTCGGGCGGCTGGCACCACTGGGAAACCCTGGATGCGGGCCGAGCCAGGTGCATTCGATGCCGTCATTTCTCCACTGATCCCGATAGCTGGCCTATGGTAGGCTGCCAGGGGCCAAATCCACACTCTGGCCCAGACCCAGGTCTCTGGTAAAGATACGGTCACGTGCGTGATGTTTTGCACCGCCTGCGGGGCGCATATGACCCGTGGGTGTTTCAGATTGTGGCAAGAGTGTAAATGTAAGAGGCTACCAGGGGCAAAAACCACGCTCCCACGCGTCTTGGCTGGTTTCCATCCCCAATACAGAAATGAAGAGGAGCGTGTTTCGACCTCTTCCAGGAGGGGGGTGAGTTATTTGCTTTGCTGCAACCACCCCACCGCCTGCCGAGTTCTTCTTGCAGGTCAGAGGCGTGGGCGGTCTGATCTCGACGCCAGTCACGTTGGCGATTCTTTCGGGTATTCAGGCACGCGAGCTCGCGAGTGGGTTTCAGCCGCCAGCTCCAGGCAGTGGTGCACGCGCCGCCTCGCCTACGCTGCCGCCGAGCACGGGCGCGGGTCGTGCCGGCTTGGGCGGCAGAAGTAGATCCAGGTGATGATTATGCCGCAGAGGAGGAGGCCGCTCGGTCTCCTCACACCGCTGCCCCGCCCAGATGACGATGGAGCGGAAGAAGGCGAGCCAAGTTCGCTCCGGCCAGTGGCCAGCGGGCCTCATCTGGAGGGCTCCGCCACGGGGGCTCAGGGCCCAGCGGGCAGTCCTGGCCTGCTTGGAGGACAGTGTGCTGGCAACGAGGTTTGCGTTGTCGAGTCTGAGTGACAGGCCCGCGCCAGGGATGAGGCTTGCCTATCGTCCTGGCGTTATTTGCACCAGGGGTAGGCATTGTCGAGTCGTCCTGGCGTCGCCTAGGCTTATACTAAGTACGGTTGTGCGAACACGTGTTTGCACGAGCATCAGGCACCCCAGTTGTGGGGGAAGGTGCGCCGCACGCTTGTTGGATCCATCCTGCGGGGTTGCACGGGGGTGGTTCCACCCTGACAGCTGCTGCGCCTCGAGTGTTTGCGTTGGCCTCTCCTCAGGCACAGCTGTGTTTGACGGCTTATCGTCCTGGCGTTCCTTGCGCCAGGGGTCAGCTTCGCATGTTGCTGGCGCCATCCAGGCAGTCGTCCCTTGCGGCGCGCGTGCGAGCGGTGCTGCGCGTGTATCAGGCGCCCCAGCTTGTGGGGGAAGGTGCGCTGCATGCGTGGATGAGCCCTCTCTGTGGTCCCGCACGGGGGTGGAGGTCGTCCGCCCTGACCGTTGCTAGACCACTAGTTCCGCTCCGCTGTGCTCCCTGGTTCGGGGCTGGGGTTGTTTGGGGCTCGGGCTTCTAGGGGGGGGGGGGGGGGGGGCAGGTGCGCAGCCTGCCGCGGTGCCCGAGCCTTGGGGTTCTTCCATTTCTTTGCCCTCCTCCTTTTTTCTTCGTTTCTGGGGTTTGGGTTCGGTCGGCGTGGGGGTGCAGGTTACGCAGCCTGCCTTGGAACCCGAGCCTGGGGGTTCCCCGCCGCCGCCGCCCCTTTCCCCATCCCCCTTTTCTTTAGGGTTTGTATTTCCTTGTGCACGCCAGGAGGTCCGCGCGGGCCCCTGGCGACCGTCGCGCAGGGAAGTCAGTGGGAGCATTGGGCGCGGGGGCAGCTCGGAAGCCAGCCGCCCCGACCGATGCCCGAGCCACCCTCCTTCAAGGGGGGGGCGAGGATCCACCGTTCCATGCGACGAATCCAGTATCAGGCTCGGGTTTTGCTGGGTCGTGCGCTGCCCCTGCCAAGCAGGTCGTCTCAGCGCGCGACTTTCGCACATGTGTGCGTCGTGGGCAAACGGTGCCCCATCGGTTTCTGCCCATGGGCTCGCTGAGGAGAAATCCTATTGGATTCGGGGCTTCGGAGTCGGATTCGGGGGGGAAAACTGCACCAAGTAGACCCTGAGAAAGGTCCAGGAACAGGTTCTGAACGCGTTTGGCTTCACTCCCCCTGCTGACCGATTCTCTGGGGTCCCAGCCAGTTCAGACCCCGCAGCCGCCTCCCAAGGCTTTCGGACGTGTTCGTCGGTTCTCGGAGGTTTTCTGCCTTCGGGATGCTGTCCAGTAGTTGCGTGTCACCGAGAGCGTTCTGGGGCTCCTTGGATCGTCCCCAGCGGCCGCCCGAGAGCCAAGATATGACTTGAAATTCAGGTGGATGACGCATCGATCCCCGCTTGCCCATTCATCGCCGATAAGAGCCTGACAGCCCACCCCGCCCATGACCGTGCGGTTTCGCTACCGGGACCCCTGTCGCCGATCTGTCGGTGATGTGTCGCCGATTCAGGCTCAATGTTTCTCTCCCGCTCAATGTTTCTCTCCCTGAGCTGGTCCCCCTAACGTTGCCCCTCAGCTCGGAGGTTGGAGATTCGAGTTTTCTTTTCGATTTCGGTATCTCAGGGCCCGTTTCGGTCCCCAGCACACTCAAGCAGCGGCCTGGGACGAGCATCTTGTCAGGATGTGTCTCCCCCCTCCTCGCAGCGTTTGATCGCAAACAAACGGGATCCGTCATCATACGTGGCAATCGTTTGTGCGCAGTTACGCTCAGATCGAGGACGTGTTCGTCTGGGTTTGGGGCCAGCCAGGGCGAGCAGTGCGAGACATGTTGGGCAGGCGAGACAAACGACAATATGGGCAAATACGTTATCGTTCGATATAACATGCGTACGAGCCCGCGCGCCCGCGCATACGCATACGCAACACGCACATGCACACGCACACGCACGCACACACTTTTTCTTGTTCCGAGGCCACTGGTCCAACTCAGCGAGGCGGATAGCGGGGCGCGCTGAGGGTAATTTCCACCGCTTCTTGTCGATGGAAGGCAGCCGCCGAACGGTGCGCGTGCAGAAAAAGAAGCAGATGCACGGCGGACAGCCACGTGCACGCCCAGGAGGCTGAATATGGGGGCGCAGGGCGAACGAGCACGGCAGCACGCTGCAGATGTGTGCCGAGGCAACCTCAAGGCGTGCGACGGCGGAGGCCGTCAGAGCCGGGCTGGTCAGAAACTGGGCGAAGGTTGGCGAACCCGTGGTTGCTAAAACAGAGCTCCGGGCAATTGTTTCTTTTCCGGAAAGCAGCCCGTTTGCCATTTCGTGCGCTGAGTTTGATTCCGTTTTGTTGTTGTTGTTGTTGTTGTTGTTGTTGTTGTTGTTGTTGTTGTTGTTGTTGTTGTTGTTGTTGTTGTTGTTGTTGTTGTTGTTGTTGTTGTTGATACAGGCGGGGCAGGCCCCCCCGGGGGGGAGATGGGAGGGGGGGACGAACAACACAACACAACACAACGCAACCCTATGGGGGTTTGCGTGTGTGTGTGTGTGTGTGTGTGTGCGTGTGTGCGCGTGTGCGTGTGTGCGTGTGTGCGTGTGTGCGTGTGTGCTCTTCCCCCTCCCGATCCTCCTCTTCGTCCCCCCACGTCATCCTCTTCATTTGTATCATTTGTGCCACGACCACTACTACTATTACTACTACATCGGTGCTACGAAAGTTTTGACCCGTTTTGTGTTTTCAGCTAAACGACGCCTGAGCATCACATTGGTTGTGAACACCACGACGGCCGTGAGCATCACTCCAAAGTCTGAGAGCACCACAGAACCTATGAGCAGCCGAGCGCCGATAATCACCTTGACGCTAGCACCCCCGTGCCTACGATGACTGACCAAAGGAGGAGAGGAGAGGAGCCGAGAATGTGACCACAAGCGGAACTAGTCAAAATGAGTCGTGCCTTATCTTTTGGATTCGGTCTCCGGGCTGGGGGCGCAACAACAAAAAAAACACGATTTTGCAGAAAAGGCCGAAACCCGGAAAACGATTGGAAAACCTATTGGTTTTCAAATAGGAAATGGAGTAGATCAGGCGGCCCAAGCAGTGGCAGCCCAAACGGGCGGATGAGTCGTACTTTACCTCTTGGATTCGGTCTCCGGGCTGGGGTCGCAACAAAAAAAACACGATTTTGCAGAAAAGGCCGGAACCCGGAAAACTAATGGAAAACATATTGGCTTTCCAATAGGAAATGGGGTAGATCAGGCGGCCCAAGCGGTAGCAGCCCAAACGGGCGGACGAGTCGTGCTCTACCTCTTGGATTCGGTCTCCGGGCTGGGGTCGCAACAAAAAAAACACGATTTCGCAGAAAAGGCCGAAACCCGGAAAACGATTGGAAAACATATTGGTTTTCCAATAGGAAATGGAGTAGATCAGGCGGCCCAAGCGAAAGCAGCCCAAATGGGCGGATGAGTCGTGCTTTACCTCTTGGATTCGGCCTCCAGGCTGGGGTCGCAACATTTAAAAAACACGATTTTGCAGAAAAGACTGGAACCCGGAAAACGATTGGAAAACACATAGGTTTTCCAATAGGACATGGGGTAGATCAGGCGGCCCAAGCGGAAGCAGCCCAAACGGGCGGGTCCTTTTCAAACATGTGCTTGTTTGGGGGTGACAGCAGCATCTTCCCCCAAGGGGTCCCCCCCTTGAAGGGGGGGGGCGGGTGTCTCCCCCCGGCACGTCCCCCCCTCCAGAAGGGGGCCAGCGCCGCGCCGGGGGCCTCTCCGGGCGCCACCCCAGAGAGCGGTCGGCCAGACCGAGACACTGGCCGGCGGTGAGGCGAGAACTAAGGAGTGGCCGGCATTCGGGCGAGAGCGCATGTAAACGTCGTAACCGCCGTCGTCGTCGTCGTCGTCGTCGTCGTGGTCGTGGTCGTGGTCGTGGTTGTAATCGTAGTCTTGATTGAGGAAGTCCTGGGCGGAAGCGCAATTTCGAAATCGAACCCGAAGGTTTCGAATTCTGTTTTGGAGGAAGTCCTGGGCGGGAGCGCCATTTCGAGTTCGAACGGAACAAATGCCGAACCTTCATTTTGCAGGAAGTCCTGCGCGGGAGCGCCATTTCGAAATCGAGGCAGAAAGGTTTCGATTTCTATGTTTGGGGAAGTCCTGTGCGGGAGCGCCATTTCGAAATCGAAGCAGAAAGGTTTCGAATTCTATTTTTGCGGAAGTCCTAGGCGGGAGCGCCATTTCGAAATCGAACCCGAAAGTTTCGAAATCGCTCGAATTCGAAATCGCTTTTTCGAGGAAGTATCAAGCGAAACCGCCGTTTCGAAATGGCCACACCGCTTGGCATTTAAAATTTTAAAAGCCCTGACCCGAAAACTCGAAAATGTAGCTTTCGCTTAGGGCTTCCCCCCCAAAACGAGCTCGACTGGATTTCGAAACCCTCGGCCTCGATTTCGAAATGTGGCTTTCGCCTCGGACTTCCTCCCCGAAACGAGCTCGACTGGATTTCGAAACCCGCGGGCTCGATTTCGAAAGGGCGGTGCCGCCCGAGACTGGTGCGAAACATGCTTTAACCGAACATTGTACTGGGGCCCCGCGGCCTAACGGGCTCAGTGCCAACGTTGTATTGGGGCCCCGTCGCCTAACGGGAGGCGTTGAATTTTGACCGAACTTTCGTAGCGGCGAAGTACTACGATTGCTGCTAGTTATTTATGTATTAATACTAGCACCAGTGCTACCATTTTACCACTAGTACTACCACCACTGCCAATGGTATTGCTACTACACTCGGGGTTACAACAGCAGCAACCATTATTATTCTTACTTCTACTATCACCACGGCTACTACTACTACTGATGCGATTACGACAACGACTACGACGACCACTACTACTACTACTACTACTACTACTACTACTACTACTATAATGATTGCTACTACTACGACTACTAGGACTACTACTACTACTACTACTACCACTACTACTACTACTACAACAACTACTACTACTACTATTACTACTACTACTACTACTACCACTACTACTCCTACTACTACGAGTACGAGTACTACTAATACTACGGCTAGTACGACTACTACTACTACTACTAGTACTACTACTACTACTACTACTACTACTATCCCTACTACTATCACTACTGCTACTACTACGACTACTTTCACTACGAATATTACTACTACTACTACTACCACTACTACTACTACTACTACTACTACTACTAACAGTACTACTACTACTACTACTACTACTACTACCACCACTACCACTACCACTACTACTACTACTGTTAATCATGATACTACTGTTACACATTTTACAAATGATACCACCACTGCTACCATGCCACTGCTACTACCACCGCTACCACTGCCACTGTTAGCATTACTACACTTAGTTTTACAAAAGCAACACGTATATTATTCTTACTACTACTACTACCACCGCGGCTACTATTATTACTGCTACGACTACTCTTACTACTGATACTGACACTATGATTATTACTACTAATACTACCACCGCGAATACCATTTGGGCTATTGCTACGAAAGCTACAACTATTATTAGTATTATTACTTGTACGGCTACTGCTGATACTGTTGCTACTATTACGAATGCAATATTTACTACTACTACAACAGCTACTACGACGACTACTACTACTACTACTACTTTTACTACTACTACTACGACTACGGCTACGACGAGTACTACTCCTACTACTACTACTACTACTATTACTACTACTATTACTACTACTACTACTACTACTACTACTACGTCTACTACGTCTACTACTACTACTACTACTACTACTACTACTACTACCAGTGCGGGTGCTACTACTACAATTTCTTGGGCTACTGCTTCACTAATACTGGTGTCACTACTACTACTGCTACACCTCAATGACTATGTCGAGTACCACTACTCATTCCCATACTACAGATACCTTAGGGGTCCGAATGGGTTCCATCGGGTTTCTTCGGAAACCCCTTGGGGATATTCAAGGAATCCATAATGTCACCACCGGGGTTTTTAAGGAGTCCTACAGGATACCTACGGTATTTTTGAGGATACCATACGGATACTTTTAGGGGTTCTTCAGGATTCCGTGAGGATACCGTAAAGATCCTTATGGATCCCCCAGGGGTTCTGCAGGATGCCCTGAGGATTCCCAAAGGATTCCTTCGGCATTCTTAAGGATTCCCATAGGATTCCCTAAGGATTCTTTTTAGGATTCCCTTGCGGATTCTGAAGGATTCCTGAAGGGCTCCCTAGGGACTCTGATGGATTCCCTTGGTTCATTAAGGATTCCCTGAGGTTCCCCCATGGATTCTTAAGGGTTCCTCGGGATCATGCAGGATTCCCTAAGGGTTCCCAAGGATTCACAAAGGATTCCTTAAGGATTCCCTGAGGATTCCCTGGGGATTCTTCAAAATACTTTTTGGATCCTTAAGGATTCCCTAAGGGTTCTGAAGGATTCCCTAAGGATTCCCTGAGGTTCCCCTATGGATTCTTAAGGGTTCCTCGGGATCTTGCAGGATTCCCTAAGGATCCCCAAGGAATCACAAAAGGATTCCTTAAGGATTCCCTGAGGATTCCCTGGGGATTCTTCAAGATTCCTTTTGGATCCTCAAGGATTCCCTAAGGATTCTGAAGGATTTCCTAAGAATTCCCTTCGGATTCTTCAGGATTCCGTACACATTCCAAGAGAATTCATATGGATTCTTCAGGATACTTAAGGATTCCCTAAGGAGTCCCTAGGGACTCTTCAGGACTTCCGAAGGATTCCTTCGGGATTCTGAAGGATGCCCCAAGGGTTCTCAAGGATCCCTTAGGGATTCCTTGCGGATTCTTATGGGTCCCTTAAGGATGCCCGGAGGATCCCCTAGTGATTCTTAATGAGTCCCTAGGGATCCCGCAAGGATGCTTGAAGGATTTCCGAAGGATTCTGTAAGGATTCTGAAGGATGCCCAAGGGACTCTTTAGGGAATCTCAAGAATTTCCGGAGGGATTCTTAAGGACTTCTAGGGATTCTTAAGGATTCTTTAGGATTCCCGTAAGGATTCCTTGGGGATTCCTTTGGGATTCCTTTGGGATTTCTTAGGGATTCTTCAGGACTCCTTAGAACTTCTTCAGGACCCCCTAGCGATTCTCAAGGATTCCTTAGGGATTCTTGAGGATTCCTTGGGGATCCTTTAAGGTTCCCCAAAGGATTCCCTAAGGATCCCTTAGGGATGCTTCAGGAGTCCCTTTGGATTCCCCAGGGAGTCTTAAGGATTCCCCAGGGGTTCAGGATTCCTGAAGGATTCTTGAGGATTCCCTGGGGACTCCCTAGGGATTCTTAAGGATTCAGTAAGGATTCCCTATGGATTATTGAGGATTCCTCAGGGATTCTGAAGGATTCTTCAGGGTTCCGGAAGAATCCTTTGTAAGGATCCCTAAGGGATTTTTTGAGGATCCCCTAAGGATTCTCTGAGGATCCCCGAGGGATTCTTAAGGATTCCCTAAGGATTCCCGAGGGTTTTCTTAAGGATTCTTTAAGGATTCCGTAAAGATTCCCGAAGGATGCCCAAGGGACTCCCTAGGGATTCCTTTCGGATTCCTTAAGGATTCCCTGGGGATTTCTCCAGGATCCCCCAAAGATTCCATAGGGATCCTTCAGGGATTCTTATGGATTCCCTAGGGATTCTTATGGATCCCCTAAGGATTCTTAATGGGTCCCGGAGGACTCCCTAAGGATTCTTAAGGATTCCCTACGGATTCTTAAGGATTCCTTAAGGATTCCCCAGGGATTCTAAAAGGATTCCCTAAGGATTCCCTGGGATGTTGTGTTGTGTTGTTCGCCCCCCCCCCCCCCCCCCCCCCCCCCTCCGGACTGACCAGGGGGGCAGTGCCGGCCTCCTCCACTGTGGTGGAACCGGCGGATCCGCTCCCGCACCCCGGGGGGGCCATGCTGGCCTTAACGTTGTTGTTGTTATTATTGTTGTTGTTGTTGCTGTTGTTGTTTGTTGTTTTCTTTTCACCCCAGCCATCCTTTGGTGTTGGGTCCTTGTTTTGTCATAACAGGTCCCCGCGTTCTTATCCTCCGTCTCTTCCGTTCCTTCTCCTTGAGATAACTTCTCCCTGTCGCACCCGAGGCCAGTTTTTAGGGCGGGCCGGGCGTTTCGCCTGAGGCTTCCTCACCATTCATGATTCTGAAGCTCAAAAAGAGACAGCCGTTTCACAAATGGAGGGCGGGTGGTTTTCAAAATGCGGCTCTCGCCTTAGCGTCGCGCACATTCGTTTTCAACATGTGGCAGAGCTTCACGGATTGAGGGCGCGTCGCTTTCAACATGTGGATGTCGCCTTAGCGCCGCGCACACTCGTTCAAAACATTGGAACCGTTCCACGGATTCCCATGATCAACGCACATAAATTCTATTCTGTAAGGATTTAGGATTATGCGGGTGCAACAGTTATCTTGATTCGCGGTGTTGAACTCCCCAAAATGGCGTTCTGGTGCGGTTCCGGATCGTCAAGGCGCAGCAGTCAGACTGATGCGTGGCGTCGAAATGCCGAGAACAATGTTTTGGCATGCTTCCGGATCTTCAAACGGTTGTCTTCCAACTAGGAAGTTCCTTCTATGGCAATGGACCGTTGTAGGGCCTGTGAAGAGGGAACTTGGCGGGAGGGTTAATTCAAACATCGTTGATGACTCTTGGGTTTACACTGGTCCTCCTCCTCCCCCTCGTCCCTCCTCCCTGCGTTTCACCCACCCAGTACAGCGCTTCGTGGCCCCAAAGGGAGCCCCACCGAAGGTCCCAGTGCTCCCGTCCGCGTGCGTCCTGCACGCCCAGTATATCGCTTCGCGACCCCCTCCTCCTTCCTCGCTGCGCTTCGCTCGCCCATGTGAGCGCTTCGTGGTCACAAGAGGGAACTCCACCGACGGCCCCAGTGAGACCGTCCGCATGCGTCCCGCACACCCAGTACAGCGTTTCGTGGCCCCACAGGGGGGCCCACCGAAGGTCCTGGTGCTACCGTCCGCATGCGTCCCGCACACCCAGTACTGCGTTTCGTGGCCCCATACCGCGCTTCACCCACCCAGTACAGCGCTTCGTGGCCCCATAGGGAGCCCCACCGAAAGTCTCAGTGCTACCGTCCGCATGCGTCCCGCGTACTCAATACAGCCCCTCGTGGCCCCATAGGGAGCCCCACCGAAGGTCCCCGTGCTACCGTCTGCATGCGTCCCGCACACCCAGTACAGCGTTTCGTGGCCCCATAAAGGGGTCCCTACCGAAGGTCCCACTGCTACCGTTCGCATGCGTCCCGCACACCCAGTACAGCGGTTCGCGGCCCCGAGGGAACTCCACCGACGGCCCCAGTGAGACCGTCCGCATGCGTCCCCTAGGGATTCCTCCAGGATCCCCCAAAGATTCCATAGGGATCCTTCAGGGATTCTTATGGATTCCCTAGGGATTCTTATGGATCCCCTAAGGATTCTTAATGGGTCCCGGAGGACTCCCTAAGGATTCTTAAGGATTCCCTAAGGATTCTTAAGGATTCCTTAAGGATTCCCCAGGGATTCTAAAAGGATTCCCTAAGGATTCCCTGGGATGTTGTGTTGTGTTGTTCGCCCCCCCCCCCCCCCCCTCCGGACTGACCAGGGGGGCAGTGCCGGCCTCCTCCACTGTGGTGGAACCGGCGGATCCGCTCCCGCACCCCGGGGGGGCCATGCTGGCCTTAACGTTGTTGTTGTTGTTGTTGTTATTATTGTTGTTGTTGTTACTGTTGCTGTTGTTGTTTGTTGTTTTCTTTTCATCCCAGCCATCCTTTGGTGTTGGGTCCTTGTTTTGTCATAACAGGTCCCCGCGTTCTTAACCTCCGTCTCTTCCGTTCCTTCTCCTTGAGATAACTTCTCCCTGTCGCACCCGAGGCCAGTTTTTAGGGCGGGCCGGGCGTATCGCCTGAGGCTTCCTCACCGTTCATGATTCTGAAGCTCAAAAAGAGACAGCCGTTTCACAAATGGAGGGCGGGTGGTTTTCAAAATGTGGCTCTCGCCTTAGCGTCGCGCACATTCGTTTTCAACATGTGGCAGAGCTTCACGGATTGAGGGCGCGTCGCTTTCAACATGTGGATGTCGCCTTAGCGCCGCGCACACTCGTTCAAAACATTG
Source organism: Prorocentrum cordatum (assembly GCA_963575745.1). NCBI lineage: Eukaryota > Dinophyceae > Prorocentrales > Prorocentraceae > Prorocentrum > Prorocentrum cordatum. The sequence continues at coordinate 159,145 of CAUYUJ010015282.1, forward strand.
GAACCGTTCCACGGATTCCCATGATCAACGCACAGAAATTCTATTCTGTAAGGATTTAGGATTATGCGGGTGCAACAGTTATCTTGATTCGCGGTGTTGAACTCCCCAAAATGGCGTTCTGGTGCGGTTCCGGATCGTCAAGGCGCAGCAGTCAGACTGATGCGTGGCGTTGAAATGCCGAGAACAATGTTTTGGCATGCTTCCGGATCTTCAAACGGTTGTCTTCCAACTAGGAAGTTCCTTCTATGGCAATGGACCGTTGTAGGGCCTGTGAAGAGGGAACTTAGGCGGGAGGGTTAATTCAAACATCGTTGATGACTCTTGGGTTTACACTGGTCCTCCTCCTCCCCCTCGTCCCTCCTCCCTGCGTTTCACCCACCCAGTACAGCGCTTCGTGGCCCCAAAGGGAGCCCCACCGAAGGTCCCAGTGCTCCCGTCCGCGTGCGTCCTGCACGCCCAGTATATCGCTTCGCGACCCCCTCCTCCTTCCTCGCTGCGCTTCGCTCGCCCATGTGAGCGCTTCGTGGTCACAAGAGGGAACTCCACCGACGGCCCCAGTGAGACCGTCCGCATGCGTCCCGCACACCCAGTACAGCGTTTCGTGGCCCCACAGGGGGGCCCTACCGAAGGTCCCACTGCTACCGTCCGCATGCGTCCCGCACACCCAGTACTGCGTTTCGTGGCCCCATACCGCGCTTCACCCACCCAGTACAGCGCTTCGTGGCCCCATAGGGAGCCCCACCGAAAGTCTCAGTGCTACCGTCCGCATGCGTCCCGCGCACTCAATACAGCCCCTCGTGGCCCCATAGGGAGCCCCACCGAAGGTCCCCGTGCTACCGTCTGCATGCGTCCCGCACACCCAGTACAGCGTTTCGTGGCCCCATAAAGGGGTCCCTACCGAAGGTCCCACTGCTACCGTTCGCATGCGTCCCGCACACCCAGTACAGCGGTTCGCGGCCCCGAGGGAACTCCACCGACGGCCCCAGTGAGACCGTCCGCATGCGTCCCGCACACCCAGTACAGCTTTTTGTGGCCCCGTAGTGAGCCCCATCGAAGGTCCCAGTGGGACCGTCCGCATGCGTCCCAGAAACCCAATATGGCATTTTCACCCACCCAGTACAGAGCTTCGTGGACACGTAGGGAGCTCCACCGAAGCCCCCAGTGGGACCGTCCGCGTGCGTCCCGGAAACCAAATTTGGCATTTTCGCCCACCCAGTACAGAGCTTCGTGGACACGTAGGGAGCTCCACCGAAGCCCCCAGTGGGACCGTCCGCGTGCGTCCCAGAAACCTACTTTGGCATTTCCGCCCACCCAGTAAAGCGTTTCGTGGCCCCATAGGGAGCTCCACCGAAGCCCCCAGTGGGACCGTCCGCGTGCGTCCAGAATCCCAGTTTGGCATCTTCACCCACGCAGTACAGCGTTTCGTGGCCCCACAGGCAGCTCCACCGAAGCACCCAGTGGGACCGTCCGCGTGCGTCCCGGAAATAGCGTTTCCAGGGAGCTCCACCGAAGCCCCCAGTGGGACCGTCGGCATGCGTCCAGAAATCCAATTTGGTATTTTCACCCACACAGTACTCAGTACAGCGTTTCGTGGCCCCATAGGGAGCTCCACCGAAGCCCCCACCGGGACCTTCCGCGTGCGTCCCGGAAATCGAATTTGGCATTCACCCATCCGGTACAGCGTGTCGTGGCCCCATAGGGAGCTCCACCGAAGCCCCAAGTGGGACCGCCCGCATCCACCGTGCTGCCATAGGGTGCTTGGGAGCATTTATTTGCGACCGGATGCGAACGCCATCTGTGCGCATGACCACTTGGCAAGTGCTTGCGCTTGGCGGGGGCAGGCAGTGGCACCCCTGTCAGGGCGGTCGTGCGCAGTTTTTGTTTCCTTTCCTATGGCCGCCTGGTGATTGTGTATTTATATATCTATATATAGGTGCCCCGCACTGATGGCGTTTCTGATGGCGGGGTGTATGGCGCAGGGGGGCAGCGGGCCAAGTCGAGATTCTCGTTGTGTGGGGTGCCTGGCACCGTCCATGTCGCCGTCTATGGCCCGTTCTTTTCCGGCGCGCCTCCTCTTCCCCGTCCCTTCCGCACAACTTTCCTGTCTCTCCCTCCTCCTATCCTTACAGTTCGACCCTCCTTTTTCGCACCACCTTCATCGCCCTTTCTTCTCCTATCGTTCCACCTTCGCCCAGTGGTGATACGTTTGTTACCATGTTGCCGAGTCGGTTCCAGAGCTTGGACCACTAAAGGCCGATCGGGGCATTCGTGCCGCCGTTTTGGGATTCGCCGAGCTGTAGCCGGTGGGAGCGGGCTTCGCCCTTCCAGTAGACAGAGAAAACAACGACACGTTGGAAGAGAAAGGTCAGCTTACCCCCCCTTGCCCCCTCTTAAGGACGCCTAGGGATTGGGCTCACCGCTGGCGCACAGGGAGTCCCTGGCAACAGTGGGCGTACTCCGTATACAAGCGGGAACATCTGAGTCTTTGAGGCGTCGTTCGTGCAACTGTCTCCGATCTTTGCTCTTCTTCCTCCACCTCCCTGCCCTCGCCGAGGCGCGCCAGCCGCGGCCTAGGCAAAACTTTGGCACCGCGTTGTGCCCACGCGCCCTGCATGGATGCAAGGCTCTCTTGACTGCTTGCCCCTGAGGCCCCGGCGCGGCCCCGAACGCGCGCCGTGGCGGACACGAGCGCCGCCCGCGGCATCGCGGCGGCGCCGGCCGCGCAGGCCTCGGCTGCATCGGGGGCGGAGGGGGGAGGACGAGAAGGAGGCGGCCACACCCACCTCGTTTCATGGAATGGTCCCCGCCGGTCGGTCGTTCCTTCTTCCTGGGCGTGTGCAGACCTGTGGTTGTTGGGCTTGGCCGCGCGAAAGCTGGGAGGGCCCCGGCGACACTGGAGACTCCCAGCCTCGGGCGGGTTTTGTGTCCCGCCCTTCCCTCAAAACCGTTGCAGTGGTGGGGAGAGCTGGGCGCCCCGAGCTGTGTTTGTCCGCCTCCTGCTGCGGCTCCTCCGTTTTCCTCCTCCTTTCTGCCCCTGCGCTCTGCGATGGGTGCAGAAGCGCTGCGCTTCTCTTAGCCTGTTGCTGCTTGCGCGCAGGCTCGGATGCCGATAACAACTCGTTAGATTTTCATTCACTCCTTCATTCACCCTGCCAGTTCGGATTTTCCTCCTCTCTGAGATGCCACCCGTCCGTCGTGTCTTGAAGGGTCGGCTCTCAGCTCGCAACCCGGCACGCAGAAGACCAGTCGGTGCGCCAGCAGCCCGTGTTTTGCAGCTCTCGTCGACGCTGAATCGGGAGGGAGGAGGAGGAGGAGGAGGAGGAGGAGGAGGAGGAGGAGGAGGAGGAGGAGGAGGAGGAGGAGGAGGAGGAGGAGGAGGAGGAGGGAGGAGGAGGAGGAAGAGTAGGACAAGTAGGAGGAGGAGGAGCAGGAGGAGGAGGAGGAGCAGGAGGAGGAGGAGGAGGGAGAGGAGGAGGAGGAGGAAGAGGAGGAGGAGGAGGAGGTGGATGAGGATGAGGATGGGAATTGGAAGGCTGAGGGTCCCCCCTGCAGGCGCGCCGGCGCGCTGGCCGGGCTGACGGCCCAGGGGGCGGCGTGCGCCCTCCCCCGGAAGATCCTGTCGTCGCGTCCAGCGTGGAGCCCCTCGGCCGGCAGGAGTCGGGCCCACCGAAGGAGCCCACTCGTCATGGACAGCGTCCTCCTCATCATCCTCGTCCTCCGTCCTCCGTCGTCCTCCTCTTCTTCGTCCTCCTCCTCCGTCCTCCGTCTTGCTTCTCTTCCTCCTCCTCCTCCTCCTTCTCCTCCTCCTTCCCCTCTCTCCTCCTCCTCCTTCCCCAGCTCAGGTCGGGCCGGGCGCAACGGCATGAAGTAAGTCCACAGGAGGGCAGGAGGTCGCCCCAGGACGAAACGGGTCCTCAGGTTTTTCGCCGTTTTCGGCTCGTCGAGGCCCTCTACGAGCCTCAGGCAGCGCTCGGTTGAAGCGACCGAAATGGGTGCGGAAGGAACGGGTACGAAGACCGACGGCATGTCCTGCCCATTTTGAACGCGACTCGCTGTCGGTGACGCCGCGGACAAGGCAGAAAGGCTGCCTGCCAAACAGCGGCAGCTGTCGGCTTTGGACAATATTTGTTGATAGGCATCGTACCAATGTTTTCCGCTCCATTCTGGGCGTCCAAGTTTTGGGGGGGGGATGGTCTCAGCTCCGGTCGGGCCGGGCGCAGATAATTGAGTTCACAGGAAGGAAGGAGAGCAGGACGCACGAAGGGAGAGATGCAAGGTGGGACGACCAAGGACACGTGAGAGGGGGAAGCCCGCGGGGGGTTGAGGGGAGGGGGTGGAGGAGGAGGAGGAGGAGGAGGAGGAGGAAGAGGAGGAGGAAGAGGAGGAGGAGGAGGAGGAGGAGGAGGAGGAGGAGGAGGCGGGGCAAACCGCTTTTTGGGGCCCTCGTGGGGCGCTCTTGGGGCCGTCTTGGGGCCTTCTTGGGGCCCTCTTGGGAGCCCGGTGGGGCCTCCTGGGGCTTTTTTTGAGGCCATCGATCACAGAAGGCGGGTCCTCGACCCCCCCCCCGCGGGGCGGGGCCATCGCGGTCGCCTCTTTGGGCGCTCTTGGGGCCGTTTTCGGGGCCTCTTGGGACCCCGCTCGGGGTTCTCATGGGCTGCCTTGGGGCAGTCCTGAGGCTTCAACAGCGCGCCAGAAGCAAACAGACGAGAGGGCAACAACCGCAGATGTTCCGCAGTTTGTTGGAAGGACGCTGGCCTCTCTGGGGGGTCCCGGGGGGAGGCTCCGAGAGCGCTTGGAACCGTCGTGTGGCCCTTTTGGGGCATCTTTGAAGGCGCGTTGGAAGCCATCTTCGGCTATCTTGAGCCACCTTGGAGGGCATCTTGGAGCATCGGAGGCCCTCTTGGGGCCATTTTGAGCCATCGAGGGCGCCCTGATGCCTCTCGAAACCACCAGAACATGTCCAGGGGTGGCGGGGGAGGGCGCCACTTCCCGAAGGGGAGAGGGTTTTGCCAAGGGAGAGAAAAGACATCGTCAGACCACCTTCGCCCAAAGGGCTGGTGGGATTCTAGGCGAGAGGTTCTGCGCCCCGTGACCCCCGGCGCTGTCGCGCGGACCCCGCGTCAGATGATTGGGGTTAGGTCGGGCATGTCCCTCTACAGGAGGAATATTTTCAATCATAATACGGGGACGATGTTTCGAGTCTTTTTTGACAATGTTGGAATATTTTTAATTTTTCCTCCAAAGTCCTGTAGGCCCGACCCGAGATTGGGCACCGCGGGACTCCTTGGGGCTCCAGTTGGAGCCCCGAAAGCGTGAGCAAAGAGCGGCGAAACCAAGTGCGCCACGGCCCCGCGCGAGCCCTCGGCGACGCGTGGGGCCCGGGGGGGCTAGAGGCCACCGCTGCGCCAGAGTGGTTGGGGCTGATTCTCGGTCGCCCCTGGGCCCCCCGGCGGCGCCTCCGGCGCCGTCCCTGGCGCGCTCCGCGCCAGGGAGGGGGGTCCAGCGCGAATCCAAGAAATCCGCGCGGAGCGCCAACAGTTGATATTCATATGTTTTTTCCTTCTTCTAGTGATTTGTTGTTCTTGCCTCTAGGCCTCCCAGATGGGGTCCGAGTAGATGGGGTCGGAGGAACGCGATGCATCGGCAATGCGGCTCGATGCGGAGCTGCTTTCCTTCACGCCAGCGGCGCCGATGAACCGCCGACGTCGGCGGTGCATCGCCAGTGCATCGCCGACACATCGGCGATGCATCGCGGATGCATCGTGGATGCGGCTCGATCATCCGACCCCATCTATTCCGACCCCATCTAGGAGGCCTCTGTTGCCCATGGAAGCTGTCGAAGAGCTGGCCATTACTGCGTATGCTAGCGAACGTGCTTTTGAACTTCCCCAGCCAGTGTATGTTTGCCTGGTTGCACCCCTGCGCCGCCTGCCCTGTCCTTGTTTTCCTTCGGGCGCGTCCTTTCTCCCTCCTCCTCTTGCATGGTGGCACAATTTGCTCCAACGGCATCCCCGTTCAAGCCTCATATCTCCAGCGCAGTCACCCTTTGCCTAGCCGCCGGCGCAAAAAGTTCGCCTGACTGCGCTGCGCCGTCAGACTGAGGCCTCCGAGAGGCCAGCATCCAAGCGTGCCACGTTGTAATTATAGGGCGCATGTCAAGCTCAGGGGGGGAATCAAGTATTGGAGTGGGCCGATCCCCTGTCAGCTGTCAAGAACTGTTCGGCTGTTAAGAGCTCATCCCTGTCAAGAACTTTGGCTGTCAGCTGTCAAGAACTCTTCGGCTCTTCGACTGTCAAGATCTCTTCGGCTGTCAAGAACTCTTGGGCCGATTCCCTGTCAGCTGGACGCTGCGTTTTGGGATTCAGCTGTCAAGAACTCTTCGGGCCTGAGGGCTGCGATGAGTAGGGGGCCTATCCGCGAAGCCCCATGTGAGCTGGGCCGGCCTGCTCTCCGCCTCCGTCGACTGGGACGTGAAGGAGTTCTGTGGCGCCGCAGACACCCATTTGGCTGGTGGGGCTGGCCCCGGATGTGCAGCGCTCCCCGCTGCTCCTGTGCCTCCGCCTCCTCCTCCGCGCCTCGCCGCGGGTCTTCCGTGTTTCTGCTGCCGTACCTGTTCAGGACAATGATAAGGGCGGGATAGGCATAGGGAGGGATGCATCGACCTCCAATCGCCCATTGATAGCCGATAGGGGCCCGATAGCCCTAGCCTGCCCAGGAACGTGCGGATTCGCTATCGAGGGCCCATCGCGGACTTATCTGCGATGTATCGCCAATTCCAGGTCGATGTTTCCCCCCCTATGCCAGACCCCCCAATCGTTGCTCCTCACTCTCGAGTGCTGGAGTCAGGAGTTTCCTTTTTGGGGGCGCGATGCTCGCAGGGGCCCATTCTTGCCCATGTCGAGGACCTGGCCCAGAGCGAGCAGGGCACGTGCTGGCATATCGGTCAAGTTCTGGCGCCGGCAGCGTTGGACACATGCAGGAAGTTTCGAGCCAGAAGGCTGTCGTGTCCCAGTGAAGTCGCGCGTCGTGGCCTCTCGCACCTAGGAGAAGCCGTTCCAGCGCCTCCGTGATCGAGCCCACCCTCCCTTGTGAGCTGGTGAACGTTGTTGAAGATCGGGACGTTGGGACTACGGTCGGGGCAAGGAGAATAATGTGGGAGACGCAGCAGAGAGGGCAGGACGCCACGAGGAGGTCCAAGAAGTTACATTCCTCAGCTAGAATGAGTCAGGGAGTGAAAAGATCATTTGAGCCTGCGGTGATGGTTGTCGGCCATCCACCGCCCCGGCCCAACGAGCCCATGCTCGCGATGCCAAGGCGACGGGGCGCTGGGGCGCGAGGGCCCGTGCGATCTCGCTCCGTGCTCTCGGCAATGCTGCCCGCCCAGACGCGAAGAGTTACTTGAATGGGGTAGACTCTGGGGACAGATGGCCACTGAGGCCACAGTGGATGTTCTCAACAGTGGGAGCCAAACCGCAGATACACAGGGAATCTGGAAATCACATGCAGGGGATTGTTAGAGTAGCCATTGGAGCTGTGATGGAGGGGGCCCCATGTAGGCCCATGCACTGGTTACTCTCGGGAGAGACTTGCTGGTAATCCAAATAACATCTTGGCTCAAGTAACAACTTGTCTCAAATCGGGCATCATTTTATTTATAACTCACCTGTCTTGTTTACCCGGAGTGTGCACAGGATACTTGGGAATATGGCTCAACGCGGGGGGTCGACGACAGGATCGACGGCAGGTGAAAAGGAAAGCCGCAAAGTAAGGACGAGATGAAGAGTATGCTCGACTATACGGACATGGAAGACGAGCATCTGAGCAACGCCCCAGAACGGTTTCAAGAGTTCGCCCGTAACCAGAAGAAGCAGTTCGACATTTTGAAGGCCGTGGTGTCTGGCGTAAAGGACCTTCTAGACCGGGCGAGTATCGAGGAGCAGGGTGCAAGGAGGGCAGCGGAGGAGGTGCAGGATACGATGGAGGAGGTGGAGAGAGGTAGAGGGTATCCGTAACGACCTTGAGGAGATGTACATTACCAAAGACGGGATTGAGGATATCATTGAAAACAAACGTAAGGCCGATAAGGCGTGCCACATCTTTGACGAGGTCGTGTAGGAGAGGGTGAGGCGGCGATGGGTAAGCACAAAAAGGACCGCACCCCTACGCACGGAAAAGATCAAGAGGACGAAGGACTAGGAGGAGACGATCGCAGCCTTCAGATCGTGATTGGAGATTTTGAGGAGGATTCGGAGGCTCGGAGGCAGAGAAGGTGATCGAGACCATCGAGGCTTTCCCTGGAGGATGGCAACAAAAAACACAGCGTTTCGAATGTGTTTGCTTTGTACCTTTGCGAATCCTACCGCAGTCGGATCCATACAAGTCGAGACATTGGCTGCCAAGAGGGGGTTTCTCAGCAAGGTCCAATCGTCCAGCAAGGTAGTGCATTGTGTAAGCCTGCGGTTTAAAAGCAGCCGTAGTTGAGGACAGGGAAAAGGACAATCTATTAGGTATGGCCAAACACCACCTGATCGAAGACAAAGGCCTCGACAAACAAGATGTGAGGATCTTCTGGGACGAGGGCTTCGTGAGTTCAAGCAAGTCGCCTGGCTTTTGGACGGGGCCGATGACCACCGTCGGCGAGACGAACGGCATCGAGGGCACCGTAGAGGATAACATGCCTACATGGAGCGACGAGCGTGTGTGTGTGAGTGTGTGTGTGTGGGGGGGCAATGCTTAAGTCGAGAAGTCGGGCCTGTCCTTCTACAGGAGGGATAGTCAGGGGACGCTTTTGTTGAGCATTGTTTGGCCATTTTGGGGTATTTCAAACTTTGATACAAATCGTCCAAAATCCCCCTGTAGGAGGACAGGTCCGACTTAAGGGTAATGCGCTCCATTCGCGAGCACATGAACCAGGTACCAGGGAACGTGCGGAAGATAGGGCATCATCAAGCTCGCGTTCATCACACATTGGCGGCGACGAGCACGGGCATCAGCAGAGTTGTGGCGGGAGGGGGGTGGTTTACGAGCATGTTGATGGCGACTCGCCGGCCCGTTTCTGCAAAATTCTCCATGCAGACGGTGGCGCACGAACAACATTTTATTGCACAGATGTGCAACGTTCAAGACGGGAGAGCGTTTCGCTGAATTTCATGCGGAAGTGGAGTGTTTGAAAGCATGGGGCGCGATATTAGTGAACGAAATTTGGAGACGGACGAGAGGGATATTTTGATGTGCAAACCGGCCATCTTTGCTTCGGTTCAGGGGGCGCGCCAGGAAGGACTGACATGGTGATCTTGCTTCACAAACGGTGGGCTGCATCTGTCATGTCCTTCGCGGGCTAATCCGACAAAGTGTGATGGCTGGACTTTGCGTCCGGGTCGTCCCGAGTACGGATCTGGCGCGGCTTGTGAAGATATCCAAAGTGCAATTGGGGGAGCTGCTCAGTCATGCCGGGGAAAGCATCCGCGAGGCAAAACGAGTCGCACGCAGCTCAGCGACAAGGCTCGGCAATTGGCTGCTGAGAAGAGGTGGGCGCGAACAACTCTCCTGGAACAGAGCGCTGGTCGGCGAAGGCAGTCAGCAATGTCTTGCACAACAAATCGAAACGGTGAAATTGGGCCAGGAAGCAAAACTAAATTTCAATTGTATTGAAAGATTTCAAGCGCATCGCGCATCTCCATCACATTCATTACAAGAGGAAGGAACACAACTTGAGCAGCGCGGTGGACGCACAAGGGCGTGAGCAGACAGGCTGGCGAGACAATGTTGACGCATTGAAGCAATATTTTGGCACCACAGACAGGAGCGTTCATTCCAGGTGCGAGACGGCCAGGGCGTTCAGCGCGCGGCAGACATGCATCCTGCTACAGCACTTGCGATTTTGTTCGTTGATGCGATGACTGGCCACGGACAGCCACGGGTCTTGTGAAAGCACACAACAGTAAAAGTTTTATTCAACAAGGGAGACCCCGAGCTTCCGCATAATTGCCGCTCCATCCCAATACTGTCGGTCTTGTGCAAACTATCCAGCATGATAATCAACGATCGCATGTGTCTGTATTTGGAGGTGGAGCAGTCTGTTGACCAAGCTGGTCTTCGGACGCGTTTCAGTTGCGACGACCATTTACTCACTTACGCGTTGTTGCAAGGGAAGGTGCGGGAGTGTCAGATGCCTCCATGTATAGCAGCAGTTGTTTTTGAGAAGGCGTTTGGGTCGGGATTCCGCGATGCCCTCTGGGGGGCATTGCGCGCGCAGCGCGTGTCAGAGTAATGCGTCAAGGTACTGGTACGATTGTACACCGGACAAAGAGCACAGGTGGTCGCGCATTGCGCAAGCCGCGCGTGCAAGTTGAAACGCGGAACACGACAGGGATGCCCTCTCTGCCCGGCGTTATCCAACGCAGTCCTGGAACACGTTTCGCGGCGGCTGAAAGCAGATTGGCGCCAGCGCCGCATCGGCGCGCGTGTGGGCCAAGAGTTCTTGACCAATTTTTGGCTTGCAGACGACGCATTGTTTTTGGGGCCACGAGGGCGCGCGTGAGGTGCGAGCGCGAAGACCCGCGCAGGTGGAGAAACGGTTGGCGTACAACTGCACGTGGGCGATACTGAAGTCGTCTCCAATGTGGGGGGGTCGCGCGGGTATCCGTCGTCAGCGTCGAGTTCGAGTCTGCTGTGGCTATGACGAGGTGTTGCAATATGATGGCGAGACTATGTATCTCGGGAGATTGATTCCTGTCAGTGACATTCGCGACCGGGACACTCGGCGCAGGATTTCTAGAGGTTGGACCGCGTTCGGCATGCGCAAAACAGAGATCACAAACAGCCATTACCCGTTGAGGTACAGTTTGCGTTTGTTCAATGCTCTTGTGGCACCAAGCGTTCATTATGGCGGTGGATACTTGATGATGACAGCTGAAAGAGAGCGCAGACTGTTAGTGGAAGAGTACCACGAGCTGGCAGACTGCAGCGTGGAAATCGAACCTTGGGCGAAGTGGATCCAGCGTGCAACGCGCAGGGCCGAATGCCAATTCCATAAGTTCGGCATCCTGGGCAGGGTAGAGCAGCGAAGGAGCAGGACAAACAGCTTGCAGGGAGTTCAGTGCAGAGACCGGCGGTGGTCGAAGATTTTGGCAGATTGGAGCCCTGGAAGTGCCCGCCTGAGCGGGCGCTTCCGCAGGCGCTGGCAATATTAATTTTTCCACGAGGCTAGCGAGCTCGGCGCCTCCCTAGGCGCGGGCGCGGGACGCCCCCCCGCAGTGTTGCTTTTGTGGGCCATGGGCGAACTCCCCGCCGCGCTGGATACGGTTTTGGCTCGAGGTGCCTTCCTGGGAGCCCGTGAGACTTCGTCAACCTATACCTGGAGGTTTTTGAGTTGGACCCGGCGGGCCCGGAGATGAAAATGCCGATCCCTCTTGCTGCTGCGGTTGCAAGCCCATGGTGGGTGTCTTTAGCCGTGGCGGCGTTTCGACTGATGAATTAGGCATGTTCGATTGGTGGCAGAAGGTCTGGGAGCAAGTCGATCATAATTCCAGGCGCGCGCAGAGCAGATTGATCAGTCACATCCGACAGGAAGACAGCCGAGAAAGGCCAAGCCAAATGCGAGCTGTGTGGCCGGCGATGCTTTAGAGGCTGCTCGCTGCAGGGGGGCCCTGCCCGAGTCCAGTCGTTCGAGAAATCGGAACTATCGGTTCCCATCGTTAGCGAGTTTTTTTTTTGAGAGATTGTGCGAAGCCCCGGCATGTTGCGCTGACTTCCCCATCGCAGCCGCGAGAGCCGAGTGGGCAGATACTCTCACAAGCAGGGCAGCAATTTGCTCAGTAGTGAGACCAGGGAGCAGATGTTCTTGGAGCCTTGGCACCGCCCCGCGGATGCTGGCACTGCTTTTCCGATTCGTTCGCGTGGGTTCCCAGCCTTGGAAGGGACATTGTGTTTTTTCCCCGCAGTGTGCCCTGCTCGGTTGGCGTTGGGCCCCTCTGGCGAAGTTGGGTCGTCACCTGGGGCCGCTGCCGAGGACGGAGGAGTCCTTGTTGCAGGAGCTGCGGCAACTGTTGTGCCAAGAGGCTGGTCAAGCTTGCCGAGCCTTGCCCGCCCATCCCAGCCACTGGAAAAAAGGGTAATTTGGGGAGGCTCAGCAAAGGATTTCCGCACATTTCCACTGCGCCACAGTGCGCCGTGTTCGCGCGGTTTGCCGTGGCTCTGGCTCCAGCGCCGTCAAGGGCCCAGCCTGCCGTGGCCATTTAGCAGACTCCGTTGTCTGCTTGCGTGTCCCTCCTCATCCCTCTTCTCCTTCTTTAGCTCCTGCCCATCAGCGCTTTTCGTCCTTGCCCCCATCTTCGTCTGCATCGCCGTCGTCGTTTTCCTCCTCGGTCCCCTCTGTCTTCCTCCCCGTTCTGGCCGTCGCCCTCCTCATTTACCTGCTTTTTCCTCCTGGTCCTATTTTGCCTGTTTCTCCGCCTCTTGCTCCTTCCTCCCCCTCTCGTCCTCGTTTCTGTCCCCATCATTCATCCAGTTCCCGAAAATGGATCGTGCCGCTCTCTGTTCCGTAGCTTCCGATGCTCGAGGCTCAGGCGCGTGCGCGGCCACGCGTGCTCAGAGGTTCAGATGCGCTTCTGCTGCTCCCCTGATGCTCTGACGCCTCCGGATGGCCCCATCGTCGGGCGAGGCTAGCGACAAACACACCCGTCCTATCCCGGTGTGTCGCCGTGGTTTCAGGGAAACGAGCGATGACGTACACATAAATACTCGGAGGTCCGCGCGGATTTCTCGGATCGGCGCTGGACCCCCCTCCCTGGCGGGCGGAGCGCGCCAGGAGCTGCGCCGAAGGCGCCGCCAGGGGGTCCAGCGCCGATCCGAAAAATCCGCGCAGACCTCCGAATATTTATGTTTATGTCACCGTTCGTTCGCAAGGATTTGTCCCTTTTGTTCCCCTCACTCCCATACCCGTGCTTATGGCCGACTGGGGGGAGAGCGGTGTGTGCGGGCGGCTGCCAGGAGCTGCTGCCCAGCTTCAACGAGAGGCCTGGGGCCGACTTCGCGTTCGGCCGGGGCCTCAGCACCAGCAGCAGCAGCAACAGCAGGCTCAGTGGCAGGGGGATGAATTGGAACATCATGTTTGGTAGAATTTAAAATCGTTGGAGGGTGAGGCTGGGGAGGGGGGCGCAGAGAGAACAGGAGGAGGGGTTGGCCAGGGGCAGGATTTGACCCTGTCCTGTTTTTGCTCGACCTCTCAAGCGTAGCTTCTGGAGCCCGAATTCATCATCTGATTGTTAGGGCCCCTACAGCCTCTGCTGCCGATCGTGGCGCACTTGCTGGGGCCGAGGAAGTCGCGGGGCAAACGATTGCAAAGTGTCCCGGGGGCGGTCTGTCGCATGGTCTCAGTCGGTCCACTTCGGTGTCGGGTGGAGGCCTCTTCGGATCATGCTGCTGGAGGAAGGGTGGACAATCTAGGAGGAAGAGGAGGAGGAGGAGGGGGGTGAGGAGGAGTTGTTTAAGGGGGAGGAAAAACGTTGAGGATGGACCAGCGGGAGGTCAGGTCGGCCTCAGAGGGAGCAGCCAGGGGGCAAAAGGTATTACATTTAGAAAATCTAGACGCTTCGCGTAATCCCGTCGCTTCCGTAGCCCTCTGGCTCAAGCCGTCTCTGGGCCCTGGCTCCTCGGCCGGGTCTCCCAGCTCAAGGGGTCATCCCCAAGGAGTTTGCGGGCCGCGCGCTGCCCCCCGGGCCGCGCTCCGGCCATATCAGACTCCCTGGGTTTCGCCCCTGCGGCGCGGCGCGGCAGCCCGCCTGCAGGTCAGGCTTAGCATGGATGGGAACCCGATCGACGACGGATCTAGGATTCTTGGGAACTCCGCGGGTGACGACGCAAGCCCAGTCGACGGCCAGGGGGCCCACAGACTGGCTGGTTCAAGACATCCTCCCCCAGGATCACAGGACACCATCCCGCCAGGGCAGCCGTCGCCCCTCGCTCCCTGGGACCCTCCGAGCACGGGCGGTCCGAACGCGTCCGCGGACCCCTTGATCGTTCCCGTTGATTTTGCATACGCACGAGAACCATCGGCCTTCAGGCAGACGGGAAGAAGGGGTGCCACGGTCAGCGCCGCGAGACACACTGATATTGCGACCTTCAGTCGCTTCCCTGGGTTTGACAATGACAGTAATGAATCCTTCCCGCCGGACTTGTTTCCCCCCCTTACCCCGACACTTCCTCTGCCCTTGGCTGGGCGTCCAATTTCCTTCTCTCCTGGCGGTGAAGGGCAGAATTGGATCGCCCACGGCGATGCCAGGACCACGGGGGGCGCTGGCCCCACTCCTGATCAAGTGCGCCCCCCGACGGACTCAGGCCCATTCTGGCCGAGCAGGAGCGACCGCCAGACAGGCGCTCTCGACGATCGGCCCAGGGGCCTCACCGACGAAGGCGGGTGGCCTAGGGTTGAGGCCACCCAAGAGGGTGACCACGGTTACGACAGAACGGGAGGCGGACAGACGCCTGCCCATGTCCCCGATCCGCATCCTATGGGCTTGCGCCTCCATTCCGCCGAGCGCCCTCCCTTGGACGCTTCAATGCCGAGAGAAGCAGCCTTCAGCTGCGAAGGGGCCAATCTTCTAACCGTGGAGGCTGGCGCCCCTGTCGCGCAGCCGACCCCCCCCCCCTCGGACGCAAGCCGACGTCTAGACGGCTGTCGCCTCACGCCCGCCGCCCTCCCTGGATGCAGCAGTGTGGTGCACGCAGAAGACGGGCCTTCAGCCCTTGGAGCGCCGTGCGAGACAGCAGGTTTGAGGGGGTCTGCAGCTCGGGCGCCTCAAACGGACTGGTGGGCGCCGACGGCGGCGCGGCGACCAGTCAATTCTCTGGCCACTTCCGCGATCCCGAGGACTCTCGTCAGCCACCCGCCCCCCAGTCGGACAGTCGCAGACGGGGCGAGCCTTCAGCTCGGGATTCTCACGCGGGACGAGCCTTCACTTCAGTTCGAGGCTCCAAGGCGCATCGGGCAATCTCGGAAGCGACGAGCCTTCAGCTCGAGAACCAGAGACAGCGCCAATGGACGCCGAGAGCGCCGCAGCAGCTGCGACCACGAGTGGCGACGGCTGTCGCCTCACACCCGCCGCCCTGCCTGGATGCAGCAGCGCGGCGCACGCAGAAGACGGGCCTTCAGCCCGTGGAGCGCCGTGCGAGACAGCAGGTTTGAGGGGGTCTGCAGCTCGGGATGCCTCGGACGGACTGTTGGGCGCCGGCGGCGACGCGGCGACCAGTCAACTCCCTGGTCACTCCCGTAATCCCGAGGACTCTCGTCAGCCACCCGCGCCCCAGTCGGACAGTCGCGGACGGGGCGTGCCTTCAGCGCGGGATTCTCATGCGGGACGAGCCTTCAGCTCGAGGCTCCAAGGCGCATCGGGCAATCACAGAAGTGACGAGCCTTCAGCTCGAGGACCAGAGACAGCGCCAATGGGCGCCGAGAGCGCCGCAGAAGCTGTGACCGCGAGTGGCGACGACGCCGACCCTCCTGGCGTCCCCGGCGAATCCACTCAGGGCCTCCCCCATCAGGTGGATCTCCAAGCCAGCTGCGGGCGACCGACCGACCCCGCCGACTTAGTCGTAGAGGGGGCTGGCTCCGCAACGGGGCCGCCCCAGAGGAGACGCTCCGAGGGCCGCGCGGCTGGCGCAGCCAGCGGTGCAAGCGGATCAATCGGCTGCCGCCATGACACCGCCGCTCCCCTCCCTGGAGACTTGGGCGCCGCTGCAGCAGCAGCGCCCAGCTCCCACGGCGCTAACCTCACCGACGGGACTGGCCTTCAGCCAGGAAGAAGCGAGCAGGAGACAGTTGGGTTGGGCAACAGGGGTTACAGAGCGGCACGTCCCGCTGCTGAAACGACCGACCGCAACCGACCGCCCCTGGGAACGACGACGGCGTTGTCCGCGGGCCGACTCCGCACGCCCGATGCCAGCAGGGTCTCCGCAGACCCCGCCGGCGGGACAAGCTCCCTGGTCGACCTGATCGATCACATCGGACCTCCGATCGTCGTCGCGGGATCGCCCTGCGCCTCCCCTTCCTCGCCCACCCGCCCCCCCCCATCCACTCCTATCCCGACTCACCCCCTGGGCTAGAGCATCCAGACGGCCTTCTGGGCGGTAGTGGCCACGGCTGCGAAGGCCCGTCTCAAGGGCTGGACCGGGGGCCCCTCATCAGGACTGCCGACGGTTCTCCATTCGTGTTGAGGTGCGCGGCTCCCAGAGCGCCCGTTGCGCCCGTCCCTTCCCCTGCCCCTCTCCCGACCTAGCCCTGGAGGAGGAACTGCGGAGGGAAACCAGGGCGCCCCCTCGGACGCCGAGGATGGCGCCAGCCAAGCCCATAGAGATAGGGGACAGTACGCAACCGACCTGCACGCTCGATGGATGGACGCCACTGGGCACACGAACGCAGACTGGGCAGTCAGTCGGGAGGCTGACGGACCCATGCGTGGGCCGCGCGTTGCGGACGCTAGGGTCACTGGCAGGGGAGGCACCATGAATGCCCTCCGTCGCCACCTAGTGCGCATCGACGGCCCCTGGCGTGAAATTCCCGATCGAGGGGCACCGAGGACGCCGCGCGAAACCAGGAACCTGGAGCTCCTCACGCACCACGCGTGGAGGGGGCACCGCCCTGGTCACCCAGGCACACGGGTAGGCAGCCCCCTGCGTTCGGAGGAGTCGGTTTGCAGGGGGGGGCGGGCGCGGGGGGGGCGCCAGCGACCGCGCCGATGCCATCGCGGCCCGCTGCCCCTTCCCGGGACTCTCAGGAATCCCCTGGGGCCAGTCGGCCTCGCAGTCGGCGCCAGCGTCGCGCCGCCCGCGAGCGCCAGCCGGCGGGCGGGCCGACCATGTTGCGCATGTTTGGCGCGAGTGACCCGCGCGGGCCTCGCGTTGTGCCCGCGCCCCAGGGCGACGGCCCAGGCCCTTGTAGCCTCCTGCGCTGACGCGATGGCCTCGCGCGCGGCGCGGGAGCGGGCGCCGCCGACCGTTCGGTTCGGTTCCGCGCACTTCTCATGCTCGAACGCAAAGCCCCCCATGCTGCTCGCGCGCTTTGCGCGCTGAGCAGCATGGGATGCGACGGCAGTGCGTTCAATGGGAAACCGCGACGCAAGTTTCCATTCCCGCGCGCGGGGCGGGGTGTGAACTTGCAGATGCGCCGACGGTCGAGAACTCGCGCGCGCGCCCGCGCCTGCCATGTTGGGCGTGCGCGCTGGGCCCGGAAATCTGCGGCTCGGCCGCCCGATGCGCCCCAAAAATCGCACCGCCTCCCCCCCGCCCCCCTCCCCCTCAAGACTCTTCCGCGCTCCTGGAAAAAAACCGCGCCGCCGAGGCGGGGGCTCGGGCCGCGGCCTGATGGTCCCCGGGGCACAGGGGAATCAAAGGAATCAGTACGGAATCAGTGCAGAATCAAAACAGAATCGGCACAACTGCGACCCCTGATTCTGGCGGAATCAAAAGAATCTGCACGGAATCAATGCGGAATCAAAGGAGGAATCGGCGATGGAACCAGAATCGGCCAGAACGGGGAAGTAGGCCAGAATCGGTGCCAGAACCCATGGATAGAGGCTTTTTTTCCCGCGAGTTCATTGCGGCGGGTCCGCGACGCGGGCGCCCCGCGCGACTTCGCTGGTTTCAGCGAGGCGCGCAGTCGGCGTTCAGAGCCAACAGGTTGCTTTCAGGGCGATATCCTGGCGGCGCGCTGGCGCATTGCGCATTTGCGTATTCCTGGCGGGCTGTTTGAGGGCGACCCGGCAGCGTCGGCCGAATGGCCCACAAATACCGCGCGGCCGATCGCGCGCCCCATGCGGTCACGTCGACCGCCGTGTGCCGCGACGGCCGCGCGCCCCGGACCGCGCCATTGCCGCGTTGGATCGGACGGCGCAGCGCCCGTCTTCCAAAAGTCGTTACATGCATATCGCGCGTGTCGAGCCAGCAGCAATCGCTTCCCAGAAGCAGCCTTGACAGGCGCCCCATGCCCGTTGTCGCCCGCTTCCGATCCAAATCATAGTTTCTTAGGATGCGCTTGCGCGAATGTGAGCGCGCGGGCAAGTAACGCGTGCGCGCGCTTGGCGCAGCCTGGGAAATCCAACATGGAGCCCCCCGGGGGCGCGGGGCGCCGGCGACGCCTCCGCCCGCCTCCCGCGCGCCCGACCCCCCCCGCAAGCCGACTCCTCCTACCCTGCGTGCGGTTCCAGCAGAAGCTCTCCTCCCTGGGCTCGGTTCGCAACGAGCCACCTCGGCACCAACCCTCGCCATCTTGGGCCTCTCCTGGCTAGTCTGGTCCGTCACGGGAGGAGATCACGAAGGGCGCCTCGGGGGTACGCAACCAGACCCGACACAAGTGCTAGCCTTCCGCTTCGCGAGTATCGCCCATGACCCCAGTATAAGGAGGGAAAGACTGGACGCAGATGATCCCTCCGTGGCGGAAAGGCAACTAGCGCGTCTCGAGTACGCCGCCATGGCCATTGCAGCACACCACTGCGACATAGGTATGGAACTTCCGAATGGATTTGACACAGACAGCATGCTCTCGCCCACCAGGTCTCCCGGTGACGCTGTGCCCCCGTGCAGTAGCGGCGCTAAACGACAGGACGGTACCCAGTACCCCATGGACGACGAAACCAGGGCGTATGCGCATAGAGTCCTAATCCATGAGCGCAGGCAGAACATAGTTCACTTTCCGGACCACGGGGACATCAGACAGTGGGCCATCAGGAGGGGTAATCTTGAGCGGGTTGGGGACGATGTGCACTCGAGACGACAAGCAGGTAGAGGCCCAGTACCATGGGTAGAGCCAGCCCTAACAGGAGTAATCGCCAGCTCAACGAAAACCCAACTCCAGAAACCTGTGTGTAAAAAACAGTACGCGGGGGGGGGCGAATATTCCCAAGACGTCATCAGGCGAAGGGGGAGAGTAGTATTCAGATTGAGTAATTGTGGAGGAGGAGGAGGAGGAGGAGGAGGAGGAGGAGGAGGAGGAGGAGGAGGAGGGGGAGGGGGAGGAGGAGGAGGAGGAGGAGGAGGAGGAGGAGGAGGAGGAGGAGGGGGAGGAGGAGGAAGAGGAAGAGGAGGAGGAGGAGGAGGAGGAGCAGCAGCAGGATGAGGAGCAGGAGGTGGGTGAGGAGTAAGTGGAGCAGGAGGAGGATGGGGAGGAGGAGGAGGGGGAAGGAGGATGAGGAGGAGGAGGAACAACTATACGATATGAAGGGTCGTATAAGTAATAATAGTGCGACTAAGAAATAGACAAGCAATGCCGATAATCATATTATTTCGACGAATAGGAATACTTACAATCATAGTAGCAGCATAAATACAGCGAATACGAATAATACGAATAATCGTAATGCTACCAACATGAGTAAGAGTTATATATCTAACCCTAAGAATATGTGTGCTAATAAGAATACGGAGGATAACAATGCGAGTGTGACTCATACTAGTAAGACGAACGACTATTCACAACCATAAGAAGCGTGAGGAACTATACTACTAATAACAATACTAATGATACTACGAGTGCGAAGCAGACGAACCATACTGATAATGCTACTGCTAAGGATATTCGGAATACTAGTCATAGCATTCATAACATTACTAGTGCTGGTAATACTAAGCCGAATAATAATAAGAAGAGGAGGAGGAGGAAGAAGAGGAGGAGGATGAACATGGCGACCAGAAGAGGCACGAGCCGCATGAGTGCCTATCGGGGTGGGGCCCAGGGCCGTCTTGAGCGTCTTTGGGTGTCTCGGGGATCCTCTTGGGGCCTCCTGGTGGTCTCTTTAGGGCCTCTTCGAGGCCCCTTGGGCTCCTCTTGGGGCCGTCTGGGCGCCTCATTGTGCCCTCCTGGGGCGCTCTTGGAAGCTTAGGGGCGCTCTTGGAGCCATATTGGAAGACGTCGATCAAACAGAGGGGGTTTTCAATTAGCCTGTGCCTGACATCGCCTCTTGGGGCTCTCGAGGGGCGCTCCGGGGGCCCTCTTGGGCGTTCTTGGGGCCGTTTTGGGGATCCTTGGGCCCCTCTTGGGACCCTCTTGGGCCATCCTGGAGCCATCTTGAGGCCTTGGATGGCCACTGGAAGCGAAAGGCGAGCAAGCAAACAACAGGATCTGCTTTTATCCGCCCCCTGCTAGTTTCCCTCGTGCTTCGTCCCTCTCCCTTCCGCTTGTCCCTTCTCTCCTCCTTTCCTTCTTTTTTTTAGGGGCTGCGTCAACCACACGTGGCAGGTCAGGAAGATCTGCCCCCCAGAGGGGGGTGTGATCGAAGACGAAGAGGGTGGTTGTCGAGGGTTTGGAACTTACATGTTAAGCGGCACGCGAGACGATCAGAGCGAACAGCCTTACAAGGACTCTGGTGTTGTCATTGTTGATGCTGTTGCTGTTGGTGAGGATTATGATGATGACGACGACGATGCTGTCGATGATGATGCTGACGCTGATGCTGATGATGATGATCATGATGCTGATGCTGCTGATGATGATGAAGCTGATGCTGCTGATGATAATGATGCTGCTGATGATGATGCTGATGATGCTGATGATGATGACGATGGTGGTGATGATGATGATGATGATGATGATGCTGCTGATGATGATGATGATGATGATGATGATGATGATGCTGATGATGATGATGATGATGATGATGATGATGATGATGATGATGATGATGATGATGATGATGATGATGATGATGATGGGGTGAGGGGGATGAGGGGGATAGGCTCGGGGAGCAGAGGGAAGTGAATGGAAGGGAAATTGGGGAGGGCGAAGGGGGGAGGGGGGATAAAGGGAGGAGAATGGGGGAGGGCGAAGGGGAGGGCGACGGGGCGAATGGGGGAGTGTGGGAGGGCGAAATGGGGGAGGGCGAGGGGAGGGCGAATGGGGAGGGCGAAGGGAAATGGGGGAGGGGGAGGCGGAGGATGACGAGGGGTGGGGGGTGGGGGTAGCCCGGCTACCCAGTCTGCAGGCAGGAGACTCCCGCTTTCAGTTCGGGCCAAAAGGCGAAGAAGGGGGTGTCATTCCGTCGCCGTCGTTGTCTTCCTCGTCGTCGTTGTAGTCATTTTCGTTGTCCTACTCGTGACCGCCCTCGTCGCACTCGTCGTCGTCGACGACGTCGACGACGGATCTCTGCCCCGCTCTCTGCCCCGTTCTCTGCCCGCTTCTCTTCCCTCGCTGCTCCCCGCCGCCTCCTCATTTGGCCTCCCCGGTCCCTCCGCGCTCTTCCCCCCCTCGTTTCCCTCCTGTTCTCCTCGGCCCGTCCAGCGGCGCTCTCCGCACTCTCGGAAGCGGGGTCCCGCCGACGCTGCCTCAGAGGTCTCGCGGCGTTGGCCTGGCCGCTGCCGCCCGAGGACCCGTGGGCGACGGACGAAGACGAGGGACGAGAAGAGAGAGAGAGATAGAGAGAGGGAGAGAGAGAGACAAAGAGAGAAAGAGAGAAAGAGAGAACGAGAGAACGAGAGAGAGAGAGAGGGAGAGAGACATAGAAATGGAGAGAGAGAGGGAGAAAGAGAGAGAGAGGCATAGAGGGAGACGGCAATCTAGGTGCGCTCGCGCCACATCTGACATCCTATCCGTTATTCCCATGTGTTTTGTTTCTCCCTTGCGCTGGTATTTGTATCTATTCGCAGCGAGTGTCATAGCGGACCTGGAACACCCAAAAGGACCCGATCGCGTTATCGTAATATGAAAGGGGGAGTTGTGTAAATTGAAGGAGGTGGCGGATGGCGGATGAGCAGGAGGATGAGCACGAGGAAAAGGAAACACACGAGGATAGAGGAGGAGGAGGAGGAGGAGGAGGAGGAGGAGGAGGGTGAGGAGGAACTGCAGCAACGGGAGCACGAGGAACGGGAGGAGCAGGAGGACCAGGGGAAGGCGGGGGAGGAGAAATGGAGGTGGCGACATCGACACGGAGTGATTCGGATCCAGAAATTTGGGCCGCGCTGGGGCAAGAGCGCCAGTCTGAACGACCAGAGCAACGCGCCGATCCAAAAATGAAGCTAACGCTGCAGCGGGAACGCCATTTTGAACGGAGCGCAGCCGATCAGATGGCAAGAACGACAGGAGAGACAGGAGAGACGTATTCAGATCGGTTGTCTGTAGAGTGAGAGAGTGGTACGGAAGACAGAACGAGAGCGAGAGAGAGAGAGAGAGAGAAAGAGCCCGAAATAAGATGATGTTGCGGATGTTGACGATGATGTTGTTGATGGAGATGATGTTGTTGATGACGATGGTTATGATGATGCTGATGCTGAAACTGGCGATGATGCTGATGTTGATGCTGTTGATGATGATGATGATGATGATGATGATGGCGATGACGATGATGATGCGGATGGTGATGGTGATAGTGATGGTGATGGTGATGGTAATGATGGTGATGAGGCTGATGCTGATGACTACGATGAGTACTGTGGTGGTGGTGATGATGGCGACGACGATTGCGATGATGACGATGCTCACGATGATGTTGATGATGCTGACGATGATTTTAATGATGATGGTGATGGTGATGTTGATGTTGATGATGATGATGATGATGATGATGATGATGGTGATGATGATAATACTGATGCTGATGATGATGCTGACGATACTGATGCGGATGATGATGACGATATTTGCTGTTGCTGATGGTGATGCTGTTTCTAATGGTGATGATACGCATGGTGCTGCTGGTGATGGTAAGGATGATGGTGATGTGGATGCTGATGCTGCTGATGATGGTGCTGGGGATGTTGTTGGTGCTGATGCTGATGATACTGATGCTGATGATGATAGTGATGATGATGATGATGATGATGATGATGATGATGATGATGATGATGATGATGCTGTGGATGCTGATGCTGCTGCTGATGTTGATGCTGATGCTGATGCTGGCACTGGTACTGATACTTGTACTGATGCTGATGCTGGTTGTTGTGTTGGTGATGGTGTTGGTGATTGTGGTGGTGGCTGTGACGATGATCACGGTGGTTTCGGTGGTGGTGGTGGTGATTGATGCTGATGATGTTGAAGCCAATGATAATGATGATGACACAACGATAATGCTGATAGTGATGGTGGTGATGATTATGATGATGATGATGATGCTGATGACGTTGATGGAGATGCTGATGGTGATGATGTTTGGAGTGGTGGTGATGCTGATGATAGTGATCGCTATGGTGATGCTGGTTATCATGCTGATGCTGATCCTGATGAGCATGATGATGCTGCTGCTGTTGATGATGATGCTGAGGATGGTGATGCTGATGCTGATGATGCTGATGCTGATGATGAGGAGGAGGAGGAAAAGGAGGAGGAGCAGGATGAGAAGGCGATGCAGTTTCAGTTGGTATTGTCTGGGGGAGGAGGAGGCGGGAGGAGGAGAATGGGGGTGAGCCAACGCCAGGTTGCTTGACCACGAATGGTTTTTTCGAGATAATGCAGCTTGGAAGTAGATAAGCCTCGGACCACCGACCCGCCTGAATGCGGTCCAGATAAAAACCTCGGGTGGGTGTGGGATTAGCCGGACACTCCCTATCAAAGCAATTGTTGGTTCCCAAGCATACACAGCTCGCGCAGTTCCAACAGTCAAGGTCTTGATGCAGCCTCGCACGCTTTGAGGAGTGGTTCCACCACCCAGCGATGTTAATGTTCGCCCCCTTTGGGAAGTGCTCAGAGGTTGCCATCTATGACTTCGAGTTTGAAACATGTCGACCGTATCTGCTCACAGACCCGAGCAGCCGACACAGTGCCTCGACAACGCAAGCATCGACACCCGCTCTCGTCAAGAGCGTGCGAGGTCAAAATGACGGGCACGGCTTCGGGATGAAGGGAAGCAGCAGCTGCAGAGCAGCCCCCATTTCCCTCGGCGCTCCCCCGAGTCCCACCGCGAGACTGCCTGCAGGCACGCACGCGCGCACCCGCGGTCTTCGCTGGTGATTCTCGAGCTGGGCCGTCTCATAAGGCCCCCTTAAGATTTCTAGGCGCACTTATTGGGTCCCCCTTTGACCGCCGCGGGGGCCTGCTGATGCCCTTGGCGGCCGCTCTGGGGCGCCTTTGGGCCCTCTTGAGAGCAGCCTTAGGGCCCTTCGGGGTCATCCTCCGCCCCGCCCCCCCAGGCCAAGAGGATGCGGATGGGAGGCAGGGCTGATCTTACAGTCAGGCATTTAGACACATTAACAATGCGACGGTCCTCGATCTTCCTCCTCGATCGTGTCCAGGCTGGACCGCAGCAGTCCACACCTTGACCAGACGTGACCGCCCCTCTCTGTCTGCCCCACGACCCTGGCCCCTGACACGCCCTTGAAGTGGGCGAGCCCCGCCAGCGCCCTCGGCCGCCGCCGCGTCCGCCGCCGTGTCCCCGACTGCAGGAACCAGGCAGCGCCCCACGAGCTACGATGCCTCGGCTCTCCGGCTGGGTGTACAGAGGCAGAGTTCCAAGGGAGGAACAACCACCCGGACCGGACAATTGGCGTTTTCTAAACGGCCCTGGGCGTTTACTAAACAGCCCTGCCCTGTTTGAGTCCTTCTTTGGGCTCGTTTACTAAACGGCTTCGCGTGTCGGGGTGGTTATGATCGGGGTGGATTTTCTGCCCTGTAGTTCAGGGGCGAAGTTGGCGTCGAGCCTCGAGGATCGAGGCTTTCGGACGCCTTCGTCGGTCGTCGGCGACTTCCTATAACCCAAGATGCCAACCGGCGGCGGTGCCTCGCCGGGAGAGCTTTCCGGGTGTGCCAGGCCCGAATGCTATGCAGCGGAAGGTCAGGGGCTTAGGGCTTAGGGTTAAGTCGGGCCTGTCCCTCTACAGGAGGAATATTCAAACATAGTTTTTAAAAAGCTAAGGGGACGTTTTTTTGTTTACATATATGTATATATATATATATATATATATATATTGATTGGGGTATGTTTGGGGTATTCTTAATTTATCGCCCAAAATCTGCCTCTATGGGGGCAGGCCCGACTTAACCTTAGGGCGGGGAGAGGTTCAGGGTGGGAGTCATCGATCCTGCACTGCGCATGGATTGTGAAGGCCTGACGGCCAGTGCCGCCGACGCTAAAAGACATCGACGACGACCAGGAGGGGGAGAAGAAGAAGAAGAAGAAGAAGGAGAAGGATGAGGAAAAGGAGGGGAAGGAGGAGGAAAAGGACTCCCCCCTGGGACCCCCCCTCCTGGGGAGGAGGACCCGAGGAGGACCAGCGTGGGAGAGGGGAGGGGAGGGGGAGGAGGACCCCCAGGGACGGATGCGTATCTCACTCCCCCCCCCTCTGGGACTCTTCCCCACCTGGGAAGGAGGGCCCGAGGAGGACCAGCGCGCCGGAGAAGGACCAGCGTGAGAGAGGAGGACCCCTAGAGGCGATTGGAATCTGACCGCTCCCGCTTCCCCCCCTCTGGGGACCCCCCTCCCGCCAGGGAAGGGACAAAGGGAAAGGGGCTTCCTTTTGACGTGACTACGACCTGGGTCGATTTTTCTCAATCCCCGGATTCCTTCCCACGACGACGGGGGAGTGCTCTCTCCCTCCCGACGGGGAAGGATAAACAGAAAAGGCGTCCCGTCGACGGGGCCAGACAGACCCTTTACGCACGCCGACAGGGTCGGCGGACTTGTTATCGGGGGCATATCGCTGATCTATCGGCGATGTATCGCCGATTCCAGGTCGGTGTTTCCTTACCTGGGCCGACACCATCCTTACAGTTTCCTCTCGCCAGCGGCCACGATGTCTCGGCCCTTCAGATGGGCGTGGACGAAGAGGACGACGAAGTGCTCGTGCAGTCGACTGGCGAGTTTCGTGCCGATTTGTGCCCAGATCTTGGCATGCTGCCCTCTGGGTGCTGAAATACAAATTTTGACGCTTCGCGTACCCCCACCAGCCCATCCAGAAACGATCAGCAGGGGAGTTGGTGAATCAGGGGCGGCAGGACGCATGCAGTCGCGCAGCCGTTTTCGAGAAAAGGATCACACATAGCTTCCCGCATTGAAGCTTAAGATGGGAATCGGTGCGGGCTACGATGGTGCTTCGATGACGGGTGAGGGGTGTTTCGATGGCTCGTAATGGCTGTTGCACTGATTTGTGTCTTAAACTCGCGTGCGTTCCGAAACTTGGAGGCATATTGGGGCTCTCTTGGGATTCTCTTGGGCCCCTCTTGGGGCCTCCTGGGGCTCTTCCTTGGGGCTCTCCTGAGGTTCTCTTAGGGCCCTTTCGGGCCTTCTTGGGGCTTCTTGGGGCTCTTTTGGGGCGTCTTGGGGCCCGCTTGGGGCTCTTTTGGGGGGGGTCTGGGGGCCTTTTTGGGGCTCTTTTGGGGTGCTTGAGGGGCCTCTCGGGGCCGTCTTGGTCCTTATGGCTAAAGAAGGGGGGGGGGGGGCTCAATTCTTGCCCCCCCCTCGGAGGCTCAAACCTTCCGTCTTGGGACCCTCTTGGCCCGCTCTTGGAGCGCTCTTGGGCGCTCCTGGGGCCGTCTTGGGGCTCTCTTGGGTCCCTCTTGGGGCTGTCTTGGGCCATCTTGGGGCCATCCCGAGGCCTCAAGAGCCCTTTGGAGGCGACAAAGCGAGAAGGCAACAAACATTGATTTCCCTTAGATTTTTGAAGGATTTTGGCCTCTTGGGGGGGTCCTTGGAGGCCTCGGAGGGCACTTGAAACCGTCTTGGGGCCGTCTTGAGGCCTCTTGGACGCGTGTCGGAGGCTATCTTGACCCGTCTACCGGTATCTTGGGCCATCTTGGAGGCCATCTTGCGCTCTCGGAGGCCCTCTTGGAGCCATCTTGGGCCATCTTGGACGCTGCTATGGGTCCGTCCCCCCCCCGTCCAAACGCAGGGAGGGGGGGGAGGTAAACCTCCCGAGCAGGGAAAGGCAGGAGGTTGGAAAGGGAAACGCCCTAGACCACCTGCGCCCAGAGGGCTGGTGGGACTTCTGAGTGTACCGCTCATAATAGACTGGGTGATTATTCAAGTGCCTTGCTCCATTCCGCCGACCCCCAGAGGAGAAACGAAGCCCCCGGCTGAGGCCTTTTTTTTTCCCCCTCGTGAACATTTTTGGAAGAGCCTAATGGGGGCATCTGTTGGACCTCTTGGAGACCCCTGGGAGCCTCTTAGGGGTCTGTTGAGCGTGTGCCGGCGGTCTCAGAGATTCTCTTGGGGCGGAGGGCTCGCAATCTGAGTTCTTCGAGTTCACCCTCTGAAGCCCCTCTTCAGGCTATTTTGGGGCCCTCTTGGGCCGTCTTGAGCCGTGCTGTGGCCTTCTTAGGGACCTCTTTGGGCGGTGATACAGCGATCTTGGAGGCGCCTCTCGGAGCGCTTTGGAAGCTGTTGAAACCAAGGGTGAACTTGGAACTCGGTGCACATTCAAGTTTCTTTAGGAATTGGGGCGATTTTTGCTTCTCGGGGCTCTTTGTAGAAATGGAAGCTCTGGAGGCCCCGGGGGAGCGTTCAGGAGCCCAGGGAGCCCCCCCTTCCCCCCCCTCATTTCCCGCCCCCCCCTTTTAACAGATCTCAGACGCCAGGGAAGGGGGAAACGGGGGAAGGGGGGCAGTCTAGGCCTCCTAGCTGGGGTCGGGGTAGATGGGGTCGGAGGATCGCGCCGCATCGCCGAGGCATCGCCGGTGGGTCTTGATGCGGAGCCCGATTTTCTCCACGCCGACCTCGCCGATGCATCGCCGACGTCGACGATGCATCGTCGGTGCATCACCGATGCATCACCGATGCATCGCCGATGTATCGGCGATGCGGCGAGATCCTCGGACCCCGTCCACTCTGACCCCATCGCGGGGGTCGGCGGATCCCCGATCTGTTGTTGCGTGATCAAGTGTTGGCCGAAGCGTCATCACAAGCAGTACGGTTCGCTGTTTGGAGCGTTTTGCACCACAGTGGAGAGGATGAGACAAGGGGACCAGCATCTTCGGGTCCAAATTTCTTGGCACCTCTAGAATTCCTGATCATGCTGGGCGAAACCTGGGATACCGAGGGTTCGCCGCACCGCTGGCATCTAGAACAAGTGAGCACATGCCGATGAAGATTGCCATATGACCTACGCACGCGCGTTGACATCCAGAGTCGAAGCTGGTCTGATGTCACTCCTCCTCTGGTCGCGGCGCGGCTGCCCACGCACCACGGAGGCGGATGCCCGCCGAAGAGGCACGATCAGCCTCATGCTGCCTCACGGCGTGCGTGCGCAGTATTTCCCCTTGAAACGTCCTCCCCCTCTGTCACCTGTCCTCCTCTGCTGCTGCCTCCGCCCTCGCCCTCTTCGCCTCCCTAGGCGCACGGCACGCCCGGGCCACCCCCTCTCCGCAGAGCCGGACCGCGGCACGGCCGCCTCCCCCCCCCGCCGCCCGCCGCCTGCCAGGATGCGCGCGGAGAGCTGGCCGTGCACGCCGTCCCCAGCTGCAGTCGGCACGCCGGGCCAGGACGGCAGCTCAAGGAGAGCGGCGGCCCGGTTCCCTGGCTCGCTGTCCCCTCGCCGCCGGCGGCGCGCCGGGTGGGGGGGAGGCCTTCTCTCGAGGCTCAAGTCGGGCGTGTCCCTCTACAGGAGGCAAGGTCAAGCATCGTAAAAGTTAGTATGGGGACTTGTTGTTGTGTACGTTTATTTGTTTGTTGTTTTTGTGTTTTTATTTCTGTTTGTGCTACAAAAAAATAAATATATGCTCTGACTACTTTTTGTTAAAATAAACAGATGTTTACACACAAATAAACATTAACGCCCAACATCCGCCTGTAGGGGGACATGCCCGACCTAACTCTAGGCCTCCTAGATGTGGTCGGAGTAGATGTGGTCGGAGGATCGCGCCGCATCGCCAATGCATCGCCGATGCATCAGCGGTGCGGATCGATGTGGGGCCCAGTTTTCTCCACGCCGACGTCGCCGAGGCATCGCCGACGGAGCCAGCGCATGGCCGATGCATCGACGATGCATCACCGATGCATCGCCGATGCTGCGAGATCCTCCGACCCCATCTACTCGGACCCCATCTGCAAGGCCTCCACTCTCGGAAGGCGGCGGCTTCCCAAAAGGCCAGAGGTTTGGAAGCCCGCCCCCGCTGACTTTTGCTTCCGTGCAGGCTGCCGACTCATCCTTCTTCCCTCGTTCCTCGTCTCTCGTCCTTCGCCCCTCCTGTGCCTGGGTGGTAGGGAGGGATCTGTCCCCGATTGTGGTATCGAGCAGCGTTATTGCAAAGCAGCCCGCCGCAGTGTTTTTAATTGTTAGGAGCGACGTGTGTGTGGGGATCGCGAATAGGTCGCGGGACGGGTTGCTGGTGGGTCGAGGGTGGGGCGCGGGTGTTTGACGGAGTCGGTCGCGAGTGGATCACAGGGCGGGTTGTCGACAAGAGTGACGACGACAATCCACTCCGCGGAGTCGCACTTCGACCACGCACCCACGGACAACGTGAGACCATTCGGCCTCTGGACTGTGATTATGTAGTGAAGCAAAGCTTAGACGTGCACGCTGTGGAATTATCATACGCATCTACCCGAGGAAATAGAGCTCAGAGGCGATTCATTGGAGCTGGAGGGTCCCGTTGGCGTGTTTTTTTGTATGGTCGCTTTGCTGGAGAAATCATCACCAGTCAGAACATCGGACGCTCTCCTCACGCAGATCGCGACGGAAGGATCCAACCACACAACTGATTGTCAAGATGTTCGCATAATGATGAGTGATGATAGTGGACGTGATTCTTGGAAACATTGCCGTCTCGGCTACGCCTGAAGCGGGCTGTCGAAGGTATCCCAGACAGTTCCACTACATGATTTGACGATCTCTGACAGAGGTGTGCGTTCGGGTCTGTGTGTGTGTGCATGTGCGCACGCACGGAATTACCCGCTTCATGCGGGGTAGCTTTACAATGCTACCACTTCTCACCCTCTCCTCCTGGAAGGGGAGGAGGAGGACGAGGATGAGGAGGGGGGAACGAGGGGGAGGAGGAGGAGGACGAGGAGGAGGAGGAAAAGGAGGGGGAGGAGGAAAAGGAGGGGGAGGAGGAGAAGGAGGAGGAGGAGGACGAGGGGGAAGGAGGAGGAGGAGGAGGAGGAGGTGTTAACATGCAAGCGTTCAGGTGACTGGGGCTGTTACCTTTGGCTCAAGTGTAACGGCTGAAGCCACCGAGACTCGCTTCGCCGTGCGGGGGTATAAAGGTGACCGATCATCATCACTGTCACTGGGCTCCCGTGCAGAACCCTCCTCGGGGTTTTGCATGGTAGCGGAGCGCGGTTGCCATGGCGGCGGCAGCGGCCGCTGCAGCTAGGCCTGCGCAGGGCGACCCGCCGGTTAACCTCAATGTACCGGCAGACAGAGATGCATGGGTCAACATGGACCCTAATCGCTTCAACGACCTGTGCGAGCAGGCATACCTGAACGGAGACTTCAGTTATGTTCAGACAGCGTTACTTGCAAATCACTATGGACTTGCAACGTTCATCAAGGAGCGAGTGACACAGGACCGAAGGGAAGTATCGAACGCCGAGGCTTTCCAAATGTTACAGAGCGCTCAAAAGACCAACAGCATGTTGTTAGCGATAACGAAGAGAAACGCTGCGCTTGAAAGGGATGCTCGCAGGTTGGTGGAAAGAGTCACCGAGTTGGAGACCAACAGCGAAGTACAAGAGAAGTTGATTGAAAAATTTGGTCAACTTTCGGAAGCAATCAAAGGAGGAAGCGGAAGCAAGCACGGGAGCGGTAAACCGATAAGCGAGTACAAAGCATTACAGGCGTTAAAGAACTTCAGTGGAGAAAGAGCAAAGTTCAGAGACTGGAACGACAAGTTCTTAAACGCGCTGGCCCAAGTAAAACCGAGTTACCGACCGGCACTGAAAATGCTGA
Source organism: Prorocentrum cordatum (assembly GCA_963575745.1). Taxonomy (NCBI): domain Eukaryota; class Dinophyceae; order Prorocentrales; family Prorocentraceae; genus Prorocentrum; species Prorocentrum cordatum. The sequence goes on from CAUYUJ010015282.1 coordinate 189,943, forward strand.
ACAAGAAGTTGGAGACACTCGACGGAGTTGTACCAGAGGAGGATGATGATGACATCATACGCATAATGAACGGTCGGTTAACAGCAAGCGAATACTTGAAGGCGAATCCAGCTAAACAAGCAGAGGATGACAACAAAGGAGAGTATGAGTTTACCGAGGGAGACAAAACTCAAATGGAGGAAGACTTATGGTACATCCTTAACGAAAAGCTCGAAGGTGCAGAAGCAAGAGGAAAATTGAAGGGACGTACGGATGGTGATGGAATCATGGCTTGACAAAAGGTCTACAAGTGGTACTCGGCTGTTACCGGAGCGACCCTTTCCTCAAAGATGACACGCGCCATGAACCCTGAGCCGCCCAAGAAAATTACCGACACTGTTGCCCGACTTGAGGAGTGGAGCGCATTAGCGGAGAACCTTGAAAAGTATGGCAAAGATTACTCTCTGCCCCTCCCCTTTAAGGTTACCGCGCTCAGGGCAATAATGGTGCATGCGAACGATTGGTTTGACGAGTGGCAGCAGGCGTGCTGGCGAACGCCCGACGCGCTTAACATTGACTCATTCCAGAAGCTATACTCCAAGTGCGAAGATTGGGCGCGTAAAAAGAAACTCGACTCAGACACCGAGAATAAAGATGCGATGGACATTGGAAATATCAACGAGACGAGTCAAGGGTCCGAAAATGTCTGGGATCAGACAGGATGGGTTGGCGAGGGCGGAAATTGGTGGCCAGAGGACGGATCTTGGAGTTACGGGTCCTGGGCTAATGAGAGCGACAGTGGAGATCATGAAGAAGTCGACGCCGTAAACAAGGGTAAAGGTAAAGGCACAGGCCCCAAATGTTACAATTGCGGAGGCATGGGTCATTTAGCCAGGAACTGCACAAAGCCTAAACAGTTCACCAAAGGAGGCAAAGGTGGCAAAGGCGGAAAAGGCAAGGGTTACCGGGCCACCTACGGGTCCTACATGAGAGGTAAGATTGGAGGCAAACAAGGTGGTAGAGTGGGTGGCTCGCGGGGTGGAAGTTACGGAGGCCAAGGGAGATTTACCCCCCACAGCGAGCGTGAGTGCTACAAGTGCGGTGCCAAAGGGCATATCGCCGTTAATTGCCCGGGCCCCAAGAAGACCGCCAACGAAGTTGAGCAGGAGAGACCAACGGTGAACGCGGAAAGTGAACAAACCACCTCATTTGGCCATTTGCAGCATGTTCTCAGCGTTGAAATGAGGGATGAAGTGAACGTGCCACCGGACCAACTCACAGCTGAGGAGATTAACGGGCAATGGGCACTGCCCTCATATGCCAGAAAGAAAATGGCGCGTAAAGTCGCAGTGGACCTGAGAAGAGCCTACCAGGAGCATCAATGTAACGGGAACTGCAATCATGTGAATCAATGGGACCAGAGGATAAGTAAAAGTGTAAAACAGGAAATGAGTTGGCTGGAGAAATGCAGAGAGATTGGGCTAATCGAGATGCGAGACTGTGATCCAGAAATTAACGCGGTGCCACCTCAGAGTACAACGCATGAGACAATCGTGGTTACCGTGGACTCTGGAGCGTACAACACGGTAGGACCCCCTAGAGTAGGCACCTACTTCCCCATTAAACAAACGGATGCGTCAAAGCAGGGAAGACATTACAGCGCAGCAAATGGAACGACGATAAAGAATTACGGGCAGCGAGTGGTCACCGGCAAGAATGAACATGGAAACTCAGTCAGCATGCCAATTCAGGTGGCGGAAGTCAACAAAGTTCTGGGATCTGTCAGAGGAATGGTAAACGCTGGAAGCAGAGTTGTGTTTGACAAGGATCTTAACGGGAGATCCCTGAGTCATATCATGAATAAGGCCACAGGTAAATGCACAACCATCCACGAGAAGAACGGCGCGTATCAGTTCAACATCATGGTGCCGAAGGGACCAGTGGAGGCTGTTAATCCCAGGAGTGAAGTGAACGCAGCTGAGGGTTTTCCGCGGCCGGGAACCCTGGAGGCGGACTTGTTCAACTAAGCCCCTCATTGCCCGTAAGACCAAGCGAAAACTTAAACGTCTTTAACGCCGAAGAAGGCGAAGGGAGTGAAAGCGGGGGCAGCGAGAGTGAGTTGAGTGATGTAGAAGACGTGTTTGTGAGCGACGAAGCGGAGTTGCCGAAGAAAGTTTAATGCGACATGAAGCCATCAAGGGGGTAAGTTGAGGCGCACAATACAACGCATTTACCTTGCCGAAGCTGGTGCCCACATTGTGTTAGAGGCAAAGCACGCAGGCGCAATCACCGGAGACGTAAAAGGGAAAGGAACGGAAGCGTACCAGTAATTTCAATGGACTACATGTGGCTTAAAGGTAGAAAGGAAGAAGGCGAAAGTGCCAGCAATGGCAACCCAATCCTGGCCATGCATTGCAGGGGGGCCGAATTAACGTGGAGCCGAGTGTTGTTGAAGAAAGGAGTGGACTCATACTCAGTAAAGGTGGGATGTGACATGATCAGCTTTACCGGATATAAGAAGGTTATGCTCAAAAGCGATGGAGAAGCGGCAATCACGGCGCTGGCCAACAGGATTAAAGCGTCATGTGACCTCGACATGGGTGTTGAAGTCAGTCCTGTAGGCGACTCAAAGGCCAACGGTGAAATTGAGGGAGCAGTTAGAACGGTGCAAGGGCAAGTCAGGACATTAGAGAGCGCCTTGGATGCTAATTACAAGTCCGAGTTTAGTGACAGTCACACGATTATACCATGGCTGGTAAGCTATGCGTCTTCTCTGATTATCAAGTTCACGATAGATACGGATGGAAAGACAGCCCATGAGAGATGCAGGGGGAGAAAGTTTAACAAGCAAATTCCTGAGTTCGGCGACTGCACACAAGGGCCGCGAAAAACTTGAGATGAGATGGGAAAGTGGAGTGTTTTTGGGAATCAACGAGAAGAGTCAGGAGCTCATTATTGGGACACCAAATGGAGCAATCAAGGCGCACGAGTTCAAACGGAAAGGAAGTGAAGCGGAAAGATGGAATAGCAACGAGATTACCGAGATGAAGGGGTTACCTTGGCAGCCTGACCCCAGCACGGCGGGAATGGAGTTACAGTCTAGAATTATGGTGCCCATGGACTTACCAGAGCAAGAGTTAACGGCGCCTGAGACGAAGCCGCTGATTGCGCGAGGAATAGCAGTAAAGAAGCACGAATATCTAAAAATGGGACCGACACCGGGATGTTACGGGTGTAAATGCCTAGTTAGAGGAGACAAAGAGCACAAACCACATAATGCTGATTGCAGGGCTCGCGTTATCGAGTGGTTAAAGAAACAAGAGAGCCCAAACATACAGGCAAGGTTAGCATCGGCCCAACTGAGACTCGAAAGTAAATGCCGTGCGTCGGAAAGTCAAAATCAGGAATCAGAGAGTCAAGCGAAAAGATTGAGACCCAACGTGCCACCTCCGCCGAGCGCCAAGGTTGAGGATGCAAAAGATGAGTGGGTGGTGAAAGGAAACAAAGTTATATGTCAACACCAGCGACCAAGAAAAGAGTTAGCCTTTCCCACCAATGGTGGATGCCCTGTCGATTGGGATAAACTTAAACCCAGGAGATTTACCCATGCCATTCTAAACGACAGCGGTGAAATACGTGAACATGAAGACGCTTGGTACGGCAAAGAGGGAGATGACCAAACATGGGCAATGGGAAACCCCTTTAACGGTTATTGGACCGGGTGGACCGAGTTCGAAATAGAAGATGAAGAAATGAAAGACCCACCAAGTGAACCAATTAAACGAAAAGCAGATGGTGACCATGATGAAGAAGATCAACAGGCAACTCAACATCGCCAACTTAACCCGGAACAAGATGAAGACATGTCAGAAATAAACGATATCAGATTGGGACTCAACATGATGGGATTTAACTCTGAGCTGGTTGAGTGGTTGATGAGCGGGGAGTTGAACGTCGTGCATCAATTAAACGAGGTAAGGAGGGCCACCAAGCTTCACGGCGCAAATCAACATGAAACTCAGGCGCACGTGACTGAGGCATAATCGCCAGTGAGAGTTACAGGTATGGCAGAGAAAATGGGACTGATACCTGGGTTAGCGATGGACTTAACAACGTTCGACCAACATGGTAACCCATGGGACTTTAACGTGCCAGCCATGCGAGCGAAAGCAAAGAAGATAGTCAAGTCCAAATCAGCCCTGTTACTAGTGGTGAGCCCCATGTGCGCAGCCTTCAGCAGGCTCCAGACGTTCAACTTTACAAGATTAGGCGCTGACCGAGTAAAACAAATGTTGGATTACGGGATCAAGCATTTGACGTTTGCGATGGAGCTTTGCGAGATTCAACGGCGAAATGGTTTAAACTTTCTATTTGAACACCCCGCGGGGGCGACCAGTTGGAGCACTTCGGCAGTGCAGCGGTTGCTCAGAAACAAAGATGTTAAAGTTTACAATGGAGACTTGTGCTGTTACGATTTGAAGCGGATGGTCAAATGTGAAGAGATGTTCATTAAAAAACCGACCAAGTTCATGACAAACAGCCCGGCCATAGGTCGTGAGTTAAGTTGGAGATGCAAAGGGCAACACCGACACATGGAGCTCTTTGGTGGCGGAAGAACTCACCGATCAGAATTTTACCCAGACAAATTGTGCCGAGCGATATTGAGGGGGCTTGTGCAACAAATGAAGATTGACGGACGTCAAGGAGGTACGTTTAAAGAAGAGGAAACAACAAACATGGGAGTTGATGAAGGGGAGCAAAGTGAAATGCAGATAAACGAAACTAACTGGGCATGTGAACATGCGGACCAAGACAGAAAGTACAAGCACCAGTTAACGTGGACGACCAAAGATTATGGAACCCAAAGATTGATGCTGCCAGGACCAAGTGGACCACAATGGAGTTCATGTACTAGGAGACTTACCGTTGACTTGGATACAGGGAAAGTTATCGAGGACAGGCCCGTGAACGAGATCATGGGCAGAGAAAGGAGGAGAATGTTCAAGAAGGGACCGGTTAACACTTCTACCACCTTCGCGTATGAGGCTGTTGGCGAGACTGCCCCACACAAGTGGAAGTGCAGTGCATGTGAACATGAGGGCTGGCTCAAGACGCCCAGCACCTGTGCAGCGTGTGAAAAGGTTGGCGCAGTTAAACCTCTCCCCATGAATATGATTAACGTTGTTCACAAGGAAAATGGAGAGATAACCCAAGCCTGGGGCGATGTTACAGGAAACGAACTCGATCCTAAACTAACGGTGAAAGCGCGCCAGGAAGAAATGGAACAATTTAGAAAGCACAAGGTTTACGAGAAAGTGAAAGAAGAAGTGTGTTGGCAAGTCACGGGGAAGGCGCCCATTGGAACCAGATGGATAGATATTAACAAAGGAGATGAGTTAAGCCCTGGCCACAGATCAAGGCTAGTGGCCCAGCACGTTAAATACAATTCCAAGGAAAAGAATATATTTGCGGCCACACCTCCACTGGAAGCACAAAAACTGCTCTTCTCAATGGCAGTTACCGAAGGAGTGGGATTCAAGAAAGGCGAGCGCGAGAAAGGATTCAAGCTGGCATTCACTGACATTAAACGAGCTTACTTTTACGCCCCTGCAAAGAAATACATATTTATCAGACTACCGGACGAGGATTACGAGCCGGGCATGTGCGGAAAGTTACTGAAGTCAATGTATGGAACAAGAGATGCAGCAAGCAACTGGGAAGACTGTTACATGGACTTTGCCTTTGAAGTTGGGTTCAAGAGTGGAGTTGCGTCACCGTGCGTGTTTAAACACGAGACCCGGGCCGTGTGGTTAACGGTTCATGGGGATGACTTTACGCTACTAGGGGGTGGCCATGATCTCGATTGGTTTGAAAATAAAATACAGGAGGAGTTTGAGGTAAAAGTGAGAGGACGACTTGGACCAGGGAAGGGGGACATGAAGGCAATCAGGATTCTTAACAGGATCGTGGAATGGGCTGAGGAAGGGTTGAGATATGAGGCAGATCAAAGGCATGCAGAGATAATTGTGAAAGAGCTTGAGCTTGAGGGAGTAAAAGTGAGGACTGAGGTACCAGGTGAGCGCATTCCAGTTGAAGAGGGAGATGCGGTAGAACTGTCGCCCAACATGACTAAGCGATATCAGGCATTGACGGCCAGAGCAAATTATTTAGCTCAAGACAGACCGGACATGCAGTATTCAGTAAAGGAACTTGCTAGAACCATGTCAAAGCCAACGATGGGTTCATGGAAAGGCCTAGTCAAGCTAGGAAAGTATTTAAAGTATCACAGCAGAAGCAGTTATGTGTATCAGTATCAAGAACAGCCCCGAGAGTTGACGATTTGGACTGACACAGATTACGCAGGATGTAAACGAACTAGGAAGTCTACGAGTGGAGGAGTAGTGATGTGGGGTAAACACCTGATAAAATCTTGGAGCACAACTCAAAGTGTGATTGCGTTATCGTCAGGGGAAGCAGAATATTATGGGCTCGTGAAAGGAGGATCAGTTGGACTAGGACTTCAGGCCGTGTTGAGAGATTTTGACTTGGAAGTTGGGATCACCCTGAAGAGTGATGCCACGGCTGCAATTGCCATTGCGAGCAGACGAGGTTTAGGAAAAGTGAGACACATTGAAGTATGTCAACTGTGGCTGCAGCAGAAGGTAAAGGAGGGAGTACTTCGAATTGTGAAAGTAGGCACACGAGAACACAGCAGATGCATTAACCAAGTATGTCAGTCGTGAGAGCATGAGCACACACCTACTAAACACGAACCAATGTGCATTAACAGGTCGGCATAGTCTTGCGCCGGCTACCGAATGTTGACATTCGCAGCTCATTTCTGTCAAGCAAGCAGTCTCGATTAAGGCCTCCTCCATCCTTTACCTCTTCCCCTTGAGCGTGAACGAAAGCATGGCGGGCCACCAGGTCAACGTCACGATCAACGGTGCCGTGGTCGACCAGAGCCCGCCTGGGGCAGGGCCGGTTACGCGTGAGAACCTCAATCGCCGTGTTGACGATATCGTCAACGTGGCCCATGCGTTTACCGTGGCCCTCACCAACATGGCCATTAACTTTCACGGGGCCTACGACAAGCACGTTGACGAAGTGCAGAGGGCTGCCGATGACATGGCGCGGAGGATCGCTGACTTAACGCGGCAGAACGCCGCGTTGGTTCACGCCAGTGACGACTTCAACGAAAACCTCAAGAGGGCGCAGGACGAGGTTAACGCCCTTGTGGCAACGATTACAGAGCTGAACATCAAGAATCGCGACTCGGAGGTTAACACGGCGGAGAATGCGACCAAGTACAGGCGCATTAACGAAAATATCGGTTACCTCTTGAACACCGCCAGGCGTCTCACCGAGAACATCACGCCTCTGCAGGACTTCGAAGGCAAACGGGATGCGGCACTACGCATGCTAGTGGGAGTTACCGAGAGACTTGAGGGTTTACAGAGGTTCTTGAATGACCCGATCAGCTCCTCGGTTACCATCATCCCGCAGGTGCCGCCGCCGTTACCTGAGCTGCCCCCGACGGCAGCACTCGCCAAGGCGCCACCCTTTGCCGCCACCGCGGCAGCCGGGCCCATGGCCACAGGCGCGCCCCCAGTGAAGCAGGTTAACGTGGCTCCATCAGGGAAAGCTCCCCCGACTCAGGACCTGGCCGGCGCAACCGCTAAAGCCGGGGGGAGCCGACGGTCCATGTCACCGAACAAGATCCCACCGTCAACGTTGAGCCGGCAGAGCGGTGAAGAGCCACAGCCTGTTTACAAGAAGGCGCCGAAGGCCATGCATGAGCGTAAACGGGAGTTGGAAGAATTGATGCAGATAGGCATGAAGATGGACGAGGATCGAGCGATTGGTGGTCAACTTGATGAGGTGCCAAAGGATCCTGCCCCTGCCGTGAACGCGAGGCCGGCCAAGCCGCCCCCTCCGGGGCTCGGCGAGTCCAGAGCGTCAAGCAGCGTTAGCGGCATGAAGCCCCCGCCTCCGGAGCCCAAGAGGTTGCCGATCCAGCGCAACCCGCCACCGCAGCCTCAAGTCGTTAACCGCACGAATGATCAGCTTGCGGGGTACTCCAGGACCGTCGCCAAGGCCGTGTACCGCCCGCTGTACCACGTCAACGGTCACATGCCCATGCTGAACGACAGGAGCGACGACTACGACGTTAACTACAAGGCGGAACCTGACCCCAGGGAAGTGGTAGCCTTAACGATGAAGACGCGTGACAACCTGGCGCAGGTACGAGGGCAACTTCGTCGGGCACGTGGCGAAGGCGGGGTTAACAACCCCTGGCGGCCGGTCTATTCAGGGCAACACAGGGCGGGAGCTTAACGATTACGATGACGTGTTCGTTGACATCTTTGGCCAACATGCTTACGGTTTCATCGGCTGTGCCGTGTTGAAAGGTCCGAGCAGCTGGAGATCTCAGTTGACGGAGAAAGAGTTGACCAAGCATGATGAATGGGTTGGCGCGGTTGGGCACGTACAGCCCCTATTTGACGACGAGTACGTGCCGCCGCTCCACGTTGACGATCTTCACCCATCGTGGTTTGAGCTCCACAGTTGCCCGGGCACGCAGGTGTACGTCAACAAGGTGCCGGAGATGAACGAGAAGCAGCTTAACGGTCTTCTCTTAACGTGGGCAGGAATGCTGCCCCACGGCAACCCCACCGTGATCTCCGTTAAGCACCTGGTGGAAGACACCCGTGGGCCGCACGGTTACATCTCGACTGGAGTTACCGTGATTCGGTTTGCGACGCCCGATCTCGCCAAGCTTTGCTGCCGTTACATGAACGGGCTCCAGGTGCATTACCGTAACTACTTCATCGACGACCTCGAGGTCAGGAGCACCGAGGAGTTAAAGGGCAGCATCAACAGGCCTCCAGTCTACTGGCACCAGACCATCTTGGATGTTGCCCTTAACGATCAGGGATCCATGAGGGCACTTTACCGTGAGAATTGGCCTGCTGATCATGTCACCGAGCGTAAAAGCGATCATCGTGAGAAGCTTTGCTGGTTTGGCTGGTTGCCGTGCGACGACTTCCCCAACTGGCTTACCGATCCGACCTGGACTGTGAACCCGTTTACCGGCGCTGCGGTCGAGGAGCACCTCCGTAACAATCCAGGCGGTGGGCCTCTGTTGAAGGCTCCCCACGCCAGTTACTGGAGGGCCATCGGCACCTACCACAACATCGTTGACGGTTCCATCAAGAGCTTCGATGAGGGGTGCTGGCTCGACGACGAGGAGCGCATTAACGCGTGCCTGGACACCGACTACTACAGCCCGATGCAGGCCCTTAACAGGGTGTCGTCCTACACCGCAGCCAGCGTGGGACACCGCGGGTTGCCGAGGTCGAGGGGCGCGCGAGCCCCGTCGGCGAGGCGCCCGCGCCGCTCGTGAAAGACGGCAGGTAGTCAGCATGCTGCAGTTTACGCTCTTCCTCATCTCCCCTCTTAACTTGGCTTAACAACCGAGTGGCGGTAGCTTGTTGAGCTGAGCTCGTTTGCATGCGCATCTCTTGTAGTTACCGCAGGTATTGGCGAATAAAAAGCGAAAGCAATCAAAATCATCCAAATGCTAGCCTGCCGAGTAAACTTTAGATGCTCCGTTTGAACTTGTGACTGTAAGAGCGTTTACTCGAGCTCATGTTACATGTGTGAGAAACGTGGTGCTCGTAAGCGCAGTCACGAGACCTTTCGAATTCAGCAATATGATGATTTGCGTGCAGCGTGTTGCGCAGTTTAACCTGTTTTTACGTTTGAAGACACCTCCCCGTCAGCCCATACGGACTAGCGTCCGAGGGGGGTGTTAACATGCAAGCGTTCAGGTGACTGGGGGGGAATAGTAACCCTGTTACCTTTGGCTCAAGTGTTTAACGGCTGAAGCCACCGAGACTCGCTTCGCCGTGCGGGAGTGTAAAGGTGACCGATCATCATCACTGTCACTGGGCTCCCGTGCAGAACCCTCCTCGGGGTTTTGCAGGAGGAGGTGGAGGAGGAGGAGAAGGGGGATGAGGAGGAGGAGGAGGCGGAGGAGCAGGAGGAGGTGCTCTTCTCTTGCCCGCCACCCTCACCGGCGAGGAGCCGCGCCCGTGCCTGGTGGCGCTGTGACCCCTCCCCGGCCCCCGCAGCCCGGGCCGCGTCCCCTGCATGCGGCCCGCCTGGCTGGGCTCGTCACCGCCCGCCAGACCACCCCAGCCAAGCCCGAAGGCCCCGATTCGCCCGCCATTTCCAGTGTGGGAGGGGGGTCGGGGCACATTGGAAAACACATACATATGAAGCCCGTACCCCCCCCCCCGACCCGAAAGGCCGGCGAAGTTCGGGTCTTCGGGTTGGGTTGGGGTGGTTTGGAAGGCAGTCGCTCGATGTCTCATGTGTTTCCGAGCGCTCACGCTGCCCAGCTGTCGGAGAACAGACAGCGGCATCAATACAAACTTTTGGCTCTTCGCGAGGTTTCCCGGATCCGCGCTGGGCCCCTCCCCCCCGGCGGCGCCTCCAGCGCCGCCTCTGGCGCGCTCTGCGCGCCAGGGAGGGGGGTCCAGCGCAGACCCAAGAAATCCGCTCAGAGCGCCACAAGTTAATATTTATACGTTTTTCTTGTTTGAAGCGGGGGCTCCCTGTGTTACCTCACCCTCGCTTCCTCAACGTCTCCACCCGTCGCCATTCTGGCTTTGAGTTGCGGCTGCTTCTACGGGGGTTCGTCTGGTCGGCGCCTCTCCTCCACAGTCGTCCTGCCACCGAGATGGCCGCACCGCGCAAGACCGTGCCTTGCCCCGTGTGGTGGCTGCGGAGCTCTCTTCGGCACAGGCACTCTTCGCTTCGGTGGCGGCCGCCCGAGCGGGGGAACAGAGTCCAGGAGTTCTCGGTGTCGATGACCGCGGCGGCAGCCCAGCTCGGAGGATTGGGACAGCGCTGTGAGGAGGCGGAGGTGGTGACCTGAGAGTACCACACGGCGCCATGGCGCAGGCCAAAGGGGCGGCGCCATTGATCGTGGGCGGAGGCCTCATCGGTATCTACGGCCTTGGAGGACACGGGCCTTTTTTTGCCGCGGATGCCCCCCCCGCGCGAGAGGCATCCGTGCGACCGCGCATCCGCGGGAGACAGGCGGGGCTCGCGCGCGGGGCCGGCTCGACGGCTCCCGGGCAACGGACACGGGAGGCGAGGCCGACCGCATGAATCTCGGACACGCGCAGAGGGGGGGGGGGAGGGCTTATTAGAAGCACCCCCGCTTCTCAGAATGCGCGGGCCTTCTCTACAGGTGTGAGGCCGGCGCCTTCCAAGAAGCTGCCTCCCATGAGGCTCCATGGCGGCCCTGGAGCGCTCAAAACTAGACCTTGGACGCCCAAGACGGTTCTCACAGTGCCCAAGAGACCGCGAAGACGCCCCAAGAGGCACCCAAGAGGCTTCCCAAGAGGGCCCCAAGAGGCCAGAATCATTGATTTTGCATGGGCGAACGTAACTTCTTAGCATCTACGACTTATCGGTCTTCACAGCGGTGACGACGGTACAAGAAGCCCCCAAGAGAGTCCCAAAACGGCCCAAGAGGCCCCAAAAACGTCCCGAGAGGGGGCCAAGACACCCCAAGAGGTCCCCAATACGACCTAGGAGAGCTCCAAGACGGCTCCAGGACGCGTTTCGACTAAGTTTGACTCGATTTGTCTTTGACCTCGGCTGAAACCAAAGCGCGCGCGAAACGCACGCGATGGGTATAGTACACATGGATAATTATTATCTCCAAAGCGCTCGAGCCAAAACGATATCGGCCTGTCCAACATGTCTCTCGGGAGGCTGCAAATCTATCCAGCCCTCCCGGCCTTCCGCGTTCCTTCCGCGTGGGAGGCCGCCGACTCTTACGGCCGGCACAAAGTCAGCGGAGCGTGGCGATCCACCACTCCTCAGAATCAAAAGCGTGCGGCCAAACGCCGCCGCCAGCTCAAGCGCTCTGAGGGATGTCTCAATCACCACTCATCCATCCAGTGCTGCCCGCAGGGCCAGTCGGCTCCGACCTGCTCTCGCCACGAACCCCATCGCCGCCAGGAACTTCTTAATCAGGGGCCCGTCCAGGTGCTTCGTACCGATGTCACTGACGTTCTCGAGACCTGCGATCTTGTTGACGCGCAGCTTCTTCTGCTGCACAGCCCTCTGCAGCCACAGCAGAGGCGTATGTAGGTGTCGAACTCGTCCGACTCCACGACGTTCTGCGATGCCCTTGCCCGCCGTCGCGTCGCACTTCAGCACGATCTCGAGATCTACACCCATGTCCTTTGCGAGAGTCTTGAGGCCGAGCCCGATACTGCCGCCCTTCACCAGCGCGTGGAACTCCGCTTCTCCAGTAGATAGAGCATTGAACCTTTGGGTTGTCGAACTGCTTCTAATCCAATGCTTCCCAACCATCACCGTACACGATGAAGTAGACTTACGTGTTCTCAGGCAGCCTGCGAAGTCACTGTCCGTATAGACTTGAGCAACTCGCCGATCTGCTTGCCGTGGATACTCGACCACCAGCCTCAGGGTACCTACGAGGTACCGACCGATCCGTTTCATGGCCTGCCATCCGCCAATCGTCGGATCCTGCATCACTCGAGCTGATTCCTTCGCCGCGTACTGCAAATCAGGTCGATCCTGCGCCAGGTATTGGATACGCATGCACACCGAGCGGTAGATGGCCCGCTCTCGTCCTTGTAGTGCTTCTCCATCCAGCTCCTGCCTCTTGATCCCCGGCGTGACCACTGGCTTGCTCTCTTTACCCTGCAGGCCCAGCTGGGCCAGGATGATCTCCACGTGCCTCGGGTCCGCCTCGTATTCGATCTTCTCCACGTCGTTGCCGTTCGGCCTGACCCACCTCACGATGCGATTCAGCACCACGATCTCGTCGATGTCGCCGCTCTGCGGGTCAGGTCCCAGAACCCCTCGTACCTTCACGATCAGGTGCTCGCCGAGGTTCTCCGTGAAAGCCTTTGAATCCTTTCGCCCACCGAGCACCACGAAATCGTCGCCGTGCCTCCAAACGACCAGCTTGCCAACCTGGTAGATGCAAGGCGAGAACTCGCCCTGCTTCGACTTCAGGATCCTCGCCATGATGTCCTCCACCTTCAGGTCGAATGATGAGCTGGCATCTCTCAGCCCATACATGGCCTTCAGCAGCAGCCAGCACTCGTCATCCTTGCACTCTAGATCCTCCGCTGGCGTCTTCAAGTACACTGGCCTCTGCAGCTCCGAGTGTAGATGCGCTCTTGAGATATCGACGAAGGTCAGCACTCGATCTTCATGCCACCCTGTCATCGCCATAGACATAATCATCATCAGGCCCTCCAGCGGCGGGGTCGCCGCGAAGGTCGCCGCAGCGTCCTCAGGCCCAAGGGTGCTCAGCTTCCGCGTCTCTTTCGCCACCAACCGACTCCGTAGTTCTGGTTTCTGATCGTCGCCCTTGTTGGTGTCGACCCAGCCGCTTGGAAGCGGCTTGGTTCCCGTCACTTGCAGCGCCTCGGAAATCTTTCTCCTCTCAAACACTCCGAGCCTGCTCATGTAGCCAATCTCGTCCGTGCGCGCATTCTTGACGCCTACCGGGTCCAGCACCGCACCGCTGATCCCGTCGTAGAAGGTCGCCATCTCCTCCTCGGTCGCCTGGTCCAGAATCTCTGGCTCCTCCGCGGTCTGACCAACTTCGAACGCATGGATCCCTTTACCGATCTTCAGCTCGTTCCTGATGCCCCTCAGGATTGCCTTCACCAGCCCTAAGGGGTACTTCTCAGCCGCCTTCGCCCTCCTCTCCAGGAGGTGCACATGCTCGTGGGAGCCGTCACACGCGATCCCCACCTGCTTCGCCACCTCGCGGCTATTCGTCATCCAGCCCGTCGGCTTCGCCACGAGGCCCTCCGAGCCGTCCGGCCAGTATGACTTGGCTCCGAACACACACTGGCTGCCCTTGACCACTATGACGCCAGGCAGCTCCCTGATGCTCTTGATGCACTCCTCTTTCCAGCTTGACGCCGTCCAAGGGTGCTCGAACAGGAACCACTTCCCCCTCGAATGCTGGTAGGCCGCCAGCTCCATACAGAAGCCCAGGAAGACCTTGCACTCCGCGAGCAGCCTCTGAAACTTAACATCATCACGCTTGCCGCTCGCCTTCAGCAACTCCATCAGCTGTGAGAACGGGGTGCATACAGGAGACATGATGAGGAAGGCAGGGTCTCCCTCCTCAATCTCCGCTCTCGCTCGCTTCCTCTGCTCCTCGAGCCGGAAGTCCCAGCCCGTCCTGAGGTCCATCGCCACTCCTGGCTTCAGATTGAACTTTGGAGCTCCCTTGGCGAACTCCCCTGGGTTGAACACCTCCTGCGAATCCAAGCTGTCGAGACCGAGCTGTTCCAGCAGCGCGCCGATCTCCGCCGCGTCGCCCATGGACACGTCCGCCGCCGCCGGAGCGCTTCCCGACGCAGTCCCAGATGAGCTTGGCGCCCCTGGTTCACCGACTGGCCCACGATCACCGACTCGTCCTCGCTTGGCTCCAGGTTCTTCGTCTTCACTTCTCTCGGGTCGCTCACCAGCTACTCGCCGTAGGTGAGCTTCTGCCACCCGAGCTCCACCGCCGAACGTCTGGTCGTCCTCCATCGCTTTCTCGATCCTCGTTCGGCATTCCTCGCTGTGCATGATCGCGCGCTGGTTGTCCCGAGCTGCTGCACAGCCCCTGCAACCTGGGGTGTAGCCGTAGCGCCGCAGCTCCACGTCCTTCCCGATGTAGACCCTCCTCGGAGCAGGAGGACCCACAGGTCCTGGAACAGGGGGCAGATCCACGTCCGGCACCACCTGATCCGCCACCACCTTCGCCATGGCGGGTGGTACTTTAAGTCCTTCACCTTCTTGACCAGGAACTGGTCGCCACGGCACGCCCTGCAGCTCTGAGAAAAGAGCCTTGTCGCTCCTCGCTGCCAGTGGCATCCTCTTGACGCTCCTGGCTCTCATCACGCCCTTCGGCGTCGCCACGTACACTCGTCGCTGTCGTCGCGGATCCCGTAGAAGACGCCCTCCAGCCACCTGTCCACCAGCCTCGACTCCCTCTTGCCGACTGGCAGGTAGAACACCTTCTCGCCGAACGCCGGGAGCGCCCTCTTGTAAGCGCGCCCCTTCCTCAACTCGTACGGCGTGCGCCCGTCTGAGTCCACTTGACCTCGATTGTGGACTGCTGCGCCCTGCCTCACCATCCACGGCAGGCACGGATGCTTCGGGCCGATCGTGATTCCGTGCATCTCCTCCACCGCGTGCTTGAGGGTCCTCGTCAGGCCCTTCATATCCCTGACAGCTCCTTCAGCTAGACCGTTCGACTGCGACTCTCCAACCGCCGAGGTCTCCAGCAAGCACTCCACGCCGTGGTCCTTCTTGAGCTCGTTGTCGCACCTGAAGACCACCTTCTTGTAGCCGCCGTTGACCACGAACTTCACCAGCATGTCGGCGCTGTGCGTGTGCGCCGTCCCCTTGCAGGTCAACACCTCCGCGCCCGTGTACCTGTGCAGCGAATCCCTCATGAACAGAATCGGGGCCGCGTCCTCACCGCTGCCGAGGTAGCCGTAGTCAAACGCCACGACTGGTATCGCATCCTCCGTATGGCTCCTCGTCACATGAGGTTCAGCTCGCCCGCGTCCTGCAACACAGTGCCTGCACCAAGCTCGATACGGCGTGTGCGACACTTCATGGTCCTCTCGCTCCTGCTGGGTCGGCTCGTGCGGTCTCCGCGCCGCTCTCACTGCCGGCCGCTCCCGAGCAACCACCGGGGCAGGTGGTGGAGGTACTGCTTCTGGTTGAACAAATTCTTGGATTGGTTCTGCTGCTGCTGCTGCCGACGCGGCTGCCTGACTCGATCCAGCTCCATCACCTGCGTCGTCGCTCCTCACCATGCAGATCTCCTTCTGCTTCTTGCCGTTCGCGCTGGGCTTGGACCAGGCCTCCGCGCGGCCGATCACGTCCTTCGCCTTGCTGTACGGCATCAGCTCCATCTTCATCTCGTACACGTTGTTGCGCCTCTGGAACGGTGTAATCACCCCTGTCGACTTGTTCTGCGCGTAGTTGCCGCCAGCGTCAAAGCCGACCCGATGGCCAGCGTCGACCATCTCCGAGACAGAGGCGAGCGCCTTGCTGACCTTCGCGACCCTAGCCGTGATGCCTCTCACCTGCGCCGAGCCGTCCGAGTTGCGCACCGACCCGATGAGCTCCTTAGTGCCCTCGTCGGCCACCCAGCCGCCGTTCGCGGTCCTGTAGCCTTCACCCTTCGCACTCATGTCATTCTCGTACGTCGGGTAGTCCGGCGCTAGCTCCGATGGCACGACCGTCGTAGCTGCACACGAATCGACACCGAGCACCATCTTGCGGGATGCCCGCGCCGTGTCCGCACCGAGCCTGCTCAGCTCGTGCACCAGCTTGTCGTCCACCAGACCGCCCTCGATCGGCAGGTCGAAGGCCTTCTGCGCCACGTCCTTCTCGTCGATCGTGAACGGCGCGAGCCACAGCCCGCGCAGCGCCTTCTCGGGTTCCGGCTCCATCATGTGCAGGTTGTTCTTCTTCTTCTTCTTCGGGCAGTCCTTGGACATGTGCCCGTGCTCCTGGCAGTTGAAGCACTTCGGCCCCTTGCCGGTCTTGCCGTCCTTTGCCTTTCCGCCCTTGGAGGAATTCTTCGACTTGGAGTCGCCTCTCGACTTGCCCTTGCTGTCCAACTTGCCCTTGCCTGCTCCAGCTCCGCCCTTGCGGTGCCAGCAGTTCCTCTCGTCGTGGCCCTTGCCGTTGCAGATCCTGCAGCGCCCCTTGCCACCCTGGTTGTTGAACGCTGAGAGATCCATCGGGGCCACTCCGTTCTGCGCTGCCGCCGCTGCGGCCTGGGCTCGTCGAACATTCAGGATCTCTTCCCTGAACTTGGGCCACTCCTTGAGTCTCTCCGCTTTCATGATCATGTGCTGCCTCAGCGGGGACTCGGGCAACTGCCTCAGCACGATGCCAACCTTGATCGCGTCCGAGATGGTCTCCTCCGACGCCGACTCGTACAGACTGATCTCCCTCTCGAAGGCTTCCAGGCGTATCATCATCTCACCACTGAAATCCCAGGCCAGCAGCGTCATCAGCTGCCCAGCGTACCTGCTCGCCGCCTGAGGCTCGAATCGAAGGTGTAGTTGTCGCCAGGCTTCGAATCCCTCGAGCTTGCCCGCGTTCAGCACTACGTCGAGCGCCTGGCTCCTGCACGTCTGGATGAGCCAGTGCCCCAACGTCCTGGACAACTGCATGTCTCCGGGCTCGAGGTTCGTCATCAACACCGGCTCTGCCTCTCGCTTCGCTCTGGCCATCGCCGCCGCCATGTTCGGGTTCGTCGCACCTGCGAACGCCTCGAACACAACCGACCAGTCTCTCCATGGCGGCTTGGCCCCATCGAACATCTTTGGTTTGCCTATCATCTTCATCTCCGCGGCTATCCTCTCAGGTCCAGGGTCTGGCGCTTGCGCCGCCGCCGCTGCGGCTGCACCCTGCTGCCCGAGCACCTGCTGCGCACGCTGCGCAGCCTCCTGCGCCGCTCTACTCGCGGCGTCCGCGTCCGCTCGTGCTTGCCGCAGCTCTCCCTGCACTTGCTCGAGAGCCTGTCGAAGCGCCTGGACGTCCTGGACCGTAGCTGCCATCTTGACCCTGTCTCTTGATCGCACACAGAAGCTGTCCGAGGTGCGCCCAACAACGCCTCTTGAAGGCCAGCCTCACCAGCCGCGCTGCCAGTGAGACCCACACCTGGGTCGTGTCCTTCTCCGACAGCACCTCGAACCCGTTCTCGCCCTCGTCTGGATCCTCGAGGCTGGTCGCCTCCAGCGCCTGTGCTCTTGCCCGCGCCTCGGAGCCCTCTGCGGGCCTGGCCCGCCGCGGCTCTATCGCAGGCTGCAGCTCTCGGCGCTGGGGGCGCATCCGCTCACGCTACCATGGATAATTATTCTCTCCAAAGCGCTCGAGCCAAAACGATATCGGCCCGTTCAACATGTCTCTCGGGAGGCTGCAAATCTATCCAATATATATATATATATACATATATATACACCTATATATACATTCATATATATATATATACATACATATATATATATATAGATATATCCCCGTGCACGACGCCCCGGCGCCAGGGGCGTGTGCCCCGAGGGGGCATGGGGGTACCGGGGGCTCTGGGGGTGATCCGAGACGGTTCAGGACAGCTCCTCAAGAGACCTCAGGAGGCCTCCAAATAGCCGAAGACGCCCAGAATCACCGAATTGTCGCCCCAAAACGCCGAAGAGGGTCCGCTGACAGCCCCCCAAACCGCCCAACACGGACCAAGAGGCATCCAAAAGGACCCCCAAGAGGGGCCGCAGAAGCAAAAATGGCCCCATTCCCACCGGAAAACGTACAGTGTTATTCGATTCGCCCCGAGGCCTCCAAGCTCGCGCCACGACGGCCAAAGAGGGTCCCAGAGGGCCCCAAGATCGCACCAGACGGCTAAAGAGAGCTCCAAGATTGCCCTAAGACGGCTCAAGTGGGGTTCAGGAGTGACCTAGAGGCCCCCAAAACAGCCCAAGAAGGCCCCAGGACCGCTCCCAGAAAGGGCTCGCAGGGGTACCCGACCTGACATTTCCAGCCTCCCTCCCCGAAGGGAGCCCTGGGAGACCCCAAGAAGGCCTCCCAAAGCATCCAGAATGCCCCAAGACGCCCCCCACAGGCCCCCAGGCGCTTCCAAGAGGCCCTCAGGAAGCCGAAGATGGTCCGCAGACAGCCCCCCAAACCGCGCAAGACGGCCCAAGAGGCATCCAAAAGGACCCCCAAGAGGGGCCGCAGAAGCAAAAATGGCCCCATTCCCACTGGAACACGTACAGTTTAATTAGATTCGCCCCGAGGCCTCCAATCTCGCGCCACGACGGCCAAAGAGGGTCCCAGAGGGCCCCAAGATCGCACCAGACGGCTAGAGAGAGCTCTAAGATGGCCCTAAGACGGCTCAAGTGGGGTTCAGGAGTGACCCAGAGGCATCCAAAACAGCCCAATAAGGCCCCAGGACCGCTCCCAGAAAGGGCTCACAGGGGTACCCGACCTGACATGTCCAGCCTTCCTCCCCGAAGAGAGCCCTAGGAGACGCGGAGGGGAGGGAGAAGGAGGAGGAGGAGGAGGAGGAGGAGGAGGAGGAGGAGGAGGAGGAAGGGAGGAAGGGAGGAGGAGGAAAGAGGAACAACTTCAGAACAAAGATCAGGACGAGGAGGATGAAGAGGGGAGGCTGAGCAGGACAAATGCGCAGAAGAAGGACGAGGGGAGGAAGGGCGAGGAAAAGAGCAGAGGCGAAGAGAAGTGAACACTGAATAACGAGGACGTGAGAAGAAGGAGTGGGATCCAGGACGTGCGAAGAAGGAGTGGGATCCCTAGTTCGGCCAAGAGGCCCCCAAGAGGAGCCCAAGAGAGCCCCAAGACGGCCCAAGAGGGCCCGGAGCGCATGGGGGCCGCGACCACGGGAGCGCATGGGAGGACCAGGGCCTCTGGGGCGCCCCGAGACGGCCCCAGACAGCTTCGAAAAGGCACCCGAGGGGATCGCTTGTTCTTACAAGTCTTTGTCAATGTTTGAATATTTTCACTATTTTTATTTTTTCGCCCAAGATCAGACTTTAGGGAAGCATGCCCGCCCTAACCCTATCGTTGCCCCACGCTTGGGCGTAGCTCGGGCGTGTGGGTTTCTCGATTTCTGTGGGTTTACCCGTCGGTCGTTGAAAGCAGGCATTTCTTGATCCCCAGATCCCAATCTACTTTAGGCGCCTTCCTACCTCAATGATCTAGTGTTTTCACCTCTTCCATTCTCTTCAGGGGGCGGGCGGAAGCCCAATCTACTTCCAGCGCCTTCCTACTCAAAGTTTCTACCCTGTTCTCCTGACCGACGGGTATTCATGGATCCATTCGCTGGACTTGAGACTGTCTGTTTTTGGGTCCGGCGATAACCCAGGTTATCGGGCTTGCCCCCCCCTCCCCCCTCCAGGATAACTAATCTTGCCGGCTGTGCAGGTCAGGTCCAGGGTGGGGGGGGCGCGGGCATATGCAGGGCTGCCGCCCACAGCGCGAAGGTTGGGTTATCGGCCGGCTCCCTCCTCGCCCCCCCGGACAACCCCGGTTATCGCCGATTCAAAAGAAGCTGACTCTTACGGAGCCGTGAGCACTTTGGGGTGCCGCCGGGTACATGCAAGTCGCGGCGCCTGAGTGACGGCAAGAGGCCGTGCAGGCCGCCGAACGCGCCGCTCGTCGGGCTGGCTTTGGAGTGCCAGGGGAGCAGGCCGCTGAGGTTGGCTTACCAGAGGCGACACACCGCAGACACGCTAACGGCGGCCAGCCAGGCACGTCCACGAGCCCTTTCCCCCCCACCCCTCATCCCCTCCAAGTCGGCTGGACCGGGCTCCCAAGCCTGCGCCTCCTTGAGGTTCTCCTCTTCCCTCCTGGGGGTACGCCCAGGGCCTCCAGCAACTCCATTATGTTGACGATCGTCTGCCCGCGAAGCGGGGGACACCGACTGCGCCTGTGCGGGTCTAGCAGAGCACGCACTGTGCTTACAGTACGTCGATGCTGCCTTTCGGACGCAGTTACTTCTGCGTATTTTGCAGCTTTTTGTCTTCAGCCAATCAACAGATAGCGGAGGCTCCACTGTAAGTGCCGGGTGCGAGCTACCAGCCCCCGGCCTGTATTCAGAACTCGCCACCGGCGCGGCGGAGGGCAGGGTGCGGTCTCGTGTGAGGGCGCAGGCTCGGCGCCGAAAAGTTGCCTCCCCCCAGGGCTCATTTCGATTGCTCCGACTCGGTTCTATTTTCGGGGGAACGTGAGACTCGAGTAAGCCGGAACTTGGGTTTGCCAACGTTTTTTGACGAGCGCGTCCTGGACTTTGACGGTCCAGTTTTCGTGGGATGTTTGCAGCGGGAGCTCGCGTCAAATTGTATATTGTGTCTCGTCATTTTTTTGCGATGGCCCCGTCATGCCAACCCGAGTTCCCCGTACCCGAGTCTTACGTCTCCCCGATATTCGATCTCGATCGATTCCGATTCCGATTCGGTTCGTCCTCGGATTTCGGTGTGGCTTCAGCTTCTCGGTCCAGGCCTTACCAGCCTGGCGGCCTCTGCCGACTCGACTTCTTTCCCGACTCGGCTGCCGCTTTCCGCCGATCCGATTCCTCAAGGGCTCCCAGGAGGGCGCGAAGTTATTCGCGCTTCGCGCTTCGCCGTCCTCCTTCCTCCTCCCCCTCCTCCTCGTCCTCCTCTTCTCCCCCTTGGGGGGCGGCGCGAGAGCGCGAAGTTATTCGCGCTTCGCGCAGCGCGAAGCGCGAACTTAGGAGCCCTTGATTCCTTGCGATCGCCGATGGTGCCGCCCCCCCGCCTCGGCCCCCTCGCGCTCCTGCTCCGAGCCCGCGTGTCTCGGGCGAGACGACATTGGGGGATAGGTGAAGGGGGGGGGGTACGATAGGTTTGCGTCGTGTCGACCAGCGGCGACCCCAGCGCGGACGTTCAAGGTTGAACGCCGCCGGCGACCCAGAATCGATCGATGTTGAACGATTGGACGTTGCGGCAGCGGCCGATCGTTCAAGGTTGAACGATCCCTGCGGTGTCAAAAACCAACGCTGGGGTCGGCACGACACGAACCTGCCGTACGAAATCTGCTGCATGCAGCTGGTTTCGGCCCCGCCGCCGGGCCCCATTCCTCGACACATGGGCTCCTCCCTGCGTCGGGAGGCGCCAGGAGGGCCAGCTACGTGAGCTGATTTTCTACCTTGCCCTTTGCTATCTTACCCTTTCGTTCCCCCCGAGTTCCCGACATGCCCCTCCTACGCTCAAGTCCGTCCTGTCTCCTGACCTATACGACCACCCTTCGGGTGATAAGGAGGTTGTGGGGGGGAGGGAGAGGGGGGGAACCAACATCGGACTCAATCGATCTCACTAATTACCGATCTCACTCAACGGGACACCACGGGACACCACGGGACACTTGTCGATCTCACTATCGATCTTACTATCGATCTCACTCAACGGGACACCACGGGACACCACGGGACACCGTGGGACACTTCTCGATCTCATTATCGGTCTCACTATCGGTCTCACTATCGATCTCACTCTCAACGGGACACCATAGGACACCACGGGACACCACGGGACACCTAGGGACACCACATCAATCTCACGATCGATCTCACTATCGATCTCACTATCGATCTCACTCAACGGGACACCACGGGCCACCACGGGACACCATGGGACACCACAGGACACCTGTCGATCTCACTATCGATCTCACTAGCGATCTCACTTTTTGGGACTACTCCACGGGACACCTTGGGGGACCACACCGATCTCACCATCGATCTCATTTTCGATCTCACTCTCGATCTCACTATCGATCTCACTATCGATCTCATTCAACGGGACACCACGGGACACCACGGGACACCACGGGACACCGCGGGACACCGCGAGCCACCGCTGGACGGGCGGGAGAGGGAGGATCATTTGTCTTGACTTCGCCCTAGCAACGGCG
The DNA here is from genome assembly GCA_963575745.1 of Prorocentrum cordatum. NCBI lineage: Eukaryota > Dinophyceae > Prorocentrales > Prorocentraceae > Prorocentrum > Prorocentrum cordatum. The sequence goes on from CAUYUJ010015282.1 coordinate 212,458, forward strand.
GACACCACGGGACACCCGCGGGACACCGGCGGGACACCGCGGGGCACCGGCCGCCAGAGGAGTTACATTTGGTCCGGCCGCGGCCCAGCCACAGGAGGATTTCGGGACACTGGCGGGACGCTGGCGGGACACCGCGGGGCACCGGCCGCCGGAGGAGTTTTATGTGGTCTGGCCGCGGCCCAGCCACAGGAGGATTTCCTCTCGCCCGCCCACGCAGCTTCGCCTCGCTCTCACGCACGCACGGCATGCACGACACGAACCCGAAACCGAAATCGATTTCCCAGTAGGGGGAGTCTCCGTTTCACGTCGGACTCACCCTCCAACCTCGGATCTCTCTCTCTCTCTCTCTCTCTCTCTCTTTATATTTATATATTTATATGTTTATATATATATATATGTGTATATATATATATATATATATATATATATATATCGGAGGTGCGGAGGTGAGATCGAAGTGGAACGGAGAGCCCCCCTACCGGGAAATCGATTTCGGTTTCGTGTTCGTGCGTGCCGTGCGGGCGAGGCGAAGCTGCGTGGGCGGGCGAGAGAAAGTCTCCTGTGGCGGAGGCGCGGCCGGACCAAATGATTCTCCGCCGGGCGGCCTGTGGCGCGCGGTGTCCCGCCGGTGTCCCGCGGGTGTCCCGTGTGGCTGAGGCGCGGCCGGACCAAATCACTCCCTTCCGGGCGGCCGGGGGCCCGCGGTGTCCCGCCGGTGTCCCGCGGTGTCCCGCGGTGTCCCGCGGTGCCCCGCGGTGTCCCGCCAGTGTCCTGCGGTGTCCCGCGATGATGATGATGATGATGATGATGATGATGATGATGATGATGATGATGATGATGATGATGATGATGATGATGATGATGATGATGATGACGATGAAGATGATGATGATGATGATGATGATGATGATGATGATGATGATGATGATGATGATGATATGAGGATGATGGTGTCCCGATGATGATGATGATGATGATGATGCTGCTGCTGTTGATGATGATGACGATGATGATGATGATGCTGACGGTGTCCCGATGATGAGGATGATGATGATGATCATGATGATTATGTTGATGATCATGATGATGACGATGATGGTGTCCCGATGATGATGAGTATGATGATGTTGATGTTGATGATGCTGATTATGCTCCCGATGATGATTGATGATGATGAGGTTGATGATGATTATGGCGTCCCGATGATGATGATTATTATGATGGTGATGATGATGTTGATGATGATGGCGTCCCGATGGTGATGATGATGATGATTGTGATGATGATGATGATGTTGTTGATGTTGATGTTGGTAATGATGATGATGGTGCCCAGATGATGACGATGATGATGATGCTGATGATGATGTTGATGATGCTGATGATGATGATGATGTCGATGATGAGGATGAGATGGTGATGATGGTGTCCCGATGATGACGATGATGATGATGATGATGATAAGGATGGTGATCATGATGGTGTCCCGATGATGATGCTGCTGATGATGATGATGATGACGATGACTGTGTCCCGATGTTGCTGATGATGATGCTGATGATGATGATTGTGATGATTGTGATGATGGTCATGATGATGATGATGGTGGTGTCCCGATGATGTTGATGACCGTGATGATGATGATGATGATGCTGGTGTTGATGATGAGGACGGTGTCCCGATTATGATGATGTTGGTGATGATGATGTTGATGTTGATGTTGTTGTTGTTGATGATGATGATGATGACGTTGATTGTGAGAGCGGTTGTGATATCGATAGTGAGATCGATAGTGAGACCGAATGTGATATCGATTGTGAGATCGATTGTGAGATCGATTGTGAGATCGATCGAGCGAGACCGATACTGAGATCGATAGTGATATCGATAGTGAGACCGGTCGAGTGAGACGTTGGTTCCTCCCCCCCCCGAACCTTTTTATCACCCGCAGGGTGGTCGTATAGGTATAGGTATAGGTATATATATATATATATATATATATATATATCGGAGGTTGGGGGGTGAGATCGAAGTGGAACGGAGAGCCCCCCTACCGGGAAATCGATTTCGGTTTCGTGTTCGTGCGTGCCGTGCGGGCGAGGCGAAGCTGCGTGGGCGGGCGAGAGAAAGTCTCCTGAGGCTGAGGCGCGGCCGGACCAAATAATTGCCTTCCGGGCGGCCGGGGCCCCGCGGTGTCCCGCCGGTGTCCCGCTGGTGTCCCGTGTGGCTGAGGCGCGGCCGGACCAAATGATTCCCTTCCGGGCGGCCGGGGCCCCGCGGTGTCCCGCCGGTGTCCCGCTGGTGTCCCGTGTGGCTGTGGCGCGGCCGGACGAAATGATTCCCTTCCGGGCGGCCGGGGCGGCGCGGTGTCCCGCCGGTGTCCCGCCGGTGTCCCGTCTGTGTCCCGTCGGTGTCCCGATGATGATGTTGATGATGATTATGATGATGATTCTGATGATGATGGTGATGATGATGATGGTGATATTGATGATGATGTTGATGATGGCGATGATGATGATGATGATGATGATGATGATGATGATGATGATGATGATGATGATGTTGGTGATGGTGATGATGATGATGATGATGACGTCGATTGCGAGATCGATTGTGATATCGGTAGTGATACCGAATGTGAGATCGATTGTGCGATGCTGATGGTGATGATGGCCTTCGTGGTGTTTATGTTTGTGACTATGATGACGACATTGATTATGATGATGATGTTGATGCTGATGATCATGATGAATACGATGATGATGATGCTGATGATGATGATGTTGATGGTGATGTCGATGATGATGATGCTGATGATGATGACGACGTGGATAGTGATATCGATTGTGAATTCATGTTGCCCATTGTTGGGCCCTTCACCCCAACCTCCTTATCACCCGCAGGGTGGTCGTATAGGTATATATATATATATATATATATCCGTAGCCATTTTGGCTCAAGTCGCCACCGCGTCTCGAGGTCGGCGATAGCGCTCCTTTGCGGCACCAGACGATCCCTGCCTCCAGAAGGCTTCAAGGCCGAGGCAGGATTTACTTCCCTCATACCACGCTGCTACCGCGACCTGCTGGTCTCTTTAGTGCACTCACGAACCGACTCCGTTTCAGTTCCGCAGGGTCTATGCCTGCTGAAGGCCGCGATGGCACTGACGGCGGGCGGAGGTCTCTCGCGCGCAAGCCTCCCAGCCCTGCTGGCAGTGGTGCTGCTGGCGCTGGCCGATGGCGTGATTGTGGCTCCCAAGACGCTGCATCTGCTGCCCGCGCTGGCTCGCGCAGCCCTCATCTTCGCCGCGATATCCTGCAGACTGAAGACCCTTGGGCCGCCACTCAAGCACAAGCTCAAGTTGAGGTCGTCACTGGCACTGCTACCCCTGGTACTCCTCTTCTTCCTGGATCGAGGCCCCCTAAGGAGGAAGACGATGATGAATTTTCGGCCGCTCACCCCGATGACGGCAGCGACGATGTGGACGACCGCCCCTTCTTCGACCCCTCGCACGCCGATCAAGCTGTCAAGTGCGGTGAGCTCGAGAACGTGTTGGCCGACATGCGCAAGTATATCGTCAAGCCAGTCCAGCACTCCCAAGCCAAGCTTGCCTCTGACGTGTCGAAGGTCACGTCGAAGGCCGTCACCGCAGTGGTGCGCACGCAGGAGGTCAAAAACGAAGAGATCGACATGCACTTGCGCGACCTCGACCGCGGTGTGGCCAAAACTGAAAGTGATCAGAAGCAGATGCGCGAGCAGCTTGAAGACATGCGGAAGCAGCTTTTCATCATGGATACCCAGGCACCCAAGGCCTTCGACATATGTATCCGACGCGGTCAACTTCACTCGGCCGCCCAACAAGACGATCTTCGTGGCCAACGCTAAAGAAATGGTCTCGCTGGAAGAAGTCACCCTGTCCGTCAAACCGTGGATCGAAGCAGCTGGGTTTTCTGACACGCAATTGAAGGTCGAAGGTAACCCTCCTGGCAAGCGATTCCATGTTCAATTTCAAGGATCTGAAGCTATGGCAACACGTCACGTCGTCCATGCATTTCGGCACCTCAAACATCCTGACGGTGGCTGGCGAAAGCTCGATTGTTCTATGGTGGCTGGTGGCCGTGCTACTCTGTACGTTGGGCTCGATAAAACCCACGGCAAATCCGACGTGAGGTTCAGACAAAGAAGCTAGCAGACATTATCACGACCAAGCTCAACACCCGTGTCCGTGCCAACCGATATCAAGGGATCGTCGCGCCCGGCAATACCCCACTCGTTAGGCTGGTGGTCGCGGAGGGGTCCGAGGAGCCTACGTCTCTTGAGTGGAATTGCCGTGCCGATTCTGATGACCATGTTCCTAAAGACGTCATCAAAGCAGAGTTCGACACCATGCATGGGCCTTCAGAGAAAGTCATGCGGTCTATTTAGCACGTACTTCGCCCCGTGGCTCCCGAGGCACAAGCAGACAGCAGCAACTAGTTTTGGCACCTGGAATGCCATAGCTCTCGTTCATCACGACGGCGAGGTTCGAGTTCGAAAAATGAAGTTCCTCGGACAATACTTGGCGGGAGGAACGACGATGGCGATTCAGGAGGCGCACGCCAATGACATTCAACTTAGACAGGATCTGCATCGTTTTAATATTTTACACAAGGCATTCTCATCTTTCGGAGAGAAGCGCGACACTGGCGGCGTCGCAAGCGTCATTCATTGCCCTCATGCCGCCGTCGAGCATGCTCGGTTCGTTCACGATGTCATCGTTCCTGGCCGTGTGCAGCGTTTACGTATCCCTGCTATTCCTTCGTCGCCGTCGGAAGCGTGCAGCAGTATCATATTCTATAACGCGCACAACTTCGGCCTCTCGAGCACGGACATGGATGCGATCGAGCGTCTCCTTTCCAGAGACGTAGCACTTGCCGCGTCCGCCCCTGATCGCGTCAACGTCGCAAGTGTCAATATATATATATATATATATATATGCAAGTGTCAGCCCCTTCATCTACGCGCCCCTGAGCTGCGTGCTCGGCTCGCTGCTGATTCTGCGCCACGGCCGCTTTCTCGCCAATGGAATGACATCTTCGCCTGGTTTACTGAATTGGATAATGAGTTACCAACGCACTTCACCTCTCAAGATCATGTACCGCGACTGACACATATCGACCGCATATTCGTGGCCATGCCCCCGAGGGTCACACTGCAATGGCAACTGGATGTAGCAACCGACTTATTCCCCGAGCGCCTTCGTGAATCTGGTATCTCTGACCATGCCCCTGTGATCGTCGCAGCTCGGCCTCGACGCGCAACTCCCACGGAGCAGCAAGCTATTCCCCCATTCATTTTCGACGACCCTGAGTTCGTGTTGTTATATGATAAGTTCTGCGAGGCTGTGCCGTGGGATCGTCTCTCTACCTATCAACGTCGAGCTGAGCATAAGAGATTAATGCGCGAAGCTGCCCGCCATGTTCGCAATCGTCTCATCAAACTCGGTGACGCGTCGGTGGATGCACAGTTGGTCGTCTTCCGTCCATCTCTTGGGCTGTCTGGCGCAGCGATATTCGATTGGCTCGCAAGCTTCTGGCGTCCAGCCCGATCGCCCTCAGGCTCCTCTCCATCACCGGCTTGCAGGTGCAGCTACAGGGCGCCAACGAGTTCGACGCCGACTTCCTGGCGGCCCAGAACGCTTATGCTGACCAGCGTGAGCGGCTCTTGGACGAACGGCGGCGTCGGCAACCACCCGACGGCAGCTCGTTCAAAATAATCAGCGGGATGCGCAAAGCCCTTCGACGTCGTGCTGCACTGTGGTCGCCATTCAAGAAGACGTTGAAGCTCCAAGGCCTCAAGCTCCCTGACGAAGACCATGGGCTTCGAGTGGTGGATGCGCGACAAGATGTTCAAGCTGAGCTTCACCGTCATTGGTCACCTATATTTCAGCGCAAGGAAATCCCGATCGACATCGCGAACAAATGCCTTGGTATATATATATATATATAATGTTCTCAGGGATATCAGCAGCGTTTCGATTCCTGACGATCGTCAACTAGCCCGTGCTGCTGGCGCCGCTCGTGTCTCTGCGGCTGGACCCGATGGCATGCCGCGCGCGGCGTGGGCGAAGTCGCCCCGCGCACTCCGTGACCTCGCTGATGTAGATCATGTCGTTTCCATGCCCCCCCCCCCCCCCCCCATGCGACTGGAACGATCGCCTGATGGTCTTTTTGCCCGAGGGGAAGGAAGACTGTGACTTGCAGACAGGTGCGTTCCGTGAAGCGGCTCGCACTAGAGCCCTCGCATTGAAAAGCGCCGATAACAAGATCGTGGCGGCCGCAGGGAACCGCTCGATCAAGCGGGAGCTCGCAGCCAAGAGTCCAGCTTCCCAGCGCGGCTTTCTCATGGGCAGAAACTTTCTAAATGGGGTTGCCCTGCTCGACGCCGTCGGCCGCGCTGCGGGATTTCAAGACCATCGTGAGATTAGGCAACCTTACTTCGCAATGCTCGACTTCGGCGACGCGTTCCCGTCGCTGGCCCATGACTGGCTCGAGCTCACACTGCGTAGTGCTGGCATGGAGGGGGCGCTGCTGGACTCAGCGCTCGGCTTCTTCTTTCCGACAGCGTGCATCCTTGAGGCTGGCATCCTGCAGTTCTTCTTCGCTGCGGCCTCGGGCATTGCCGAGGGCTGCCCACTTTCTGGGTCGCTGCGGGCCATCGGCGTGAACCCGTTCGTGGCCCACCTCGAGCTCATCGTTGGTATCTCTGAGCTCTGTGCCCTGGGCGTGTGCGCTGATGACGCCGGGGCGGTGGTCCACGACAGGCGCATGCTCGGTCGTTTCTGGCGTGTCTTTCGTGCTGCGGAGGCGCTCGCTGGCCTGGTCCCCAAGCTGCCGAAATGCGCCCTCGTGCCACTCGGGATCCCGTTCTGCACCGTCGCCGGATGCGAGATGAAGGCCCGGCTTGCGACTCACGTCCCATCGTGGCGCAACATGACGGTGGCCGATAGAGCTGAATACCTCGGCGCCCTTCTTGGCCCAGCAGTCGCCCTGAATGACATCTGGAAGGCTGCTGGTGGCAAGTGGCTCTTTCGTGTGATCGAGCTGGCCGCTGCTGAATGCCCTGTCCACTTATCCACGCACTTGTACAACACTCGTGTCCTGCCCACCCTCGGATGCCTCGCACAGCTGTTCCCCGCCCCGGAGGCGATCAGGTGTCGCGAGGGTTGGGCAATGATGAAGATTTGGCACCTGCCGCCTCAGTGTCTCGCGAAGGCCGACATGCTCGGCCTGGCATCGTGGTCAACGCTCCACATGCACCCGGTCAACGTCTACTCCGCGGCCACGATGATGCGCGCGGCGGAGGGCACGATCACCAATTGGCAGCAGCTGGTCGTCTTCCTGGCTGCACAGTGCTGGGACAACGGCGCGCTCGCCGAGATCGGGCTGCGATGGAGGAGCCCGTGGTTTTGGCAGACGCCCCCGATCGTCGCGCGGCTCCAGAACGCGAAGAACTGCTTCGACGACGGCGACGCCGTGGACTTGCAGGTCGCCGCACGCGCCGCCCGCGCTGCCCTTGGCGCGGCGCGTGCGGAAGCCAGCGCCTCGGAGCATCCGAGGCGAGTGAAAACGCAGCGTGTCCTCACCTCTTCCCTTCGCCTTTCCCTCTACCCTGACTCGCTCCACCTCTTCCTCGCCCGTCGATTTCGAGCCTGGAAGTGGCCCCCTGTCGGTCGAGCCGAATGGTGTGCCCTGCGAGATCTGTTAGCCTCGTGGGCGCCCCCCAGCGGGCAAGCTGCTGCGATTAAAGCAATTTGCGGGGGGTGGCTCTCGAGTAGCAGGCTACGCGCCCAGGGTGGCCCCAGGTGTTGCCTTTTCAGGTGTGATTGTCGTCATCAGCCACCGCGCGTTCTCGACCAGTTTTCCCATTATGTACGGTGCCCTGGTCTCTGGAGCGTTGTTTACCCCCCCTCGATCCCGATCCATTGCAGCCATGCGTCGCGTCTCGGTCTTGGGGGGGGCCCGTCTCCTGAGGATGTGGAGCGGCTGGCGTTGGCTTTCCATCTGTGCAACGCCCTCCGCACCCAGCCCCCGCTCCCCATAGACTGCACCACCGTGCAGCATGAGCAGCACTTTTACACTGCCCGCAGGGCTGCACAGGCACTCGCAGATAGGTCCAGGGCACTCTTCTGACACTGTCCGCCGCGGTTCCGCAAAGGTTGGCGTCGGGTTGCTGTGCAGCTTGCTGCACCGCGGTCGGTCTTTGAACTGACACGCCGCCCTCTTGCGACTCTTGTCTCTCTATCTCTTGCTCTGCTACAGCTGCCGCATGCCTGTGGTAGTGATGGTGGAGCGTTCTGGTTACGAACGATATGTATGTATATATATATATATATATATATATATATATATAAGAGTGCAGTGGCGTTTCGCGCCATGCACCTTGATCCTTGAAGTTTTCGTATGCAGGCGGAGTAGCAGGAAGGTCAAGCCGACAATTTCGCGATAACTCCTTGTTGCCTTTTCCGGCATCGCCACTATAGTACAACTATTCGTTATCCATCCTCCATGCTTCTCTTTCTTCATTTTCGCCATACCCTGCGCATTCTCCCCATTCCCCTCAGTTTTTTTTTGCGGGGCCTCAAAGAAGTTGCTTCAGGCTTTCTCAAGGCCTTCTGGAGGCCTCCTGGGTGTATTCCGGGGGCCTCTGGAGGCTTCCTCGGGCCACCCTGCCTCCAACCGCGGTCTCCCTGAACGACCGGGTCACGATTTGGAATGCTTCGGATGGCGTCTTTGGGCCATCTTGGGCCGCCCTGGGGCTCTCTGAGGGCCATCTTGGACCCGTGTTGTGCCGTTTTGGGGCTCTCTTGGACTGCCCTTTCGGATGGTTGTGGGGCGATTTTGGAGCCTCCCAGGCGGCTTCGGACGGCCAGAAGACCGCCGTCTTGGAGCGTCGGGAAGCCGAAAAGAGGAACATTCCCCCAACACCCACAGATTATCTATGATTTTTGCCCCTTGGTGCCTTCTTGGGAGTGCTTTTGGAGGCCTCTTTGGGGCCGTCCTGGAGACCTCTTGGGCCATCTTGAGGTCACGTCGGTCACTCTTGGAGCGCTCTTGTGTTGTTTTGGGGGTCTGGGACGTCCCCGATGACCCCCATTGATCGCTTCGAGGCCCGGGGGGCCGCTTCGAGGCCCGTCCGGAGGGTCCCAAATCTCCAGGTCCCGGGAGTCCGGTTTTTTTTGGGGAGGGGTTTTCCCCCGCCCGGGCTTATAAAAAATAGGAAGAGGAATACAAACACATTATATATAGGTATATATATATATATATATATATATATATATATATATATATATATACATACATATATGTATATATATGTGTATGTGTATGTATGTGTATATATATATATATATATGTATGTGTATATACATATATATATTTACATACAATACTGCAGTGGCGTTTCGCGCCATGCGCCTTGGTTTTTGAAGTTTGGTATGCAGGCCGAATCGCAGGAAGGCGAAGCCGACAATTTAGCGATAACTCCAGGTTGCCTTTTCTGGCATCGCCGCTATAATCATGTTATTCTACAGGCTTACGCCACATCTGCCGACCCCTTCTGTGACTGTTGCGAGGCCAGGAGTTTCTGGCCAGCGGCGTCTATGTGAGGGTGCGGTGTCGCGCGCGGGTGGTGGCAGATACGTAGGGGGTCCAAATGTTTGCGCGATGCCGGTGGATTGGGGCGTGTTTTGCGAGCGCCTTGCGTGCTGTGCACCCGGGTGCGGGGTGTCCTTCTGGGAGGTCGGCCTTTCGACCCTCAACCAAGTGGAGGAGCACCAGAAGACGAAAGGAGTAAGAGTAGCGTGCGGAAGCTGTGATCAGCGAATCATCACCGCGAAAGATGTGGCAGATGAGTCGAAACGGGTGAAGAGGCCGTTGACTTTCGCAGCGCGCGCGAAACAGTTCGCGTAGCAACAACACATTAGCGCCGAGCAATATTGTGAGCACGTCGCGAGGAAGAGCAAGGCTGCATGCGCGGAGTGCATTGCAGTTGGCTTGACGGCTCGCAATGCGGAAGCGTATGAGGGTCTTTTGGAGGCCTCCTGGGGGCCTCTTGGGGGCTCCTTGGGGCGTCTTGGCGCGGCCTCTTGGGGCACTCTTGGGGCCCCCTGGGGCTCGTGGGGGCGGAAAGCTAGATTTTTTGATTTTTTGGTTGCCCTCTTGGGCCCCTCTTGGTGCCGTATTGGAGCCTTCTTGGGCCGTCTTGGGGACCTTGGGCCGTCTTGGGGCCATCTTGGGCCGTCGTGGGGCCGTTTTGGGGGCCTCTTGGGCCGTTTTGGGGCGGTCTTCGGGGCCTCTTGGGCCGCCTTGGAGCGTCGGAAAACCCACGAGGAGAATTTGTGAAAACTCTACGTTTTACGAAGGAAAGGAGCAACTGTTTGCGTCTAGGGACCCTCTTGGGGCGCATCTTTGAGGCCCCTCGGGGGCGTCTTGGGCCAGCTGGAGGCCATCTCGGGTGTCTTCGATCGCTATTGGACCGTGTGGGACCATGCAGCTCTCTGGGAAACCACTTGGAGCGCTCCTGGAGCGTTCTTGGGGCCGTCTTCGGGGCTCTCTTGGGCCGTCTTCGGCGCTTCTTGAGCCGTCTTGGCGCCCTCTTGGGCTGTCTTGGGGCCCTCTTGGAGGCTTCTTGGGTCGTCTTGGTGCGGTCTTGGGGGCCTCTTGGGCCGTCCGGGAGCGTCGGAAAACCCAAAAGGCGAATTTGTGAAAACTATACGTTTTACGAACGGAACGGGCCAACTTTTTGCGTCTAGAGGCCCTCTTGGGGCGCATTTTGGATGCCTCTTGGGGCCTCTTGGGGGCATTTTGGGCCGTCTGGAGGCCGTCTTCGGTGTCTTTGATCGCTCTTGGACCGTCTGGGACCATATTGAGCTCTCTTGGAAACCACTCGGAGCGCTCCTGGAACGCTCTTGGGGCCGTTTTCGGGTCCCTCTTGGGCCGTCTTGGACGCCTGTTGGCCCGTCTTGGGGCCCTCTTGGGCTATTTTTTGGCCCTCTTGGGGGCTTTTTGGGCTGTCTTGGGGCGGTCTTGGGGGCCTCTTGGGCCATCTGGGAGCATCGGAAAACCCAGCAGGCGAACTCGTGAAAACTATACGTTTAACGGAGGGAGTGGGCAAATTTTTGCGTCTAGGCACCCTCTTGGGACGCATCTTGGAGGCCTCTTGGGGCCTCGTGGGGACCTCTTGTGCCTTCTAGGAGGCCTCGTAGCCCGTCTTTGGGCCACCTTGGGGTCTTGGAGCGCTCGTTTGGCGTCCCGGGGCCATTTCGAGGCCACCGGAGGAGTCCTTGCAGGATTTTCGGGAGCGGATGACCCCCCCGGGGGAATCGGGGGAATCGGGGAATTTGGCCGGACCCCCCCCCCCCCTCTCCAAATCGACCGGACCGGGCTCCCGGGGGAGGGGTTTGGGGAGGGGGACATTTCACACGCCGATGAACCCCAAGGGGTCGGCGGATTCGTTATCCTTCCTCAATATTTATTTTTCCTTATTTTCGCCATGCCCTGCGCATTCTCCCCATCCTCCTCAGTTTTTTTTTGCGGAGGCTCCTCCCTGGAGAGCTTCTAGGGGCCTCGCAGAAACTGTTTCAGGCTTTCTTAAGGCCTTTGGAGACCTCCTGGGCGTATTCTGGGGGCCTCCGGGGGCTTCCTCGGGCCACCCTGCCTCCAACCGCGGTCTCCCTGAACGACCGAATCACGATTTGGAATTCTTCGGAGGGTGCCTTTGGGCAATCTTGGGCCGCTATGGGGCTCTCTGAGGGCCGTCTTGGACCCGTGTTGTGCCGTTTTGGGGCTCTCTTGGACTGCCTGGATACCCTTTCGGATAGTTGTGGGGCGACTGTGGAGCCTCCCAGGCGGCTTCGGACGGCCAGAAGACCGCCGTCTTGGAGCGTCGGGAAGCCGAAAAGAGGAGAACCCTCAAATTCACCAAACACCAACAGAAAATCAATGATTTTTGCCTCGGGGGGCCTTCTTGGAAATGCTCTTGGAGCCCTCTTTGGGGCCGTCCTGGAGACCTCTTGGGCCATCTTGAGGTCACGTCGGTCACTCTTGGAGCGCTCTTGTGCTGTCTTGGGGGTCTCTGGGACGTCTCCGATGACCCCCCTGATCGCCCTGGGTGTCCTGGGAAGGCTTGGCAAAGCGCCATGTGAGGCCCGGGGGCCGTTTCGAGGCCCGTCTGGAGGGTCCTAAAGCCCCAGATCCCGGGAGTCCGGTTTTTTTTGGGGGGTGATGGGTTTTCCCCCCGCCCGGGCTTATAACAATATAGGAAGAGGAATATGTGTGTGTCCCTCGGCCGACTCACTCCCCCCCTCCCCTCGCCGTCGCCCCCCGCACCTCAGCCACGCGCAGAGGGGGGTATGGGAGAGGGGGCGAGGCTTCCTAGAAGTACCCCTGCTCCTTGGAAGGCGCGGGCCTTCTCTACACAGATGTAGGGCGGGCGCCTTCAGAGAAGCAGCCTCCTTCGAGGAGGCCTTACTTTAAGGGTAGCTCTTTGGGAGATGTTACAGCATCGGGAGCATAGCTCGCGCGCCGCTGCCTTGGGCTCAAGGCACGCGCGCCCTATTTGCCCGGACACCGCGAGTGTTCGCTATGTGCTGGAAAGATCATTACATCGATCTTATCCTATCTTACCCATCCACCCCTCATACTGTACCTTCACAGCAGAGCGATGGATGCAATTTGCCAGGCTATATGCCCCATTTGAGTTACCAGGCTCACTTTCGACTTGGTAGCGGAGCTGGCCGCACTCTCGTGTGGTCAGCCCTTGCTCTTCTTAGCCTCATATTCTTCGGCACGATCTTCGTGACCACCTACCACCCTGCGCCACCACTCCCAGTACGTTTACGAGGATCTATTCAAGAGCGAGAAGCAACACGAGAGGTACGACGTCTAGACGACCAAACTGGTACCATATACGCTTCATCATTGCGTTACTACCAACCGCTCGGCAACGAGTTAACAGCGCAATACTTGAAGCAAGGGCGGGGAGACCCGCCAGACAGAGCGCCTCGAAGACTCGACAAGGCGCTACCCCAGCGCGACAACGCGCATCATAACCGTCCTTCGTTACACATTCTCGGGCTAATCGTTTTCGCTATCATATGGTTCGCGCTGGGGGCAACAATCGGACACATGCGTCGTGGAGATAACAGCACCGATGGGCAAACACATGGCCCATATTGGGACCCTCAAGGTAATGTACCTTTTCGTGAGTACATCTACGAGGTCAACGCATGGCTCAACGTTACAAGCGGACGTATGACGCCACAGGCCCAAGCGGCCGCAATACAACGCGGCCCAGGTGGCCTAGCGAGGACACTCGCTATGAGGGTACCGCCTGACATTATAAACTATGGTGCTGACATTGATGGGGTCCACGCAGACCCAGTAACTTACATCATGCTCCTCCTCAGCATGTAGTTCGAACGCCTGGAAGATGAGCGACAGCTCACTTCCGGCACACAACTCATCGACTTCCATGCGCCTCACGGGGAACGAATCGATGTCACTCTTACCCGATTCGAAATGGCCCGACTTGAGGCACAGTCGGTGGGATTCGACCTTCCTAACTTCCAAGTGCTAACCACTATCCTATTCCGCGCCTTAGGCGTCGGCAACCAGAAAGCCATGCAACTCTTACAGCCACTCAATCACCAAATGCCTCGAACACAACAACAGTATGATGAGCTGCTGGAAAGGATGCGTTCGGTAGGCCACCTATCCGAACGATCTCCTGGTAACATAGGATCCGTGTTTGGAAGAGGAAGGGGATCTGGTAGTGGAAATTTCTACACTACCTTGACTACTGAAGCCCAGCCTGGAAACGGGCCCTCAAACATATGGGCCGATGACCCAGGAGAATCCACTGCTTTATTAGCAGGGGATCGATCACAACCAAGCTGGGCAACCAGCCCTCCTTCTAGAGAACCACAACCACACCGCTCGTTATGGGGGGAATCAAATCCCCTAACCGACGGTGTATCCACCTATTTAGGAGACGAAGATTTCGACTCCGGCACCGATACAGACACTATATCATCAGATGGTGTTGAAGCTCTAGATTGGTCAGATATCATGAATATGGATAACGACAATCAGCGTGCTGAGCATTTATTCTGGCTGTTACAACAGGCTAAACGAAGGTGGAGGAGGTTCGCACGAAAACCAGTGCGTCGTGTTAGAAGGAGGATACGCAGAAGTTTTAAAGGAAAGGGTAAAGGCAAGCGTGGTCGTCGGAGGTTGAACGGGCGAGGTATCGCGGCATTTCTCCAGAGGCTCTCAGATGAACAACATGATGAGATATTCTTTGGGGGAAAAGGCCGTGGTAAAGGCCGTAGAGAGACCTCAGGTAAAGGTAAAGGTAGGCGGGGAAACCCGCGAGGTAGAGACGGCCAGGTTCTCAAATGCCATGAATGTGGTAGTTCCGACCATCTTGTGCGAGATTGTCCAGCGAAGGGAAATGGAAAGGGCATGTCGTCCGAAGTCCATTTTGGCTCAAGTGCACCATCCATTGAATATCTGAGCCTCCAGGACTTTGAGGCTATGGAACAGATATTTTTCACTTGGGTTGTTGGCGTGGACAACATCGACGAGCTCGAGGGGTATGGTCATGGACTGTACGCGTACTACCTCGAGTACGTCCGCCGGTTCGTCACGGGCAGTAACGAACTCACTCCCGTGGAACACGGTACGCTTGGAAACGAGCCTCTTTCTTTCTTCGACTGGATGTTCGGGAACCCAGGCAACGTCATGGCCTACGAGAGCGACGACGAGGACACCACTATAGAGGCTTCGCCTTCCGAGGTTCAACGGAACCTCGAACCTCCGCCCGAAATCCCGCCTGGGAACAGGCCTTCTTTGATGGGAGAATATCCCCAGACCACTGAAGACTTAATTGAAATGGGGTCTCAGGCATTTGTTCAGGCCTTCATTGCAGGCGAACCAGATATTCCGTTCATACCTCCTGGTTCGCTTGCTCCAGGCGAATATGGACCACGTACCCTTTTGCAGACCCTCATGAGGATGCATGAGATACTTACAATTGGTTATCCTGAGAGTCAAGAACACATCGAAGCTGGCATCATGACAGAACAGGATAATGATGCTTGCGGTAGTTCAGAGCTAATTTTGGCAGCTCTGACTCTCATTGACAGCGTGTATCCTCAGGAAGTGCAGAGACACTTGATATACTCCCGTGGTAGATGGCGTCGTGCTCTGGAAATGGCGATGGCTATGCGTGGCCATGATCTTCCTCCGCCAGGATGGGGTCTCCAGGCGGTGGGAATGAGGCCAAACCATACGGCCATGCGTAACATTGCTGGGCAGCTTATGCTCGGCGACGAGCCTGAGCCGACAACAGTGCCTCCTACTCCTGGACAGCCGAGCGACGCCCAGACGCCGGCTATGCAGGGAAACCTGCCTGTACTAGATACGCCAATGGCCATCATCATTGGTAGTTCGACATCAGAAGAAGTAGATGGCGATGGCTGCGGGTTAGATGAGGATGATGTCACCATCCTCACGATGGACGTGAATGGTGAGGAAGAGGTTGATTTCGACCCTGATGAGTCTGAATCATCATCACCATCGGCACAAGCGCCACTTGCGCCGAGCTCTACACAGCAGGGAGACCCGCCTCCATCGGATGATCCATCTGGGGTCGCACAGGAGCCCTCTCAGGCACCTCCACCGGGTGCCGCTCCTGCTGCATCGGCAGCTTCCTCTGATGAGAACTCCAGAAGATCTCGTTCCCATACGCGCGTCAGAGAAGAGCCACATCCACAGGCTCGACTTCCTCGTGAGTGGAGACAGGCTGGCCCAAAAGAACACGCTCTCAGGAGAGGTGGCCAGCTACTTCCGTACAACGACCCAAGACGCCGAAAAGGGGGACGCTCGGCCTTCGGCCAGGGCAACCCTGCCTATAGGGACAGTGATGGCAAGCCCATCCGCGGAGGCTATCAGCTTGCAACAAACATCCGCCGCCCTGAAATTCAAGAAGCGCGGACTCAGTTGCGAGATATTATCGCGGCGCGCAAGCAGTATAGGCCTCACGCAGCATGCGGACCTTGTTCCCAGCCGTTCCAGAATCACAGGCCAGGATGCCCCGTTGGCAACAACGAAGGCCTGAGCCCCAACAGGGGCAAAACCCCTCCTGAAGAGGGCCATCCGCCACTTATCCCGATGACGCAGGACGAGATCGCGGAAGTGAATCGTCGTCTCGGGATCTTGAGCCACTTGGATCCGAAAGAAGAAGAAAAGCCTACCCCGGTTCCAAGGGGACTGGTAGCCATGACCCAGGAAGAGAAAGACGCGCTCTTCAGTCTTCCTAGTATGCGAGGAAACTCGCCTGGCGTCTCTAGCCAGTCCCAACAACCAGAACCGACAATCAAGGATGAGATAAAGGCTCAACGTGTGGCGGAGGATGAGGAGCGCATGCGGACAGCAGAAGACCGCACTCGCGAGGCAACTCGCAAGATGTTGGAGGATTCTAGTAAGATCTACATGAAGAGGGCTACGAGGCCCCCACTCCCACTAACTTCGAAGGCCAAGAGTGAACCCCCGACACCTAAGCCGTCCTCGGTGCCGAAACCGAAGACGAGCCCTCAGGACCCTGGGCCCACTACAGCCCCACCCAGCTGGGAAACCAGCCTGAGATCTATCGGATCTTCATGATTACCGAGAGTGAGGCCGGGAGCGCGGCTCCAAGCCGTGCCCCAAGCCAAGGGCCTAGTGCCGTGTCTTGGCAGGCCATCAGTACCTCGGACCTGGATCAGATCGCAGCCGCGCTGAACCCTGATCAGGTAGAACAGCTGGCGGACAGGTTATACCAGCAGGATCCCTGGGCCGCAGGCCAGGGAGCAATGTCCGCTATGGCTACGAGAAATCGTCAGGCCATGCAGGGAAACCTGCCTACAAGCGGACCTGCTCGGTTTGAGCCAATGCATGGAAGCCCTACTCAGAGCATGCACACTCCAAGGGGCATGACTCCATTGGGCACACCACCGGCACAATCCCCATTCGGGACACCTGTCCGCCCTGCCGCAAACGGCACACTCATGGAGAGGATAGCTGCGGCTAGGGCTGATCACAGCACAGCCCTCCTCAACATGATGCCGCCCGGCACGCCAACGAGTCAGCAGGGAAACCTGCCTGGTACACCAAGCCACCACAGGGCGGGTGTACCTGACGACTATCGCTCAAGAGTGGCGGCCGCGGTGCAGCAGGTGCAGAACCATAATCTGCCTCACCCAAGTGGGCAGAGGTGGAGGCCAGCCTGGTCCTGGGAACCTGAGGGTCCCAACCCGCGGGACCCTGCTCGGCAACGAGCCTTTATCCCGGCGTTCAACGCCCATCCGAGCATGTCTCAGGGCCAGAGGCCACCACCAACGCAGATGAATCCGCCATTATACCCTGACGGGTCAAGGGTTCCGAACAAATTTGTTCGTGAATTGGCGGATCAGATGCATAACCTCACTAATGTGCGCTGCAGCGACCATTCCATGTACCCGCACATGGCCTTTATGCCTTCACCAACATCACCAGAGGTGGTTGTTCAGCCCACTGCCCATTCAATATCGTCTGGCAGTAGGGGCGTGCCTGACTACATCAGGCAGACGCACCACACTCAGCAGGCATGTTTCAGGAGAAGGCAGGCGGTGCAAAGCGTACGGGATCAGTCACGTGCAGCTGCACTTGATGTGGTGAGGAACAGGGGCTCACCTTTGCGAGGAAACTCGCCCGCCGTGACTCCTACCACTTCCATGCCAAATGTCGAAGTGCAGGAAGTGCTGAATCCAACGGGGACACCCCCATCAGCCTTCATGCCCTCCGAGACGGTATTGGAGAGGCAGCGGCGGGTATATCCCAGGGTAGCAGACGTAGAAGTCTTCACTGGGATGGAAGATACCTGTGCGGTATGCCTCGAAGAATTTCAGCCCAGGGATAGCGTCTACCGCCTGAGGTGCAATCACCTATTCCACGAGGGATGCTGGAATTCTAATGTGGTGGGCCACGTCAAATCAGCGTGAGGGAGATCCCCAGCAGCCACCATGTGCTATCTGTCGAGCACCTGGCATTATAGCATCATCCTTCCCATGGACCGGCTCCTTTAGTCAGACTCCTGAGCAGTCAGCGAGAGAGCTGCGGGAGCTGAGGAGCATGGTGGAGGAGATGACGTCCAGGATGCTAGCTACGCAGACAGTTCCGTCACAACAGCAGGGATACCTGCCTGAAGAGGTAAGGCCGCCTATGGAAACGGGATATTTTGATCAGCTTATCCCGATGACGGCGCCTCAGCAGGGAAACCTGCATGATACTCCTCAGATGTCTCCCCAGAGTGGAGGCGAGGCTGAGATGTCACTGGACCCTGATCAGCTGCGCGAGTTGCGTGTACGACATTTCCAGAATCAGATGGATAATACGCACACAACATTTATGCTAGATGCCAATAATTCTGAAACTGATAGTCCGTCGTTAGACCTATCAGAATCCTCAGCGGCGTCAGCAGCAACAGCAGCCAGGGCCGTCAACATCTCAGCGACGAATGAGGAGTTCGAGGAGTGGCTGCGGTACCGGGATCACATCACGAACGAGGGGCTGCAGGACATCGCCCTTCACTCGTGCCTAACGTTGATAAGGCGCACGACCCGCGAGCAGTATATGAGCATACGTGATGAGTATGCCAACTGGCGGGAGGTGCGTGGCGATCACGCCCAGCACGTGTCGTACTTCCAGTACATTGACCTGGCACGCATGGCCGAGAGCGAGTCGCATGCCAGTGTCATGCGGGGTAACCCGCCAGGGAGTACGACTGTGCCGCGGGGAAACCCGCCTACCGACACAGCCGACACTTCAGAAACTGTGCACATCAAGCAGCCGAGTAAGACGTTCTTGGATGATGGTGGAAATTCCATACTCATCGACGTCGGTTCGAAGATCAACATCATGGGCGAGAACACGAGCCGTAAGTTCGTCCAGGCTGCCGAGGCACATGGCCGTACTTGTACGTTCGAGCCCCGCTCTCGTTTGAATATCAACGGAGTGGGAGAAGGGTCGGCCCCAGCGGATACCGTAGGCACATTCAGTATTGCCTGCGAGTACCAGGGGTCGGCCCAACTCGATTCATACAAGACGAACATTGTGTCAGGCTGTGGCAAGGACCTGCCAGCCATCCTAGGTCTCGATAGTATGCAGGACAAACGCACGATCATCGTGCTTGAACGAGGCCAGGAAAAGCTGATATTCCCTGGTAAGGGGCAGGTCAAAATGGAGCTCCCAGAAGGCTCCAAAATCATGCCGACGACAAAGTTGCCGTCAGGGCATCTGTCGATCAGGTGTGATTGTTTTGGAGCTGCGGGGCAACCCGCCTCGAGCTCAAGCAGCACGTCCTTCCAGACAGTGCTGACAGGCGAGCCGACCCCAGCGCAGGAGCGCAATCAATTGCAGGGAAACCTGCCCCAGGGGTTGATGGAGACGCTCGCCAAGGCCACCATGCGAGGCGACAACATCGACGATCTCGAGACGTTCGATTGTTTTGTTGCCAGGACACTGGCCCTGCATGGTGGTAGTGTACCCATGGACGCTGTACAGTCCCGCCGTAAAATAGTGATGGGATACACTAATCGTGAATTGCATACGGTCAGCGACGCTAGGTCCAAAGGCGTGCTGAAACAGCTGATGGATAATCCATCGATGCTGACAGCATTTGCGGAGCAATCCGCCTCTGAGGCCACGGCGCGCTGCAGTGCTGAGCTCCAGCATCTGAGGGAAGCCCAGATGCTGGCAGATATTGTAGGCACATCTTCTTCATCTTGAAGATGGCAGGGCGACGTCGCCCCCTCGTCGTCTTGCCTGTTGGCTGAAAAGCCGGGGGGTAACAAGGACAGCGGGGTAACCTGCCTTAGTAAGAGGGCTTTTGTCATCGAAGATACGAGGGAGGCATGTGCCGACCTCCGCACACGAGGTTATATTTGTGATCGTATTTCCCACAACGAACTTATGACAAGCGTGGGCACAAACTACCTAGGTGCGGTGACCAGTGGAGATTACACTCTCATATGGATTAGTACTCCGGGTGACTGGTACGTACGAACTCCAGGAAAGAGAGTGGCCCCACATTGGTCACGTATCCAGAACCTGTTGATTAAAGCCAAGCAACTCCGCATGAAGATTATAATATTTGGTCCCCCAGGATATGTTTGGAAGTTATCTCCAGTACGTGATACCCTGGAAGATCTAAAGTTGTCAGTAATACGGATGCGTCTGTGTCACTTCGGTATTCGGTTCAATATGCAAGACAGTGCACCAAGCGGTACCTATATGCAGGTAGCATCATCAATACCGATCAGCTCGAAGCTGTGGACATGTACCTGTAAGCAGGCCATGCCACAACATGTGTTGGATTGGTACGGCCATACAGTACGACATGCTGAATGGCGGGCTCAGACACGTACTATACTCATCCGTCACTTGAACGACAAAATCCTGGGGAGCACCACCACGCACGGAAACGTGCCCGTATACTTAAATACGTATACACGTACAGACCATAATACCCGTCCCTACGTGACGACTCATAAGGGAGGACCAAAATGGTCTGAAGTCATCCGACGTGTAACAATCAACCTGGATACCAACGCGGTTATTCAAGATATCTCAGTTACCGATCAACCAACAGGGTATGATTGGCATGCACCATTACCTACAGGGGTTGCCAACATCAGTACTCGGTTGCATTGGCAACCCGAGGAACCGGTCTTGCTCGGAAACGAGCCGACTCAATCACCACAGAAACATCGACGCGTCATCATAGATGACTGTTCTCTCCCCCTCCCGACTCTGGCGATTGACGCATGTACCCATTCAACCGCGACAATGAGTACACAGACCGACGAACAAGACGAGCAAGCTTTACCCACTGAATCGCGTATAAAGCAGAAGGAGAGGCTCAAAGCCGAAAAGGAAGCAGGCATCAAGCCTCGCCGCATTAAAAAGCACGTTGAAGACGGAAATGACGATTGCGGCGACGACTTGTCAGGACTCGGACAGGATCTTATGGCAACCTGGAGTACTGACGTCCCTGTTGAGCTGATAAGCTCCGACGAGGACGATGACCTGTTCCTTACCCTCCCCACATCTATGCCCGACACACACGCTAACATATACAGCATAGTTGCTACACTATGCTACGGCCATAACAACTGCGTGGATATGTTGGAGCTTTGTGGCGGTGAGGGTGGCATCTCAGAGCTTGCCTTCTCAAGGGGACTTTCCTCAGGCGGCAACTTGGACAAGACTACATATGTCGACCTGGGAGACCCCTCGGTGCAGCAGGTTATAGATCATTACTTTGCGATATGCTGCGTACGAGTTGCCATGCTGCAACCCAGCTGCCGCACCACAGGACCACCATCTTACTATAACTACAAAGTCAACTATAACACTTGGGAACAGCACCACAGAGAAGACTTACCACACATAATTTACTGTGGTGAAATTGCCGTAACCCAAGATGACGCTCAGAGGTGGTTTATACGCGAACAACCTACAGGAACATGGGTGGACGATATCTCTCCATGGACGAAGCTGGCCAACCGACCACACATTACAACCGTGCGCATTGACCAATGCGCTACGGGACTTAAGGATGCGACTGGTGACTATATTAAGAAGCCGACAAATATCACCAGCAACGACGAGACAATTCTTAAACCCTTTGAGCGACTCAAGTGCAACGGTCAGCATGTGCACGCACAACCGTGCAACACCGAGCTTTCACTAGCACAAAGATATACTCGACGACTGCAGTCTGCCTTCGTGGAAGCCGTCTATCTGGCGAAAGCCATTGACACTACGCGCGGAAACGCGCCTATAAGTACTGCACATGCTTATCCTGCCGACCTTCCTGAGCAAGCCGAACCAGGCGAAGGTGCGAGACGCGTCGGTGATCGTATCATCCCAAAGGTGGCTACGTGCCCGGCATGCATCGACAACGTCCGAAAGGACAGTCCTAGCCATAACAGAGACCCTACGCAGTGCAAATATCATGACTCCATCTCTGTATATTGGCCATGTCCAGCATGTCAAAGGGATCTTACGAGAAGCAAGGGTGTTAAGAACCACCTTGATACCGAACCTGGTAAATGTCGTTTTGCTGAACCGTTTAAACTACCAGACGACCACGACCCCGAAGGCAAAGCCGTGCCAGCTTGGTGGAAACCCTTACCTAAACCTGGTGAGGGCCAAGCTTCAGCTTCAGGTGGCCGCCAAGGTGCACACGCCAGGCCACCACGACCACGATCCTTCGGTAACGTCGATCCGACATCTGGTACCAGCAGCTACGACCTGCTACGAGACGCCCCCGAGCGTGGAAACACGCCTTCTGCGTCTTCTAGCGACGCGCCACAGGTAGCGGCCCGCCGCGGACGTCTACAAGGCGCACCACCACCTCCAGACGCAGTCAACACAGGGGATCAACTACGGAGAGCTACAAGGAACCCTCTTGCCCCCACCGGCTCTGGGGC
Organism: Prorocentrum cordatum; assembly: GCA_963575745.1. Taxonomy (NCBI): domain Eukaryota; class Dinophyceae; order Prorocentrales; family Prorocentraceae; genus Prorocentrum; species Prorocentrum cordatum. Next base: position 235,012 of record CAUYUJ010015282.1, read on the forward strand.
TCCACGACTACCCGACTGGGCGAGATTTGACATCCAACACAGTCTACAGAGTCTCCGTAGTCACGAACCCCATGTTGTGAAAAAGGAAGTCCGAAAATTGCATCTGCGATGGTATCATGCGAAGGAGCCAAAGATGAGGCTAATCCTCGAAAAGGTGGGGCTTGATAACGTTCGACTGAACATGATCAAGGAAATCTGCGATACCTGTCGGGAATGTAGAGCATGGGAGCGTCCAGGAAACTCAACATTACCATCGGTAGGCCTCCCTGGTAACTGGCTCGATGAAGGGGAAATGGACCTCATGGTTTACAAGAAACGGACCATATTTCATATTATGGATCGTTGTATTCGCCTGGCAGCAGGCCTAGAGATTTCCGACAGAGAACGTGACACCATCATCGACGCCTACCATTATTGCTGGATTGCCTATCACGGACCCTTCAAAGTTTTATACTCAGACGGAGAAGGCGCCCTGAATAAGGATGCCGATAAAACCATGATGGCCAATAAGGGCACGGAACTTCGCATCCGTGCACCTGGCCAACACGCGACTTCAATTGAGTCACGAAACGGCATTCTCAGAGGCCTCCTCCACATGATTGAGGAAGAATTGAATAGACACAACATCCTTGTTGTAATCACTAGAGTGTTGGCGGAAGGCATCTTCGTTACTAATGCGTTTACGTTTTATAACGGAGTATCGCCATATCAGGCACACACAGGACGTCAGCCCTCCTTCTTTCCTGATCTCGATACCCTTGACTTTCCCAAGGGACCCGAGACTTCAGGACACGAACGAGAACGTCGTGTAAGGGAAGTCAGCCTCGAAGCTATAACTCAGGCTACTGCTGTAGCCAAGACAAATCGGGCTCTTAGGGCTAAGACGACTTCTGATGGTGCTCGCCTCTACTCATCAGGGGATTTGGTCGACTACCACCGACCTACTGCCACCAAGGGCGACCGTGGAGGCTGGAACGGCCCATTCCCGGTGATCCGAAACGTGCCTGAAAGAGGACATATTGTTGTCAAGGCAGGATCTCGTGAGGTAATTGTGATGTATCCTGATGCTCGTCACACACTATGCATCGAATGTCTCCTCACACGGGAACTTGGCATGGATAATATGGCCATGCAAACCGTCCTTGCTTATGTGGCACACCTCAGCGCAGGGAAACCTGCCAAAATTTTCGGGTATATCCCCGATTGCAAGGGAAACCCAAATCTGTCAGACGACGGCAAGTTTCACCCGCGCGTACACTTAGCACTACAGTATCTCGTACGAAATTACTTCCGAGTAGAACATGTAGTAGCAGTTCGATTGGCTAAGAGTGTGTCAAGTCTACCTGCAGTAAAGTACGCCACCGGGTCTACGCTGATCCACTACGACAACGACATCAGCCCGGCGTTTCACTATTACGAATGTGTGGGCACTGGCTTAAACATTTCTCAGATCACTGGTAGCACTCACTCCAGACTCATTCAATGCTTGACTTCACGTGTTCCTTCCTTAGGATTCCACGACGATTTGGCTAAATATCAGCATCCAAGCAACACGTCTGGAGAACACGAGTCGCCTGGAAACAGGCCTTCTCCAGACACACCAGACGCTTCATCGCCGAGCGAAGGCCGTCTGTCGACAATCTATGAGGAAAATGAGGAACACAATATCGAAGCTATGATGCTGGAAGAGTGGTACGACGAGCTACGTATGGACCTTCATCCTACGACGATTACCGATGATTGTCTGTATTGCGTCCCAACAACTATGCTGCCCGACCAATGTGTTTTGGTTTCAGCATCTGTGGACGAAGATGATATTACATCATCAGATATGCTCGGAGACGAGCCGAAATCATGTGAGTCCTGTCTAGTATCTCTTTGTTCAAACACAACCGACGAGAGCTACTCTCTAGACAGTGATGAATACGGTCCTTACGTTGAACTATGCTTTACATCAGAAATGTCAAAAATAGTGTTGGATCAGGCTCAACTTGCACAGCTCGATACCGATATGGTCGCAACGATGAGAGTGTATGTATCCTCTGCTGCTAAACGTGCTGTGGTTGTCAAAGAAGATGATCTACTGACCAAAGCTGACGTAGCAGCACATCCAAAGGAGGTTAGTGAAGCCTTATATACTGAGCTCAAAATCTGGATTGATAACCGATGCTTTGAGATGTACGATTTATCCAAAGCTTCCAACATCATGACATCCAGATACGTATACAAGTGGAAGTTCGTAAAGATGGGTGCCGAGAACGTTAAAACCATTCGTCTCAGACTGGCCCTTCGTGGATTTATGGATACTGAGGCGTTCGATGTGGAAACATTCTCGGGAACCGCCCGAAGGCAGTCCCAACGACTCCCGGCAAGTGAAGTGGCATGTCATCCAGAGTGGATCTTAGCATCCATGGATATCGATAAGGCGTTCCTAAAAGGTTTGACCGATGAGGAACTTGCCCATGCCACCGGCGAGGAAACTCGCATGGTCTGCTTTACTCTTCCACCAGGAAGCGCTCAGGTACTTCGTACCTTACCCGGCTTCTCATCCTACGACGAAAGTCGACGCTGTCTTAGATGCCTCAAACCAGGAACGGGTACTAAGGACGCTCCAAGAGCGTTCTCTCTCAAACTTCGTACGACCACACGAGCTATAGGACTTACACCGACCAGCTACGATCCTGAATTTGAATTCAGCCAAGACCTTCTGACGGCAAAACATGTCGATGATATTAACATGACAGGTCTAGAGAAAAATACAGACGACTATGTACAACGTGTCGAAAAGGTCTTTGGCAAATGCAAGCTTAACAAGCACGCATGTACGAACTGCGCCGTTCGCTACACTAAGAATGATCAGGGAGATGCGATCATGGACCAGGACGAGTATATCAAACAACTACGTCCTATCACGCACCCAGAACTTACAGGAGCGGCGGCCGACGCCAAAGCCACGAAACTCATTACCGACATGTTCGTCAGCCTGCGAGGAGCCCTCGCCTATGCCCTTCTTACCCAAATCTGGCTTATGGTATATGTGGTCTCTCTTCAGAAAATTCAAGAGCCCACCAATTTACAAGTCAGACGTTTGAATGCTGTGACGCGAAAGCTGATCAGCAGTCCGAAACGCATCACCTTCCCTCGGATGAAGCCGACGAATGAAGTTGACATCCATAGCGATTCGGGGTATCGGAAGCTTACCGGGGAGGAGGATGACGAGACCAAGGGCTACGGCATACGCGGGGCCAACGTACTACGGCGAGGAAACTCGCCCCAAGGCAAGTCCGTCGTTCACCTTTGTGACGGACTATGCAAATCACACCGATTACAGGTGAGGTCCAGTTATGCTGCGGAGGCACTTGCAGCCGCACATAACCTTGATGAGTGTTACCCTACGCTCATTACTCTCCACGAGCTTAAGGCAGGGGCTTTGACTCCACGACAACTACGAGACATGCGTGAAGTTGGAGGCCTTGCTATCAAAGTCTCTCTTACCATAGACGCCGAGTCCGTCTACAAATCTTTATCAAGCAGGGATCTCAAAATACCTACAGAACGGACTCTGCTTGGACATATCAGTTGGATACGTGAGCTCATGGATATAGGTATAGTACATAACGTGCAATGGTGTGATACTAGGGATATGACCGCAGATGGGCATACAAAGGGAAGCATCGATCGGGAGCTGCTTCTGGAAGTGATGTCAGGCACTCAGTCATTTAAGTATGACGTGAAGCAATTTGTTCCCTTTCGGGGTCCCGAGGACAGAGACAAACCTAAGTCTAATCAATTTTAGTCTGTCCTTGTTGCCCTCGCGGTCCAGTTTGCCAGCACGGGCGCCTACTATAAAGGCGCCCCTCTAGTCGCTCGGAAACGAGCCTTATATTTCACGCCTGGCAACGAGCCGGCTTCGTACAACTCAGGCTCTTTGCCTTAATACACATTTGCTTGGTGAGGTATGGCCTAATTTTGGCTTACCTCTAACTGAGCCGATAGCCCTTCAGTATTTGAAGGGGCTGTCCTGTATTTGCGTGAAATACTTTGCGAGGAAACTCGCCTTACAGTTTGGTGTTTGACCAGACTGTACGCACTGTTTCTTTTCTTTGCAAACAGTCGTGCGCGCGATCTTTGCGTGCGACTATGCTCTCCGTCTCCTCCCCTCCCGACTTTAAGGGTAGCTCTTTGGGAGATGTTACTGTATCGGGAGCATAGCTCGCGCGCCGCTGCCTTGGGCTCAAGGCACGCGCGCCCTATTTGCCCGGACACCGCGAGTGTTCGCTATGTGCTGGAAAGATCATTACATCGATCTTATCCTATCTTACCCATCCACCCCTCATACTGTACCTTCACAGCAGAGCGATGGATGCAATTTGCCAGGCTATATGCCCCATTTGAGTTACCAGGCTCACTTTCGACTGCCTTCCCCCCTCCCCCTTTCCCCCTTGCGCGCGCCGTCAGGCACCTCTCCCGCTGCCGCCGCCCTGCCCCCCCCCCGGCCCTGCCCCCCCTGCCCCCCCGCCCCCGCTCGCGGTGTCGCCTCGCCGCGGGAGAGCCCCCTCCCGCTCGCGGCCTCGCCCGCTCGCCTCCCCGTCCACTCGCTCCCGCGCTCTCGCGGCGCGCTCCTGGACGACGACGACGACAACGACGACGACGACAACGACGACGATGACGGACGACGACGGACGACGACGGACGACGACGACGACGACGTCGCGGGCGGCGGCGGTGGCGTCGGCGGCGGACGCGGCTGCGCTCGCCCGGTCCTGCCTCCCTCCTTGGGAGATTCTTGCAGGTTCGTCGGATCGTTTCGAGTGGGTTCTTTGTCGTAGATCATCATCATCATCAGCATCATAATCCATCATCATGATCATCACCACCACCACAACCATCATCATCATCATCATCATCATCACCATCATCATCATTATCATTATCATCATCATCATCATCACCGTCATCATCATTATCATCGCCGTCATCAGCACCATCATCAGCATCATCACCATTGTCATCACTATCACAATCATCATCATCAGCATCATCATCATCATCACCATTACCATTACCATCACCATCATCAGCATCAACATCAGCGTCAGCATCAGCATCTGCATCAGCATCATCATGATCATGATCATCATCACGATCATCATCATCATCAGCAGCATCATCATCATCATTATTAGTATTATTATTATTATTGATATTATTTTTTTTATTAGTAGTAGTATCAGTATCGCCATCATCATCATCATCATCATCAGCGTCGTCGTCGTCCCCCTCATCATCTTGAGCATCCTCAGGACTGTTATCATCATCATATCCACCATATCAGCCTCATTCATTCCATCTACCCGTCTTACCCCTCTCCCACGCTCCTTGGCATCTTTGCGAGCCGTTTCGGCTCCGCAGGGAGCCAGAGACGGCACCCATGACTCCGTATTCCTCGGCGCCGCTAGTTCCTAGCGTCGCTTTATCGAACAGGTGCCCGCTGGGTCTTTTGGCATCGGGACGCGCATGTTGCAGTAGCAGGATGAAAGAGGAACCGCAGGCCGAGGATGAGGTTGAGGGAGGGGAACACGCGGAGGAGGGATGGCGCCAGGAGGAAGAGGTGGAGGTCGAAAAGGATGGGGGGGGCGTAACAGGAACAAGAGCAGGAGGAACCGAAGTAGGAGGATGGGCAGCAGAAGGGAGAGCATGATCAGAATCACCAGCACGACGAGGTGCTATCATTAGTCTAAGGTGTCAGGCTTTGTGCCAGATCCCGTCTTCGCAATGTCGTTGGTTCTTACCAGGGTAGCTTGGCACGCGCCTCACTCGGAAGGTGACGTTGGCATGTCGAGTTCGACAACCACGCCTTTGCCTCGGCCGCTTGAAAGTGCACCACGCTTTGGTAAACAGCTGGCTTCCAGGTGCATATATCATAGGTAGGTCAACGCACACACTGTTGCCCATGGATTCTGGGCGGCAGCGAAGTGGTTCCGATGCAGGCGCGTCGTGTTCTTATGTATGTAGCGCTGCTGCTTTGGCGTGCATTCCGAGCCCAGGTGTTGCACAGCGTCAGCATGGTCTTCGCATGTTCGTGCATTCGTGCAGTATTTCGTAGAACGCATTCCACACGTCACCACCTTTGCGAGCTGATACGCTGTGGTGCCATGCAGCGGCGTATGCGGGAGCATCGCCAGATGGCAGTCGACCCAATCGGAAGGAATTTGAAGATTAAACGGCGCAATTGCTTCGACGCAAGTGCTCGCAGTGATCCCCGCGCGTTCACCTAAGGAGCAGGAGTTATGCATGTGCTCGATTGTGGACACTTTACGGGTATCTTCTTACTCCGTCGTTTTATGTGTGCCCAAGTTGCATCTCAGCGGGATCAGATGCAATCCAGAGCAAGTTCCATCAACAGTTTTATATACAGCTATTGTTTCACATCCAATGCAATTGTAAGGTACCTTGGCCTCAACTAAGTGTTCTTCCCCGTGCTTCTCCGTAAGAAGGGGGACCGCGGTTGTGGCAGTGGCAGCGGCTGAGACTGCTCGAATCAGTGATCGCTTGCTATGGCATTGTTCCTATCCTTCTGGTATTTGTTCCCTTCGGAGGAGCTTCCTCCCCCTCCTCGCTCACACCTCCTCTCCCTCGCCCCCTGCTGCGTCTCCCTCCTCTCTTCTCACATTCGCCACCCCCTCCACCAATGTCCACTGCTCCCCTTCGTCTGATTGCGCACCTCCTGATGGGGTCCTTTCGGGGCTCCACGTCCGCCATGACACCCGTCGGCTGACAAGAAAAGGCCAGCGCAATGGGAAGGGATGGGTGGTAGGGGTAGCATGTCAGATCCGACGCGAGCCTCCATCCGCTCCCTCCTCACCCCTCCTCTTTTTCTTCCTCCTCCTCGTCATTTTCCTTCTCCTCCTTCTCCTCCTCCTCTTCCTTCTGCTCCTCCCCCTCTTCTCAGCACGCCTTGTCCGTCTCGCACTGCACGTGCCCAGACGCGCCAGACGCCAGAGGCCACGCCCTCACCCGCCTGGCCTGAGTCGGGCACGGACGCTGGTCTGCAGCGGCGGTCCTGCGAGCGTTCGTTCGTTCGTTTTATCATTTTTTTAGTGTAGTTTATCTGTTTGTTTAGTGTAGTGTTAGTGTCGTTTTATCTATTTTTTTTGGCCAGGCCATGGTATCCCGGCCCCACCTTCCCACCACCCCGGTTGGAGACAGGCCCGTCGGAGCCCAGAGGGGGAAAAGCCTCTATCCCCACTTGGAGGGGGGGGTAGCTTGGCCAGTGGGGCCCAGGCCACGCCAGTGGGGATACTGGCATCGGGTGAAACTCGGGCCGAACGAAAAGGGGGGGATAGGGAAAGGGGGGGGTTTGACATCTGCTGCATGCAGCTGGTTTCGGCCCCGCCGCCGGGCCCATTCCTCTATGCATGGGCGCCCTGGCACGGGGAGGCGCTGGGAGAATCAGCTACGTGAGCTGATTCTCTACCCTACCCTCTGCTATCCCCCCCCCTTTCGTTCCCCCCGAGAAGCGATGCTCGTTCCCCTCCGGCACGCCCTCCTCCGCGCCGCTCCTCGGCACGCCCCCCCCCCCCAGTGGGCCGCGCCGCCCCGGACCGCGCCGCCCCCCCCCCCCCCTCGCCCACCCCCGCAGGCGGCGGCGCCGCGCTCGAGAAGGGCGCGGCGAGGGACAAGCGCAGGGGGCTGTTCCTGCAGTGCGGCATGGGCTTCGGCGCCGCGCCCCTCCCCCCACCTCAACGGCATAAACCTGAACATAAACATCAGCATGAACATAAAACTTTGAGCGCTCCGCGCGGATTTCTCGGATCCGCGCTGGACACCCCTGGCGGCGCCTCCTGACGCGCTCTGCGCGCCAGGGAGCGGGGGTCCAGCGCGGATCCGAGATGTCCGCGCGGACCTCCGAGTTGTTATGTTTATGTCATTGTTCGTCCCTTTACTCTCATTCATTCTCCTGGCCCCTCTCCAATGCTCGTCTCGATTCCTACGATTGGACTTCGATATTCGACTTCGATGGGTTCCGGTTCCGATCCTATTCGGCCTGGGATTCCAATTCGGGTTCCGATTTTTCTCACCGGATGCATACCAGCCTGCCGATGTCCGCCGATTCGACTTTTCCCGATTGGGTGCCGACTTTTGCCTGTCCGATGCATGTCGATCGCCGATCCGACTTATCGATTCGATTCTGGGCTCTTCTTGTCCTGGCCGCTTCGCGTCGTCCACCTCCAGGGCGGGGTCGCAGGTCTGCAGTTCCGCAACTCCTCCTCCTCTACATCCCTCTCGTCCGCGGGGCTCGGGGTCCATCACCGCCGTCACCCCCTTGCACTCCGCCGTCCCTCTCGTGCGCTGTCTCATCTGTCTTTTCTCGCTACGGTTCCTGGACCCCTACAGTAGGATCTCGACCACAAGAAACCTTGCACTAGAAACCCAACCCTGACCCCCCAGGATGTTCAGTGTTTGTATGAAGGCGTCACGTCCCCCATCGTAAAATCATTGAACCTAAGAATCCCTGGGCACCTTGGCGGCAACCAGGGAGTTTCTTGGCATGGTCTTCTACTGAATGGTTTCCCCTGGACCAGCGTTCCATCCTGAGTAGTTCTCCTGACAGAGGCCCGTTGGAGAGCACCAGGGGCCCCACACGCGGCGAACCATCTCGACGACCCCCTGTTTGCGGTCTCGTTGAATCCATGCTACAGTCAGCCCGCACAGAGTGAGGATGAGCCGTTTTCCAAGGTTTCCCTTGCATCCCTGCTCTTCGGCCCATCCTTGGCCGCTTTCGCTGGCCGCGCTTGGCTCGCAAGGTGTCAGCATGGCCTTCCAAGGCCTTTGCACCCTTACCGTGCGTCCTTATTGTACGGTTTGACTGTAGCTCTTTCACCCCCTTCCTCTTTTCCCCGCTATCATCCTCTCTCCTTCCTCCTCGTTCCTTCCTTCTTCCTCCCTCTGCTCTGTGCCCTCGCCCCTGTACCTCTCCCTGCCTCTTGTCTTCCCGCTTCTGCTCCTGCTCCTGACCTTAGCGCGTTTTCACCTCTCGTGGTCCTCTCCCTCCGTCCATCTATTCCACTGACTCCATGCGCTGGCTCCTCATCCCCCCCTCCCTTCCCCCTCCTCTTCCTGCTGTTGCTCCTCCTCCGCTTCCACCTCCCGTCGCGCCCCGGTGTCATCGTCGGGGTGTTCATCATGCTCTGCCTCCTGCTCGGCCACATCTTTGGACGTGGCCGGCGCGGATTCGCCGCTGCCGTTGTGCAGCTTTCGGACACGGCGAAGGTGGCCCTCTGTCCCCGACGGGTGGGGCCCGGGAGATGACCAGCCAGGGGGGACGAGAGGAGGGGCAGGGTGCAGGGAAGAGAGACGGGGATGGAGGAGGGATTGGGAGGAAGAGGGGGAGAGGAAGGGGGAAGGGTGGGGGCAGCAGTGGACCAGGGACCAGGATGCGGACGGAAGGATGAGAAGGATGCTGTGGAGGAGGAGAGGGGGGAGGAGAAGGGGGAGGGGGCCGGGGAGGAAGAGGAGTGCAATCAGGAGGGGGCAGGAGGCCCCCTTGAGCTGGCATTCGGAAGCTTCGGACGCAGCTCCCTTTTAGCGTGAGGCACGGCCTTGGGAAGCGATCGTGCTGCGGTGGCCCTGGAAGGGATGAGAGGCGAGCTTGCGAGAGCACTTGAACCGCCTCCACCAAGCTCGTCCACCCCTCGGCCTGGCCAACATTGATGCAGGAGAGGTAACTGAGGGACTCGCGGTGCGGAGGGGGGCCCTGACAGAGAGCGCCCGCCTGGTCGGCGCACGTCGAAGGCACGAGGCGAGGGCAGACGGAGGAGGGTGAGTCTGGGTTGGGAGAGGATGATAATGATTATGATGTTGATGATGATGATGATGATGATGATGATGATGATGATGCTGAGGATGATGCTGATGATGCTGCTGATGATGATGAATCCGATGATGCTGCTGAGGAGGAGGACAATGATACTGATGATGCTGATGGTGGTTGTGCTGATGATGATACTGCGAATGATGATGGTGTTGATGATGGTTATGATGCTGCTGATGATGATGTTGATGATGATGGTTATGGTGAATGGTGGTGATGATGCTGACGGTCATGATTGTTGTGATGATGACGATGAGGAGGACATTATTGAACGTGATGGCAATGGTGATGTTGATGAATCTGCTGGTGATGATGATGATGCTGATGATCATCGTTATGCTGATGATGATCAACATCATCATGATGCTGATTATGCTGATGCTGTTCTTGCTGCTGATGATAATGATCATGCTGACGATGATTACGATTATTATGATACTGAGGACGATGATGATACTGCTTCTGATGATGATGCTGATGATGATGATCCGTGGCTGATGATTAATGGCTGTTGCTGATGCTGATGGTGATGCTGATGATGGTTCGGGTGCTTGTGATGGTGGTGGTGCTGATGATGATGGTGATGCTGGTGTTTGTTGTGATGACGACGGCGATGATGCTGATGATGATAATGATGATGGTGATGATTTTACCATGCTGCTGCTGATGCTGATTCGGATGATGATGGTGATGGTGCTGAATCCGATGATGACGATGATGATGACGGCGATAATGATAATGGTGCAGGTGATGACGATGATGACGATGCTGCTGATGATGATGCTGATGATTAAGATGTTGATACTATTGATGCTGATGATGGTGGTGGTGATGATGATGATGATGATGATGCTGATGCTGATGATGATGATGATGATGATGATGATGGGGTTGATGATGATGCTGATGATGCTGCTGCTGATTATGATGATGATGATGATGATGATGATTATGATTCTGGTTATGATGATGACGATGACGATGATGATGCTGCTGATGATGACGATGCTGATGATGCCGATGATGATGAGGAGGGCGGTTGATGATGATTGGTGATTGATGATGGTGGTGCGGGTGTTGTTGGCCATGTTGAGGATGAGGATGAGGACGAGGAGGACGAGGAAGAGGAGGAGGAGGAGGACGAGGAGGAGGAGGACGAGGAGGAGGAGGAGGAGGGGGAGGAGAAGGATAAGGAGGTGGTGGTGGTGGTGGTGGTGGTGGTGGTGGTGGTGGTGGTGGTGGTGGTGGTGGTGGTGGTGGTGGTGGTGAAGGCGGGTTTGAAAAGGTGGGCCGCGATGACGAGGAGGAGAAGGCGGATGAGGACCAAGGGGCGCAGGAGGGTGGAGTCGGGACCAGGCGGGATGATGTCCTCGCTGGGCGTCAGCTCGGAACGCGGCGCAGCCACGGGCCCCATGGGCCCTTCCTTGAGGGCTCCACAAACTCGAGGGCCCCCAAACGGTGTGATGACCACACCTCGTGGTGAGTCAGTGGGCATTCGGGGTCACAGCATGGTTTTGGGACTCGGGCCGTCCTCCGAGGACGTCTCGGGCGTCTGGGACCTCCGAGGTCCCAACACCGTGATTCCGAGGTCACCACGCGGCCCGTCACCACACGGTTTTGGGGCCCGAACAAGCGGAGGGGATGAGGCGCGTCTTGCCTCGCCAGGCCTTCCACGGCCTCCGCCTGCAGAGCGGCGCCGCGGCCGCTCTCGGCGCTGCAAGGGAAGGGCCCGCACGGCCGGCAGGCCCCTCGGCGTCCCGCAGGCGGGGCGGCCGACGTCTGTTCCCTCCAGGAGGCGCCGAACACCGCCCAGTGCGCGTCGGTTGCCCGCCGTGCTGCGCGCGCCGTGTGCTCCAGTCGGCGTGCGTCGGCGTCCCCGGCCGTCCACCGTTGGATCTGTGGCCCTGGTCCCGCTCGTCCCCCTTCGCCCGTGGGCCCCGCCCTGGGGCGCCACGCCGCGTCCGCGAGCCGCGGCCCTTGCGGGCCGCCGGGCGGAGTGGCGTGGCCGCTCTGGGGGCGTGTTTGGCCCTCCCCTGGCGGCCCCGCTGCAGGGCAGCTGTGGATTCGGCGCAGCCCTCGACCTCCATCCTCGATCCTCTGATCGTCGATCCTCGATGATGGGCCAATTTTCCACAACCACTACCATATGTAGGAGAGGGAGGAGGAGGAGGAGGAGGAGGAGGAGGAGGAGGAGCAGGAGGAAGGAGGACACCCTCATCCTCCCTTCTTCCCCGTCCTACCTTTGGTAGTGGTGGTAGAAAATTTGTCCATCACCTTATCCTCGGATCCTCGAGTCCTCGAGTCCTCGAGTCCTCGGATCCTCTCGCCCGCCCCGGCGCCTGCCTCGTGGCGCGTGGTCGTGCGGGCCGCGCATCGAGGTCCCGAGAGCGCTTCGTGCGCCAGCGTGCCGCCGGAGCGAGCGCTTTCTGGGGAGAAGTGCACCACGTGGGCGGGCGTCCACGCGAACCGTCTGTCTGGGGCCTTCAGGGCCAACGATGGTCGAAGAAGCAGAAGAAACGCCCCATAAGCACAAACTTTTGGCGCTCCGCGCGGATTTCTCGGATCGGCGCCTGGGCCCCCTTGGCGGCGCCTCTGGCGCCGCCCCTGGCGCGTTCCGCGCGCCAGGGAGGGATGTCCAGCACAGATCTCAGAAGTCCGCGCGGCACGTCGAAGGTTTCTGTTCATGCCGTTTTTATCTTCGTCTAGGTAGGAGAGATAGGTATAGGGAGGGATGCATCGATCACCAATCGCCCATTGATCGCCGATATGGGTCTGCTAGCCCCACCCCGCCCAGAAATTCGGATTCGCTATCGGGGGCCTGTCGCGGATCTATGCGCGATGCACCGTCGATTCAAGGTCGATGTTTTTCCACATGTGCCAATTCCCCTTATCGTTGCCCCTCATGGGTGTTGGCGGCGAGACCGGGGCGGGAAGATGAGGGGCCTGCCCCACATCTCATTCCTCCCTGGGGCTTGCCACCGAGAGTGGACCATCCACCACTGTCCCGCCATCCATGCCGCATCTGACCGCCTGGCGAACGCCTGTGCAGCATGCCGCACGCCCCAAGGGGATGCACACCGTATATATCATTATTCAGCCACTCTTGAGTACTTGGCGGTTGCGAATGATGACGATTGGCGACGGTGGCGATGTGGATGAGGATGTTGATGTTGCTGATGGAGAAAATGACGACGAGGGTGAGGGCGAGGGTGAGGTTGAGGTCGAGGTTGATGATGCTGCTGATGATGACGCTGCCGATGGCGAAGACAATGACGATGACGATGATGGTTATGCTGATGATGCTGATGCTGATGATGCTGATGCTGATGATGATGCTGATGGTGATGATGATGATGTTGATGATGCTGCTGATAACGATGCTGATGATGTTGATGCTGATGATGATGACGACGAGAATGATGCTGATGCTGTTGATGATGAGGAGGAGGAAGAGGCGGAGGGGGAGGAGGGGTATGATGAGGATGGTGAGGATAATCATGATGGTTGTGATGATGTTGCTGACAATGATGATGCTGCTGATAGTGATGCCGATGATGCTGCTGCTGATGATGCAACTGATGATGGTGATGACGATCGTGATGCTGGACACGCTGATGGTTGTGGTGACGACGACGTCGGTGACAGTAGTGACGATGCTTCTGCTGATGATGGCGACGAGGACGACGACGAAGATACATCTGATCATGGTGATGATCGTGAAGATGCTGATGATGATGTTGATGCTGACGGTGGTGATTCGCATGACGATGATGCTGATGATGATGATGATGCTGATGATGAAGCTGAGGATGGTGCTGCTGCTGATGCTGATGATGGTGATGACGATGATGATGCTGATGAGGAGGAGGATGATGATTCTGACGCTGCTGCTGATGCTGATAATGATTGTGTGGATGATGAAGTTCATCATGGGGATGATTACGATGACACTGAGGATTGTGCTGATGGTGATAATGTTGATGATTCTGCTGGTGCTGGTGATGCTGCTGATGCTGCTAGCGATGCTGCTGCTGTTGGTGTTGGTGTGGTTGTTGTAGTTGTAGTTGTCGTTGCTGCTGGTATGGTTTTTGTTGTTGTTGTGGTTGTTGTTGTTGTCATTGTTGTTTATGCTGGGTATGATGCTGCTTATGAGGCCGCTAATGATCACGACGTTGGGGACACGGGTGATGAGGCTGATGTTGTTGTCGGTGATGGTGGTGGTGGTGATGATGAACATCATGGTGATGCTGAGAGTGGGGACGAGGTGAAATGATGACGGGGGATGTGTATGCAGGGGATGAGGAGGTGAGGAGGGGGTCATATGGAGTATGGGCGAGGGGGGGAATGGGGAGGGAGGAGGGAGGAGGAGGCGCGTCAGAGGGATGAGGAAGAGGAGGAGGAGGAGGAGGAGGCGCGACAGGGGCAGAAGAGAGCTCAGAGGGATGAGGAAGAGGAGAAGGAGAGGAGGAGGAGGAGGAGAAGGAGGAGGAGTACCAGTATAAGCCCCAAAATCATCAATCTTATTGCAAACAAGCCCTGTTAGCTCCCTCTTCACTTGGCCCTACAAGGATTTTTTCCACTGCTGGGAGTGCTCCGTTGGAAAACAGCCGTTCGAAACTTTTGAGTTGTGCGAGAACACCATTCCTGGGATGTCAACGCCGCGACTCACCGTCGGTGTTGCGTCTTGGCGATCCCGAATCGTGCCAGCAAATCATTCCCTGGACTTCAACATCACGAATCAACGTAACTGTCGCGCCCTAACCGTCCGACATCGTGGCAAACACCGATGCTGGGACGTTGGCAGTGATATCCCTTGAACCTGCTGTATAAACTTTTAAAACGAAAAGCGCGCGGTGCTAAGGCGCAAGCCACATTTTGAAAACGACCCGCCCTCCATCTGTAAAGCTGTAGCAGCTTGTTAGTGACGAGTGTGCGCGGCGCGAAATCGAGAGCCACATTTTGAAACCAACCCGCTTTCCGTCAGCCAAGCTGACAATGTTTTAAGACGGCTGTGCACGACGCCAAGGCGAGAGCCACAATTTGAAGACCACAGGCCCTCTAGCCGTGAACCCCTTGCACATTTTTGTTTAAACGGATGTCCGCGGCGATAAGACGAGAGCCACATTTTGAAAATGACTTGCCCTCAGTCCGCGGGCTCTTGCACATGTGAGGAGGCGAAACGCCAGCCCGCCTTTCTGACTGGCCTCGGGGTGCGACAGGGAGGAGTTATTCATAAGGAAAAGGAACGGCTGAGGAGGAGAGAGGACAGAGGGGGGGGAGGAGCAGGAGGAAGAGCAGAAGGAATGAGGGTCATGAGGAACCGGAGGTGGAAGGGGGACCAGGACGAGAAAGGGAAATGAGCAGGGGGAGAGTCGGAGTAGGGAGAGGGGGAGAAGTCGAGAGTGAGGGGGGTGAGGGATGATGCAGGGGGCAGCAGGTAAGCTTGAGGAGGGCGAGCGCGTGAGAGAGAGAGAGAGCGAGGGGCGAGGAGCGAGGGCGGGACATGGGACGGCATGGGAAGGGGAGACGGGGGAGGGGGCGAGGGAGGGAGGGAGGAGGAACGAGGAGCTGGACGAGGGCCGTCGCCGATCACGGGGGGGGGAGCAGCCCGACGAGCTCCCCGGAGCTGTCGATGGCCTCTGGCAGGAGACGCTGGACGCTTCTCCCGGGCTCCCGTCCGGGCCTGGCCCGACTCTGTCTCTGCACGGGCCGAGGCGCCCACGAGGCCTGGAGTCCTCCGATGCTTTTTGGGGCGCGCGGCTCCGACGCCCGCCCGCTGCTGCAGTGAGCCGAGCGGAGCCGAGGAGGGCCGCCGCCACGGGGCCCTCGGCGCCGACCTCCCCCCCCTTCTCAAGAGGGGAAAGAAAACACACAGACACAATTCATCGTCCATCCCCCAGAAGATATGGGAAACTGTGGGAAGTGGGGGGGGAGACAGAAACTCAGAAAATATGTGAAGATATGGGGGATCCTGTTGTTTGTGTATGTATGTGTGTGTCCCAGGGCCCCTTCACTATTGGGTGTGCCCTCGGCGCTCTGCAGTGGAGGCGGACACCCGCACGTACCAGCACACCGTCATCCAGAACGGGCTGCAGGCCCGCTTCCGCGGGAGCCGCCGGGGGCGGCCCCTTCGGCCCGTTCTGGGCTTCTGCCCTTCGGCCTCGCTTCTCCCCGTCCCCATCCCCATCCCTCTGCACGAACGAGATGGGTATAGAAGAATGGGTACACTGCCCAACAACAGTTCCTGTTCATTTTGAACAAGACTCGCTGTCCGCGCCGCCGCGGCCTGTGTCCATTTGAGACAGAAGGCCGCCCGCCCAACAGCGGCCGCGTTGTTTTGGGACAACATATGCTGTTGGGCATTGTACCCGTTTTTTCCGTACCCATTTCGGGCGTCCAAATCCCGATCCCCACCATCCTACCACCCAAGTTGTGGATCTGCCCCTGGGATCTCGAAGGATCACCCTTTTTCCCAATCTGGGGGGCACATCTACCAGTGGGGCCCAGGCCACGCCAGTGAGGATCGGGATCCGTCTAACGAGTCTCGCCTCCGCCTTGCTGTCTGGTGAGTGGCTGATGACTGGCTGATCTCTCTGCCTCTCCTCTGCTGTCGTTATGGCAGGGCAGCAGGGGGCTGTTGAACGGCTGGCTTCTCTCTCTCTCTCTCTTTCTCCCTCTCTCGCCCCCTCTGACAGTGGTCTTTCTCGTCCTCCTCCTCCTCGTGGCGAATCTTCTCCTCCCCCCCTCCTCTTCCTCCTTTTCCTCCTCTTCCTCCTCCTCCTCGTCTTCCCCCCTGATCGATACCCCCTCCCTCCCTTCTCCTGCATCTCTCATTTCTCTGTCCCTCCCTCCCTCGTTATCTATCAAGTCCTCCCTTCTCGTGCGGAAGATTTCCGAACTTGCCGCTACCTTCGCCGCTGCTGAACGCCTCCCGTACCGTGGGCGCGGCGGCGCGGTTAGTCACGTATTTCTCTTGAGGCGCTGAATCCGACAGAATTGTTCCTCCGAGTAGTCGAGATGGCATCGACCCCGGCCACCTCCCAGTTTCCCCCGCTCTCCGTGCATGCTGCCGTTGAGGGGCATCTCGTCGCCTTCCAGGTCTCTTGCCACTCAGTTCTTCAAGCCGAGATCAGGGTCCTCGGCCGCTGCGCCGAGAAAGCGCCAGTTCGAGCCACAATGGTGCGGAATCCGAGTCTCATAGTTTCGTATTCCTAGCGGGTGGGGAAACACATTAAAAGCGGGCGCCATCTCCTTTTCTTTTGGATCCTTTTTTGGCGACCTTGGGGCCATTTTCAGGCTGCCGATACCCACACAGTTTTGGTTTGAGCATTGCTGTGCCTTGGAACGCTGGTCTGTGCGCATGCAGATTGGGTATGCCCAGAGTCGGCGAAACCAGGGTGCATGCTCACGCACTATGATACGCAACACAGTCGGGGCGCTGAAGAAGGAACCCTTTTCGTTTGGGAGGGGCTCGGTTATCCTTAATCGTTTCACAGGTTGCCTAAGGTTTTCCTTAGGTGTTTTTTTGGAAAGCCGAAGCTTACAACTTATGGTTAAACGGGGCCTCTTTCCTTATTTGGGGTTCCTTAGGTCAACGCCCCGATTGTGCTGCGTTCATGGTTTCCCCATGGAAACAAGTTCGACGACACGGCTACAGCAACAAGTCAACACCTCTCAGCTAGGGATGGGGCCTGGGGGCGCTGCCGTCCCAGCCTGACGGCCGGGGGCCTCGCTGAACGAAGGCACACCAATGATTCTGGCCTCTCGGGATGCCAGTAGCTCCTCCTCCTCCTCCTCCTCCTCCTCCTCCTCCTCCTCCAGCTCCTTCTCCTCCTCAAGGGGGGGGGGCAAGACGATGATGAGGAGGAGGCGGAGTAGGATACTGCTCCCGACGCTGGCTTTACGCCACGCGGCGCGCAGCGCAGCACCCCCCCGTGGGCAGCTACGAGAAGCGCACTTCACCCTGAAGGGACGGAGGAGGGCAGAGGATGGAGGTGGGAGGGAGGAGGACACAAAGAAATGAGGAGGGCCGGGGGATGAGGGAGCACAGGTGATTGAGGATGGTGGTGCTGAGGTGGTGAAGGAGGCGGATGCCGAGGAGAAAGGAACGAAGGAAGGAAGGAGGGAGGAAAGGAAGGCGAGCAGGAGGAGGAGGCGGAAAGCGGCAGGTTATTTTCAGACACGTTGCTGTGCTTCTGGAAGTCGAAGGATGGTTTCGGACGAGTTTGTCGTGGCACCGGGCTGCCAAACAGTCAACGAGAAACGGTTCCTTAATAGAGTGCCGACGCTAGCTGCACATTGGACGATGGAACGGCGCCAGCAGGATGAACGGCGGAAAAGGGATGGGGGTGTGCTGACCAGGTGCTGAACATCCAGGACAAGCGCAGCAACAGGGCTGCGTTCGCCATGGCTGTCCAGGCGACTTCTCCCGCCCCCGCCAGCCTGTCGACGCCCCGCCTGCCCGCCGGGCTTCCTTTCCGCTCTCTTTCTCTCTCTCTCTCTCTCTTTCCCTCTCTTGCTGCTTCTCGATCCGATCTGCTCGTTTCCGACCCGTGAGGTGCACCCGCGCGGGTTCGGGGGCAGGAAGGCGTCGGCGGACTGGGGAGGGCCGGGAGGGGGGAGAGTGGAGGTCGGGGGAAAGAGGGCGGGGGCGACCAGAGCGGGGGAGCCGACCCTGCCAAGTCAAAGGTACTCTTTGTGTCCTGTGCATCGCGCCGAGTCGGAGGAGTCTCGTGTCCTGGGCCACGTTGCCGTCGGAAGAGTCTTGCGTCCTGTCGCGCGTCCTGTGCAGTCAGTTCTGCCTGCACGGGGAGAGAGCCGCGGGGGGAGGTGGAGGAGAGAGGACGCGCCCGGTGAGCCGACAGCCCCAGCTGCGCACGCAGGGACACCGGCAGATCTGCCCCTCCGCCACCCCCCTCCCCTCCTCCCGCCCCCCCGCCCCGACCCCCTCCTCCTTCTCCCTGGGCCCCTGCTCTCCACCCCCCCTTTACCCCCTATCCCCTCCTTCTCATCTCCCCCATCCCCTCCATCCTCCCCCTCCTCTCCCGCTTCGACTCCCAACGTCGTGATCCGTACAGCACGCAGGCTCCCGACGGTCTCCATGCTTTCCCGTGGTCCGCTTTCCATCCCCGTTTCCCTTCCCTCCTGTGTTCTTTCAAGGCTCGAGGGGTCCAGATCTCCCCGGACCGCTGCCCTCCCGTGCCCGCCCTTCTCCTTCTCGCCCCCCTTCCCCCCCGCCCCCCCTTCCTCCGATACGGCTGCGTGTGTCGGGCCGACGCGTCCACTCGCGTTTCTCGCTCTGCGGCGAACGTCGGCCTGGCGCCTTCTGGACCATGCCTCCCTCCTTCAAGATCGGCCCATGGATGCGTCTTGATCAGAACTCCTGCCATGGCGACGAGAAGTTTTTCAGGGGGTCTAAAGACGTTCAGTAACCTCCACCGTCGCCGATCGACTCGATCCTCGATACCACTCTCCCTTCGAACTGACCCTGGAGTTTCCATCCTCGAATCTTGATTCTCGAAGCTTGATGCTCGAACGTGGATGCTCGAAACTCGACCCTCGGTTCTGATTGATCTTCGGCCGTCTTCGATTATCCTCGATCTTAGACCCCAGGTCATCAGGTAAGTCTTGCCCTCGGCTTTGAGGTGATACGAGCCGCGATCTCCACATACCTCACGCGCCATGAGCTTCTCCCGAGCAGCACCCCTCACCCCACGGCCCGCCACCCCAGAACGTGCGAGGAGTGCGCCGATGTCCATTCTGTGCAGGGCCCGAGGACTCTGGAAGGCAGACGGGCCTGAGGAGGAGGAGGAGGAGGAGGAGGAGGAGGAGGAGGAGGAGGGGGGGGAGGAGGAGGAGAAGTAGGAGCAAGATCCGGAGGGGGAGGATGTGGCGGAGAACAAGGAGGAGGCGGTGGAGGAGGAGGGTGATGATGCTGATGATGCTGATGATGATGATGATGCTGAGGATGCTGATCATGATCATGATGATGCTGTTGTTGATGATGATGATGCTGATGATGATGATAATGGTGGTGATGATGATGATGATGAGGATGCTGATGCTGATGCTGATGCTGATGCTGCTGCTGCTGCTGCTGCTGCTGCTGCTGATGATGATGATGATGATGATGATGATGCTGATGTTGATGCTGATGCTGATGCTGATGCTGATGCTGATGCTGATGATGATGCTGATGATGCTGATGATGATGCTGATGATGATGATGATGAGAAGGAGGAGGAGGAGGAGGAGGAGGCGTTGGAAGAGGATGAGTTGGAGGAGGAGGAGGAGGAGGAGGAGGAGGTGGAGCAGGCCCCACGCCTGCTGTTCAGGTGAGGGTACCAGTCGCGGGACTCGGACGCCTGTTGGGCATTCCTATGGGCAGGGGAAAGGTTTTTTTTGCCTCCCACCTGCGAGAGCGGGGCCGTGACGAAGTCAGCCGTGCCCACAGCAGCCGCCCTACAATCGCCTACCGCCGCAGTCCACTTCGATCCCCTCATCTCCCTCCCGTTTCGAGGCCGTGACCCTCTCCTTCTTCCCTCTTCTCCTCGACCTGTTCTGTTTTCTGCTGTCGCTTGCGTGCTTCTTTCGCAGCGTGTCCCACCGGCCGGTGACTCCAGGTGCGCCCGCCCCTGGAGCCGTCTGGGCTCACTCATTTGTTATCACACATCCCAGGGACTCACTGGCTCTGGGGGGGGGGGCTGCGCCTGAAGACCTCATCGCTCGGGGGTGGACAGAAACCCCACCCTGACACGTCGATTAGTGAAGTGTCCGTTTTCGGTGCTCGAGAGGGCGCCGCGGCCGTTATTTTCCAGGCTTGCGCCCGCCAGGTTTGGGCCCGAGGTCGTTTTCACTCAACCACGGTTTGCTAAAGGGAGGTCTCTCCATCCCCGAATCGCCATCGGTGTCTCAGCACACCGGGAGGAGCAGAGGGGGGGGGGGGGATGGGGCGGAGGCGGGGGAGGGAGAGCAGCCGCCCGCCGCGGAGCAGGCGGGCTCGCTGGACGACCCGGCGGAGCTGCCCGGGCTCGCCCACTTCTGCGAGCACATGCTCTTCCTGGGCACCAGCAGGCGCGCGCCCCCTCTCGGGCCTCGTCCTCTCCTCGATGGTTTTGCATACAGCACCCTCCCCACCCCGAGTCAGATTCCACCCCGCGGGTCCACGTTCAGTGTGCAGCAGCCACGCCCCAGGGAGGGACTTGTGTGTGGCAAGCCTGCGACCAGGACCCTCGCCCACCCCCCAGGGCTTTTGGGCATAGGATACAAACTCTGCGGGCGGACCCTTCCTGCTTCCTCCTCCTGGCCGCTTCCGCGCCTTCCTCATCATCCTCCCCTGTTCCTCCGCCCCCATCTGCGGCTGCACATAAACTGAAGAGCGAGAGGGTCTAGTAGTAGAGTGGCCCAGCCAGCCTGTGCACAATGACGGGTGCTTTCACAGGAAAGGTCTCCGTTCGCGTTTCCGAAGTAAGGTTCCAGAAAGTCCCAGGAATGGGTATTCTCATGTGGTGTTCGGAGAGGGCCGGGAGGTCCTTTGCAGGGGCATCGCCCTTCTTTGGTTTCCCCTTTCCCAGACTCCCAAGGCTGCGGAATTATGTGGGCTGTCTGTGGCGGGCCAATCGGTTGGCTCTTCCTGGAAGCAATGGTTTTCCAGACGGTTCACATGTCATTCGAGAGTTCAGCCTTGCAAAGAAGTTAGTGGCTATCATACGAAAGGCCGTACAGTGGCTGCTTGATGGGTTTTGGATGGAGGTCTGTAATCCCTGACACGGGTGAAGGAGACGATACGGCTATAAGGTGGGAACAGGGAGATGCCCCCGGCCATCGGCCGAGCAGGCAGCATCATCGGCCTGAGATCTCGGAGTCGGGATATCCGAGCCTGTGATTGCGCGCACGCTGCAAGCCTTTTGCGCCTCTGTGGTCATAGCCCGACTTGCCTGAATTTCATAAGCTCAGTGAGTACCCCTCTGTCCCCAAGGCTTAGGCCGGGCAGATCCCTCTACAGGAGGACTATACAACATAGTCAAACATCGTATGGGGACGATGTTTTGCTTCATTCGTTGATTATGTTTGGGCATGTTTTGTTTTTTTGGTCATTCAACATCCGCCTGTAGGGGGACATGCCCGACCTAACGCAAGGCAAGCCTGTTCACCCAGACCGCTAGCGGGGCTGGATAGGCTTTTCGTTGCAGTCTGAGTGTTGTCTCAGAGGCCCCAGAGCTGTTTCGAAATCCAAACTAGGTTTGTCCAAGGGCGGGGTCGGGATCGGCATTCGAGGACTCAGTGCGCCCAATTTTCTTGTGCGGGGCCACGACATGTTGTACCTGGATGCTGGCGACGGCGCTTTTCTCCTCAAAGCCTCTTGTGTTGGTTTTCGTTTTGAATAGAGCGCTCTGCTCTCCATCCCTCTCCTTCTGCTGCTCGCCTCCTCCGGCCTCCACCCGGCTCCCCCTACAGACGTACAGCCTTTCGTCATGGCGTGTTCCGCGAGTTTTTTGCAGTCAGGTTTCGCAGCACAACCACCACACATCACCGCAGGTGATGTAGGATGTTGGTGGTGGAGCAATGCTCGAGCAATATTGGAGCAATGATATGATAGTAACAGAGCAAGGAGTGGGCAACACTGGAGCAATATATGAACAGCCGTGGAGCATGAATGTCGCGCCCTGTCGCGAGAAACAGTATTGACAACTTCCATTAGATAGGTCAGTGCAGATTCTCGGGGGAACCACGTACTTGAAGTAGGTATGGTCAACTGTCACGATTGGCCCTGGGCCTTTTTGCGCAACACCACCGAAAACAACCATACCGTCTATATCATCCAGAAATTCACCGATAGTTGAAAATCCAAACAATCGTGGCATTCCAACAGTTCTCTATTTCATCTGGGGTCTTGTGGATTCTAGGGAGACCCACGGTGAAGCAGGGTTGGACACCATAGCGAAGTAATGCTGATTGACACAGAAGGCCACGTATATCCCCCACGATGTCAGAATGGTGGCAGACACATGTAATAATGACACAATAATGGAGCAGCCATTGAGCAATGATGGGGCAGTACTGGAGTATAGCCATGAAGTAAGACTGGAGCAAGCATGGAACAACACTTGAGTAATACTGGAGTCAGGATGGGACAATCATGGAGCAAACATGGAGAAACCACGGCGCAATAGTGGGGCGACAATGGAGCAACACGAGAGCAAGAACGGAGCAACGCTGGAGCATTATTGGGACACGCATGGAGCAAAATGGGTGCACCAATGGAGCACGCGCGAAGCAATAACGGAGCCATTTTGGAGTTGTTGTGCACCAGGACAGGCATTCAGGACAGTGGAGCGATAACACGTGGAGTGGTAATTACAAGGGACAGGATTCAGAAGGAACAGCCCGTATAATTGAAAATTGAGGACAGACACAGAGGTGCAGGCGATCGGACGCCAAGGAGAAACACGCTTAAACGATGAAGCCGCTCTGGCAATTGAGTCAATGGAGTAACGGTGCCCCAGCAAGGAACGGACACGGGGCCAGGGCGGAGCATACATGGAGCAATAATGGAGCATGACCGGTATCAGATCGGTGCGATCATGGAGCAGGAATGGTGCAGTATTTGAGCAATCATGGAGCAATAATAGGGCAATGCTGGAGTAATAGCGGAGCAAGCATGAGGCCATAATGGACCCACCATGACGCAACAATGGACACACCATAATGGACCCAGCCATAATCATCAGTTTTGAACGCAACGGCGCTACCTCCCCAGAAAGAACCCAGGTACGTTGTCGTTGGTTCATTTTTCATCCGCTGGCGGCGTTACAGCTTGCTGTGTTTCCTCTCTGACAGCGCATTGCACGCGTCAGGGAGGACTCGCCATTCCCCTGTTGTACCGTCGGGCTGACATCCATTTGTTCCATCAGACAATGGCACATCATGACTACTACCTCCTCTACCCTGACTCTGTCCAGAAGATGTCCCGCCCTCTCCGCCTACATAGGTTTTTCCTACCGTCATTTACCGTCTGATTGTTTTCGCAGTCTCAGAACGGTGCTCCCGCTGCAGCGCTCTTGCCTGAGCGTGGGACCCTTCTGCTGGGTCGAAGTCCGATATCATCATCACTGTCGCGCCCTCATTTCCCTTCCTCCGCCTTCCCGTTGTCCTCCTGCTCGTCCCGCGTCTTTTACTCCAGTTCATGCCGGTGCTGTCCGTCCGTCCTCCTCCTCCAGCTCATCCGCTATCTCCTCTTTCTCCTCCTCCCCCTCCTCCTTGTCATCTCCCTCCTGTTATGCACGCAGTTCCCTTGCGTTCTTTCTGGGGGTTCCAGATCCGTTTCGACGCGCGTCCGCGGATAGAGACAATCAACGTGATGGTACGGGATTGGAGGGAGGGGTAGGACACCGTATATGACGCGAGCGCACTTAGCTTGCCCTCCCCTGTCGACACGTCCCCTCTCCCCTGTCCCCCTGCCCCCCTCCCCTCTCCCCTGTCCCCCTCCCCTCTCCCCTGTCCCTCCCGTCCCCCCCGTCTCCCCTGTCCCCTCCCCCCCTCTCCCTGATTTCCCCCCCTCCTCCCCTGTCCCCCTCCCCCCCTCGGGGCCCTGCCCCACGTTCCACCCTGCCCCTCCACCAACAAACCACTCCCCCCCTTGCCTCTTCACTCCACTTCTTTTTTCTTCCTCCTTTCTCCTCTTCGACCCCTTCTTCCTCCCCTCGACCCCTCGACCCCTTCTTACTCGACACTCGACCCCTTCCTCCCCTCGACCCCTCGACCCCTTTCTCCCTTCTTCCTTCCCTCGACCCCTTTCTCCCTTCTTACTCCCCTCGACCCCTTCTTACTCCCTTCTCCGCCTCCCCCCCTCGCGCGGTGGGGTCCTTGTCCGCCCCACGCCACTGTGTGGCACGCTCGGAGGAGGAGAAGGAGGGCGAGAAGAAGTGGGAGGCTGTGGAGTAGGTGGAAGGCATGGCAGAGGTGTCGCGGTAAAAGCAGGGGGAGGAAGGGGAAGAAGGGGGGCGGCCGAGCAGGCACGACGAGCAGGTTTAGCAGCACAGCGAGGAGGAGGGGTGTGCACGCCAGGGTCTCGGAGGTGGCCCAGACCTTCGGCGGCGGCCGCTCCCCGACTGGAGTCGAAAGGTGGCCGCGCGCTTGAGCGGAGCTAGCTTTCTGTGGGCCCAGCGGCTGCAGGGGGCAGCCCGGTGTCCCGATGTGAGCGAAGGCCGGTTGCGCGTCATTATTTGGTTGCCGCGTTCGTTGAATCTCTCTCTCCCTCCTACCCTCCCTGTCCCTCACACCCTGTGTGCCACTCCTTCCCCCCTTCCTGCTCCGTCCCCCCAGCCTCCATTCTCTCTCCCTCCGTCCGACCAGATCGGCTATTGCGAGCGACCCGCGAGGTACCCCCTGCCAGACGATTACCGCAACTTCATGTCCGCTCATGGTGGTTGTGGAGCTAAACAAAAAGCTGGGTGAAGAGGGGAGACGGCTGAGGGGGATTATGAGGAGGAAGAGGAGGAGGAGGAGGAGGAGGAGGAGGAGGAGGAGGAGGAGGAGGAGGGGTAGGAGGAGGGGGGGGGGGGGGGAGGAGGCGGAGGAGCGGGGAGGAGGAGGAGGAGCAGGAGTAGGCGGAGGAGGAGGGGGAGGAGGATGAGGAGGCGGAGGAGGAGGAGGAGGAGGAGGAGGAGGAAGAGGAGGAGGAGGAGGGGGAGGGGAGGGGGATGATGAGGAGGAGGAGGATGAGGAGGAGGAGGAGGAGCAGCAGGAGGAGGAGGAGGAGGAGGGGGAGGAGGAGGAGGAGGAGGCGAAGGAGGAGGAGGAGAAGGAGGGGGAGGAGGAAGAGGAGGAGGAGGGGAAAGGGGAAGGGGGAGGGGGAGGGGGAGGGGCAGGGGGAGGAGGATGAGGACGATGATGATGACGATGCTGATGATGGATGATGGTGATGCTGCTGATGATGATGATGATGATGATGATGGTGATGATGATGCAGATGCAGATGCTGATGCTGCTGATGCTGATGCTGATGCTGATGATATGCTGCTGCTGATGCTGATGATGCTGATGATGATACTGATGCTGATGCTGATCATTATGATTATGATGATGATGATGACGACGACGATGACGATGCTGATGATGATGATGCTGATGCAGATGATGGTGATGATGATGATGATGATGGTGATCATGATGATACTGATGATGATGCTGATGATGATGGTGATGGTGATGCTGATGCTGATGATGCTGATGATGATGATGAGGTTGATGATGATACTTATGCTGATCATGATTATGATGATGATGATACGTATGATGATGATGATGATGCTGCTGATGATGATGATGATGATGATGATGGTGATGCTGATGATGATGATGATGATGACGATGATGATGATGATGATGATGATGATGATGATCTGATGTTGATGATGATGTTGATGATGAGGATCATGATGATGATGCTGATGATGATGATGATGATGCTGATGATGATGATGATGCTGATGATGATGATGATGATGACGATGATGATGATGCTGATGCTGCTGATGATGATGACGATGATCAGATGATCATATGATGATGATGCTGATTATGATGATGATGATGATGATGATGATGATGATGATGCTGATGATGCTGATGATGATGATGAGGAGGAGGAGGAGGAGGAGGAGGAGGGATACTAAGGATGAGGGGAGGAGGACAGAGGAGGCAGGTTGGAGGAGGAGGAGGAGGAGGAGGAGGAGGAGGAGGAGGAGGTGGAGACGAGGACAATCACGATGACGATGATGATGGCGATGACGACGACGAGGAGGAGGAAGAGGTGGAGGAGGAGGAGGAGGGCGAGGAGGAGGAGGAGGAGTCGGCGGAGGAAAGGAGATCGAGGGACGGAGAACGAAGAAATGATGACGAGGGAAGGAATGGGAGGAAGGGAGGACTCTGAAGAGGATGAAGCGCAGGATGAGGATGAGGATGAGGATGGGGATGAGTATGAGTATGAGGCGCGGAGGTGGAGGTGGAGGAGGAGGGGGAGGAGGAGGAGGAGGAGGAGGAGGAGGAGGAGGAAGAGGAGGATGACGAGGATGTCGATCGCTGCGACAACACACCCCTCCCACGTGCTCTGCATGGGCCCTGGGGCGTCAGGGAGAGTGGTTTGGTGCTGGACATCTGCGGTGTTTGGGTCGACCCGATCTCGTTTCGTGAAGGAGCTGTGTCTCAGCCATCTTCGTAACACTGCGGCTGAGCAGCACGTCGTTGTCTCCGCTCCTCGCGGGCAGAGGTCCAGTTCGAGAGCTGCCTTCGGGCGCGACATTGGAGTGCGAACCGGGGCGACACGCTCTCACTCATCCTTTGTGCTAGGTATCTTTCCCCTCTGATGTAGAGGACTGTGCCTGAGTTCAATTGCTTAACACGAGGAGGATCATGTGGATGTGTACGACGTAAGGGGAAGAGGTGGAGGAGGAGGGAGGGAGGGAGGGAGGAGAAGGATGATGTGGAGGTGTGAGGGGTAGGGGGGATGACGACGTCGATGATGCCGATGATGCTGAGGATGATGCTGCTGCTGATGATGATGATGCTTAGGAGGATGCTGAGCATCCTTATGATGATGTTGACTCTGACGGTGATGCTGATATTGATGAATGATGTTGGTGGTGATGATGATGATGATGATGATGATGATGATGACGATGAGGGTGTAGGAGAGGTTTTCGATTGTGATCCTAATCCTTTGGATTATTACTTTGAGGATGATGAGGTTTATCATACTGGTGATCATTACCATGATCATGAGCATGTCATGCTGTCGATGATGCGTGTGGTGTTGACGATTCTGATTGCGATGATGGTGGTGAGGACGTCGATGATGATACTGCCGATTAGGATTGTACTTATGATGATGGTGACGATGATGAGGAGCAGGTGGTGCACGAGAAGGATAGAAGATGTTACCTATGATGGTGTGACGATGCGTGTGATGGTGCTGCTGCTGCTGATGATGATGGTAGTGGTGGTGATGGTGGTGATGATGCGGGTCATGATGCTGATGTTGCTGATGCTGCAGATACGGATGATATTGCTGCTGCTGATGTTGATGCTGCTGATGATGATGATGCTGATGCTGATCCTGTTGCTGATGATGATGACGATGATGAGGATGATGCTGATTATAAGGATGACGATGCCGATGGTAATGGTGATGCTGCTGCGTTTGTGGATGATGATGCTGAGGATGCTGATGATGCTGCTGATGATGACGATGCTGATGCTGATGATGATCGTGATGATGACGATGCTGCTGATGTTCATGCTGATGTTCATGCTGATGTTGATGGTGGTGCTGATGATGGTGATGCTGAATATTGTAATGTGCTGATGATGCTGATGATGCCGACGGTGCTGACGATGACGATGAGGATTGGGACGACGAGTGCGATGCCGAGACTGGTGAGGATGCTTAGGTTGACGTTGCTTATCATCACTCAGTATGTTTTATATGTGGTGGCGTGATGCTGATGGTCCCCGAGTCCCTGATGAGGAGGATGAGAAGGAACAGACTTCGCAGGTAAATGAGGAGAGGGACGCGGAGGAGAAGAGAGAGAGGGGGAGAGAGAGAGAGAGAGAGAGAAAGAGAGAGAGAGAGAGAGATGCGGTTCAGGAAATTGCCTGGGAGATGCGCCGCCTGAAGGCGACCAGGTGCAACACAACCTGTCATGCTGCGTGGTGCTTCGCGTCACGGGCCGTGGCTCTGTGCATCATGTCGGGTCCTTTTTGGGCCATCTCATGGGCCTTCTGGGAGACGTTCTCGGGCTCCCTTGAGACCCTCCCGTGGTGTCATGAGGAACAAGCACGGTCTGACCATACAGTGGAAACCCATGCCAAGAAACACCCTGCTTGCCTCCAAGGAGCCCTGGGTTTCCTGGGTTTCGATGGTTCTACGCATGAAATCGTGACGTCCCCGTGCAAAACATCAGTGGACGTCCTGGGGTCCCAGGATTGGGTTTCTTGTGGAAGGGATCTTGTGGTCGAGCTCCTACTGTACAGCTTCGGAGGCTCATGTGCCCCGCCTGGGTCTGCTCAGAAGCTGGGCGAAGGCTGGCAAACCCGTGGCTACTAAAACGGAGCTCCGAGAAATTGTTGTTTTTCTTCCGGGAAGCAGCCCGTTTACTGTGTAGTGCGCTGAGCTTGATTCCGGGAATCTGTTTTTTCTTTCCGGGAAGACGGTCTTGGCAGCCACGGATTTGCCAGCCTTTCGCCCAGCCTCCAATCTGCGCTGGGTGGCGCCAGGGGCGCCGCCAGGGGGCCTCCCCCGCCGACCCACGCAGCGCAGTCTGCCTGTTGCGTGCTGGGGCCTTCTCCTCGGCGGCCCCTGCTAAACCTCGTGCGGGATCGCTTGCAGGAGGGAAAGAAACACACACAGACACACTGAATCGTCGACTCCCAGGAAAATATGGGACAAATATTGGAAGTGGGGGGGAAGACGAAGACCCAGAAAATATGGGAAAATATTAGTGTGTCCCTGGGCCCTGGGCCCCTTCACGCTTTTTGCCCTTGCCGGGCGCTTCTGGGACCGCGCTCCTCTCGGGCACTCCTGGCGCACAAGTTCGGCCCCCGTCGTGAGGGCACTTCGGCCCTCTTCCGGCCTCCTTGGGCGACTGGGCCCTGGCTCCGTGTGAGGCCGTGGCGGTGCAGTGTTCGATCCCCTACTAAGACCGTCCAATCGCTCCCCTTGGACGCGCCCTTGCTCCGTCTGGGGCCATCCTGGGTTCATCTCGGGCCAAAGAAGAGAAGGGGGGGGGGGGGCCACACGCATTTTTATAGCCAACGGGTTTTTCAATATCAGCAGCCTGTTGCGCCCGAGTGACTTTATCCAGCTGCCTCCAGCAATTCCGCCACCGTGCCAGCGCAGCATTCTGTCAAGCAGTGGCGAAGCGTCCTGGCTCGCTTATAGGCCTACCAAGCAATGTTCTCAGAACCTTTTTTTTTGTGCACGAAATGTTCTTAGAACATTTCTGGCTGTGACTGTCTTGTTTTCACACATCGGGGCAGAAGGCAGGAGGCTCGAATTATTGGTTCGCGTTCCCACTCTTTGGGGCGTCTAGGGGCCCTCTTGGGGCATCTGCGGGCGCCCCTTGTGCCGCCTTGGAGCCCTCCATGGCCGTCTTGCAGCTCCTTCGGGGGCCTCTTGAGCTGTCTCGGGGGAGTCTTGGGGGCTTCTTGGGGCGTCTTGGAGAGTCGGATGATCGAAAATGCGAGAACCCACAACTCACTGAAAACGCAAAGGCCTACCACTGGTTTTTGCATCTCGGCGCCGTCTGGAGAGCCTCTTGGGGGCCTCTTTTGGCTCTCTTGGGGCCTCCTGAGCCTTCTTGGGGCGGAAGGCTCGAATTGTCGGTTCGTGTTCACCCTCGAGAGTCCTCCTTGGAGCCGTCTTGGAGCCCTCTTGGGCAGTCGCGGACGCCTCTAGGAACCCTCTGGGGCCGTTTTGGTGCCCTCTTCGGGGCCTCTTGGGCCGTCTTGGGGTAGTCCTGGTGGCATCTTAGATCGTCTTGGGACGTCGGAAGCTCGAAAAGGCGAGAATTTGTAAAGACCTAGGGGGACTCAATGAGTTGTGTTTCTCGACGGGCCCGTAGGCCGTCTTGAAATCATGTTGGGGGCGCCTCGAGGCCAACGTGGCCCGTGTTGGAGCAATATTGGACTGCCTTGGAGGCATTTGGGTCTCGGGAGCGCCAATCATTCGCATTCCGCGAGGGATTGTGGCCTCGGGAAGGGGGGGTGGTGCTCGCGACGAATTGCGACTGGGAGAGGGGGGGTCAGGAGGGAAAGCAACACAGACAAGTAATCGTCGATCTCCAGGAAAATAGAGGAAGATATGGGCAGTGGGGGGGATGACAAATACCCAGAACATGTGGAAACATGTGAAGAATCCTGGGATTTGTGCCTGTTTATTTGTGGGGGGCCCCTTACAAAATTCTAGATGCCCGACCCGACAGACCTTGGCATTCTTCCACGCCTCCACTTGCCCATGGCACGGTGGCGGAGTTTTTCTCCTCGCTATCCTCACATTCTCCACGTCGTCCTCGTCATCGCCTCGTCGCCTTCGCTTCCCTTTCTTCTTCTTAACCCCATACCCACGATAGTAATGTACCCCCCCTATACACATAAGAGTTGATTATCCACGGCCAATAAGAGTTTGGTCGGGGGCGCGGGGCGCGGAAGCCGAACTTCATTATCACGGGGAAAAGTTCGCCATGGCGTTGTTTTCCTTATGTTGACATAGCAACACCAAGCGAAACGAACACGTTTTTTCAGGATGTCTCAAGCGAAACAAATGTCATTATGTCTCTTTGTAGTTCTTTCGGTCTTTCTTTCTTTCTCTGTCTCTCTCTCTCTCTGTCTCTATCTCTTTCTCCTCCTCCCTCTGGCGCCCTGAACTTGTTTATCGCTGGGAAAACGAAGCACGTGAGCTACCCTACACGAGCAGATGAACATTTTGCTTTCATTAAGCGTTAACTTTGGATGTTTGCTATCTTTTTCGCCTCTCCTCCTCTTGCTCTTTCTCCTTCTCCTCCTCCTCTTCCTCCTCTACCTCCTCTTCTCTTTCTATATTTCTATTTATCTCTCTATCTTTCTTCTCCTCCCCCTGCCCCCCTGAACTTTTTTTATCGCTGTGGTTGATTGTCCTGGGAAATCGAGGCACATGAGGAGTCTCTATAGAAACTCCGAGCTTCAGTTCCGTATTATGAAAATATTAAAAGCCGACAGGTTCCTTCAGCCTCTTGAAAGGGCTCCAGGGTTTTTCAGTTTCGTTTTTGGAATTTAATGTAAATGTATTAACGGTGAATACTATAGAAGTGAAGCTCAGAGGCGCGCGCGCACCTCCTAGCTTCAGTTCTGTATTATAAATTAAAAGCCGACGCGTTCCTTCAGGATGTTTCAGAGAGGACCAAAAGCAAAGGATGTCTCAAGATATCCTCGGCTTTGGCTCCACTGTTAACATCTTTATGCTGGCCTCTGGTGGGCAACTTTTATTATCACCCCGTAACCGCCGAACTTTATTATCCCTGGGGGTTTATTCTCGGGGGCATGGGGTTATTATTCTTCTTCTTTGTATGATTATTATTATCATTATTCTTCTTCTTTTTCTTCTTCTTCTCCTTCTTCCCCCAATAAGTCCATTGGGCTAAAGCGGCGCTTCCCGTTTTTGTCCGATCAGTTTTTTTTCGGTGAGGCGTGCCGGTCCGAGGGCGTCTCGGAGCCTTCTTGGCACGTGTTGGTGCCAGCCTGGGACCCACTGCATGTTGGGACAATGCCAGTGTTAAGTTGGGCGTGTCCCTCTGCAGGAGGAATATTAAAGAATAATCCGAAATAGCCTGGGGACGATTTTTCTACTGTTTTTGGCAATTTTTGAACATTTTTGGCAATTTTTCATTTTTCTTCCAAAATCCGCCTGTAGGAGGACATGCCCGACCTGATGCTAGTGTCCCATCGTGGGCTGCCTCGGAAACTGGTTGAGCCGTCCCAGGACCGAGTTCCGAGCTGGGACCCCCTGACGGCGCCTCCGGCGCCGGGGGTTCAGCGCAGATCCAAGAAATCCGCGCGGAGCGCCAAAAGTTTATGTTTATGTTTTTGTTTTCGTCTTCTAGAGTTAGAAGGCTCAGAAGGCAGCGCGCTGTCACGTGATGCGGTGGGTACGTGCGGTGTGGCCCGCTGGGGGGAGGGGGAGCATGTCACATGATTTGTACGATGCACCGTTGCCACGTTTTGTGTTACATGGCGGCAGTGGCTGCAGGACCTCCAGGGTAGATGCACATCATACCCAGCGCCTCGCTGCTGCGCAGCTGAACGGCTTTGGGTTTGGGGTCTCCTCGTGTTGCTCACTTCTAGACTCCCCGGAGTTCGCTCTGGCTCTCGTAGGGCCCCCCGTGGTCCTTTTTTAGGTGTTGTGCTCGTCTTCTATGGGCCTCTGTACCGCTTCGCCTCTGTTCCTCTTCGGCTCTCGAGACTCCCGTGCTATCCTGGAGCAGTGAGCAGGGCCACGCATGCTTGCCCGCAGGGCCGGACCCAAACGGTGTTTTGGCCATCTCGTGGGCCGTCTTGTTTTCCGTTTTGTTTTGCATTTAAGGCGAAGTGAAGGCAAAACGAGGAAGAACGAAAAACAACACGAACACGACAAGCACCGTCTAGGTTCAGCCCTACGCTTACCCGTGCGCGGGGATTAGCTCCCGCTGGGGCCTCGGACACTCCTAGGGGCCCAGGGGAGCGAAAAAGGGAAACACGGGGTCGTCTTCACGGGCACTGGCGCGTAAGTTCCCCGCGTGAGGCCACGCGTGGGCGCCCCCGTCTCCAATGTGGCGTGCCGCGCTGGCGGCCCGCGCAAGCTGCGGCGTGAGCTCGTTATGTCGTCTCGACTAAGACCCGTTTTGGTCGTCGCTCAAATGAGGACGATCAGGGGGATTGCTTGCGTTTTGTTGTTCTTTTGGTTGAGGTTGTGGTTGTTGTTGTGGTTGTTGTTGTTGTTGTTGTTGTTGTCGTTGTCGGTGTCGTTGCTGTTGTTTATTATTTATGTTGTTCATTATTGTTGTGGTTGTTGTTGTTGACGATGTGCTTGTTGTTCTATAAATATAAGATCGGTATACAGCGGTGGCAGCAGCAGAACCGGGTAGCGGCTCAGGATCTGGAGGGGCATGAGAAACAGCGGGAGCGGGAGCAGGACAGTAGGAGAAGATGCCTTCCTCTTCCTGCTGCTCCTCGCCTCCTCTTCCCTGGGGTTGCGGATCTTTCTGGCGCATGCAGTCATTTGGCTTCTGAACATATCCCATGGAAGCCCCCTCCATTCAAACCCGAACGTGCACCTCATTTATTGTTTTCTGATGGTGGAGCTGGTGATGCCATCTTGGTGCAGCAAGAAGAGGGGAGGCCCCAGCGAGGTCAAGCAACCCGGCAGTGGAGCGGCGGGAGGCCGCAACAAACACCGAAGTCGGAAGCCTAGGGTGGCGGCAAGGGCGTCAAGAACACGATGCGCATCGTGGAGATGGTCGTGCGGTTCCGACTCACCGCCTCGCGCGAGATCGCCCACGTGGCCAGCGCGGTCTTCACCAGACATCGCATTCGATCGCGGCCTCCCCGCGCAGCTGGTGGTCGCGGGCAAGCGCTACGCCGACCAGAGCAACGGCATGAAGGCCAAGCAAAGCCAGGGCGAGGAGCAGCACTTCAAGGGGAGAGGGTCGCCCCACGGGCACAGCTTCGTCGCAGCGATGGAGTACTGCGCGTCGCGAACACCTTCAGCGGGGTCTGCAAAGGGCGAGGATGATAAGCTTCTGCAGGAGAGCAAGGACTGGTGGTGGACCTGATGACGGTAGGTCGGGCAGTTCCGTCTTTCAGCTGCGAACCTTTGCGCAAGGAGAAAAGGTCCATCGTCATGATGAGAGCGGGTTCCAACAAACCGATGGGAGTGACAGCTTGGGGGCTTATCGGTTACAGGGGACCGGGGCTTTCGGTAGGGTCGGCGCCGAGGGGGCCCGTTTCGCGCGAGTTTACGGCCTGGGCGAACAAAACAAGCGGATATTGCGTGCCAGTGTGCGGCTTCAGCAGCTGATTGGGAGTGGGCAGCTGGCCTCCAACATTCTGTGGAAAGATCGAGGCATCGTACGTCATCGTGCAGTGACCTTGGACAGCCGCCTATCCTAGCAGTTGTGCTAGCTCGTAAGCGCCCGTCGCAGGCTATAGGGAGGAGCGAAGGTGGCAGTTCGGACCGGGGGCGGGGGGGATGGAACGGAGCTCCCTGTGCCTGTGGGCCGGCCTCCTTCCGCGGGATGCGTGCCCGCTGGAATGTCGGACGGGGCCAGTGCCTGTGCTGGGGTGAGCGAAGGCCTCGCTTTAGAGAGTGAATCTGGGTTCCGCAGAGGCCCGCCTCAGAGACTTAGCGCGTGCTGAATTGCAGCGTGTGGCCATGAGGTGATAGTGAGGTAATCAGCACAATCAGGAATCCACGGCTTGATTTAATTCTAGTTGTCCTTATCCCTCGTCCTCGTCCTTCTCCTCCTCCTCCATTCTCCCCATCTTCCTCCTCGTCCCTGCATTCCTTCTTCCTAAGAAATTATTCCTCCCTGTCGCGCCATGGGGCGTGTTGGTGGGGCGGGCCGGGCGTTTCGCTCGAGACTTCCTCACCACTCATGATCCGTAGCTGAGAATTTGCAAGAGCTTTGTCGATACAGGGTGGGTCGCTTTCACAACTTGGCTGTCGCTCTCGCGCCGCCCACATTCGTTGCAAGCGTTTGCAGAAATGTCGAGACATGCGTGTATGTGTTGTGTGTGCGTGCTGAACACTATTCCGCTCCTGTATAAAAAAGGTATTTGAACAATAATTTGGCTCGCGCCTCAACACCTCAGCTCTCGTCTTTTCAAATTGTTGCTCTCTTCGTAGCGCCGCGCGCATTCGTTTAGAAATATTGCAAAAGGCTTCACGGATGGAGGGGAATTCCTTTCTTTAAATGTGCGTCTCACCTTACCGCCGCGCGCAGTCGCTTGAAGTTGCAAATTCTCAGTCGTTTTTATAGTTTCTCATGGTTAACGCCCCAGGATTGGTGTATTCGCGACAATTACTTTGTTTCGCGGCGTTCAAGTCCCAGGAATCGTGTTTTGGCACGATTCAGGACCGTCACGACACAAAACTAAAGGTCATTCGCGGCGTTGAAGTCCCGCGAATTGTGTTCCGGATTTTCAAACGTTTCTGTTCCAACGGGGCTTTCCTTTCAGTGGATATGGTTCGTGTATACGGGTCAACGAACGAGGAACTTAGTGGGAAGGTTTATTGCGCTATCGTGGATGAGTCTCGGGTTTGCACTGGTCCTCCTCCGCCTTCTCCTCATTCCTTCTGCCCTTCCCCCCCTTCGTTTTCCCTCCTCCTCCTCCTCCTCCTCCGCCGCCCGTTCACATTTCTGTTCCGCGGTCGCCGGGCGACGCGCGCTCGTGGTGCGGCGGCGGTGGGCGCTTCCGGGGATTCCGGCGGTGCCAGCCGCAGGCGGGACCCACAACGCGTTCACTGCTGGGGAAGTGACGGTGTACTTCGGGGAGGTCCCCTACGAGGCTGCGTCCTTCTTACTCAGGGGAAGACGCGGGGGGGGGGGGGCACAACCGTCCCAGGCAAACAATTTCAACCCCCCCCCAGATCAGACATGGGAAAGCGGTCTGTGGCCCTCACCCATCCGAGCCCTCCAAGACAGCCCAAATAACCCCCCACCCAAGGGTGACCCCTGCCCACTTCATCATGAAATCCAGAGTACCCATGCCGCCACCCTTTGCCCGTTGACCCTTTGTTTGGGTCTTCGTCGCTACGGCTGGATTCGACTTCAAATCTTGGTCAGAAATCGCCCTAGTTACGGTCGGAGTGAGGCGTACAGTCGTCTACGGCTCTGTTCGGCACGAGCAAATTGGGCACGGAAAGATTTGGATACACAGACCGACAGCAATTCCGGATCATCCGGAACAGGATTCGTTCTCGGTGCCGCCGTGGGCATTGTCCATGTAAACCAGAAGGCCGCTTGCCCAACAGCGGCCGCTGTCGGTTTTGGATAGCAGTGTTTGTTGGGCATCGCACCGGCATTCCCGTACCCATTGCGGGCGTTCAGAAAGGCTGCGTTTTGTTACGGTTGGAGCGAAGCGTAACAGCATGTTTGGTTGGGGGAGGGTGCCCCACGTTCTTTGTTATGTTTGCGTGTTTGTGTGCAGCCGGTTGTATCGCTGGTGCAGCCATTCTGCCTCGCCGCCAACGAAGAGAGTGTTTGTGTGCAGCCTGGGGGATGGTGTCCTCGAATGTGTTTCGGTTTGACAGCTGTGTTTGTTCAATCCCGTAAAGCTGCGGTTCCAGGCCCTCGGATCTTCTCGATTCCAGTTCGACTCCAGTGCGATTCCAGTTCGACTCAAGCTCGACTCGCGTCGACGGACGCTCGACGCCAGAAAGTTCGCCAGAGCGAGCATCCTCCCTGGTCCTCCAGCAACCAATTCTCTCGCTCCTACCCCCCATCATGTTGTTTCTCCGTCGTCTTTCCCTCCTGTGCTTCACGGG
The DNA here is from genome assembly GCA_963575745.1 of Prorocentrum cordatum. Lineage (NCBI taxonomy): Eukaryota > Dinophyceae > Prorocentrales > Prorocentraceae > Prorocentrum > Prorocentrum cordatum. Next base: position 271,941 of record CAUYUJ010015282.1, read on the forward strand.
GAACATGAATCACACTCTTCCGGCGTTTCGCTGTTGCCCTTCTCTGCGGCAGTGGTGGAGTCCACCCGGGATAGCCCCCCTCAGGAGCAGCGGACTTCTCTTGCCCTTGGACGGGCCTCTTTCGTCCCCTGCTTTTGACCGTCCGTCCCCTCATGTTCGGACTGGTGTGCTCATTCCGCTTTGTTTCCTCTTTCGACCGGAAACGTTCCAATTGGAATGGCGCATGCGAAACATCTATTTTTGGAAATCCTATACACGTGACCTAGCCATACACGGGCAGGAAAATGCAAGGATGTCATCAGAGGAGAGGGGACGGAGTATTAGTGTAGACCCTTCGCTGACAGTAAATACCCTTGGAATTCCAGATCCCAACGTAGGTGAAGGGCGCATCGCAAGCGCCCTCCAGACCAGCGATCGAAGGTGCTTCCTTTTGCCATTCTACTTCAGCTGCCCTCGAACTTCATGCCTCGACTGACCTTATCTGAACGGCCTCCAACTGTTGAGCGGCAATACCGTTCGGTCGGGCATGTTACTCTACAGTCGAATTTTCGACGACAAATGCAAGATACTCAAATAATACTCGCAAATGGTCGAAACTTGTCAAAAGATCTTCCCCAGACTATTTTTTCACTATTTTGGAATATTCCTCCTGTAGAGGGACACGCCCGACTTAACAGCACCGCCATCGTGCTACCATCAGGAGCGCCAAGCAAGGAGCGAACGGCGAGCATCGGCTTCGAATTAGGCTCCCCGACATAGATCTGGGGCGCGGCCCAGAAACCGGAGCCCCTTCTCAGCCCGAGGTCGGTAACCACGGCTCGGGTCGCGCACAATACAGTCCCCCCAGGTAGTCCGCGATGGTCTGAGCAGATTCCCCGAATAGTCCCGGCTGGCCTCAGCAGGCCCCCCGAGCAGTCCGGGGCGAGGAGGAGGAGGAGGAGGAAAGGGAGGAGGAGGGATGCTGCTGCTGCTGCTGCTGATGATGATGATGATGATGATCATGATGATGATGATGAGGAGGAGGAGGAGGAGGAGGAGGAGGGAAAGGCGGCGGCGGAGGAGGAGGAGGAGGATGAGGAGAGAGCAGGAGGAAGATGAGGCGGAGGAGGAGGGAGGAGGAGGAGGAGGAGGAGGAGGAGGAGGAGGAGGAGGAGGAGGAGGAGGAGGAGGAGGAGGAGGAGGAGGAGGAGGAGGAGAGGAGGAGGAGGGGGAGGGGGAGGAGGAAGAGGGGGAGGGGGAGGAGGGGGAGGGGGTTGGGGGAGGGGGAGGGGCCCAAGGAGCAAGGGAGAGGGCCTCATCAAACCCAGGAGGCCCACGGCCGAGAGCCACGAGCTGCCTCCAACTGCAGGGTATGCTGCACCGGCCTCCACAGCTTTTACCCACAGCGCCAGCACGCCAGGCCTCACCCGCACCCACAGACTCGAGGAGATCAGACACGATGCGGCGGATCGAGGGCACTCTCCTCGAGGCCTGCAGTCCAGCCATCCTCTCGGCTCGTCCGACAGCCTGCTGAGCGCCTGCGAGCCTGACGCGCAGCTGCGGAGCCGGGGGGGCAATTCTCGCTGGAGCCTCCGCCTCCCGTTCCGCAGCCTATCTCGGGGTTCAGCTTGAGTCTGCCAAGTACGATAGCGCTACCGAACTGCACCTGAGCGACGCAGAAAAACGGGTTCGATTGTGCCGACATAGGCGCGTACGCTGCTCGCGTAAGGTCGCGCGTGAGCGCCCTTCTTCCCCACGTGGTGTGCCGCGCTGGCGGCCCACAGGAGCAGCCGCGTAAGCTCGCTACGTCATCTCGCGTGCGGTCGCACCGAGGCGTAAGATCGAGGTCGGTTTTGGGAGGGTACCCCAATGTTCCTCGTGCTCGTTGGTGTTCTTGTGCATCCTGGGGCAGGGTGCCCTCAAGTGTTCTTCAGTTTGGCTGGTGGAGGGGCTCATGCTCTTGAAGGATGTTCTTCTGTCCTAGGTCCAGCCGCAAGACCCGTTTGTTGATCACCTGGCGTTTAAGAGACGATTTTCATTGGAGCGAAGTCGGACGGTGGGACGAGGATAAAGCCGTTCCAGAGCGTTCCTCAGCGCTCTCAGAGCATTCCGGCAGAGCGCTCCGGAACGCTCGGAGAAGGCCACGGCGCCCGTCCGAGGTATCCTCCAGAGCCGCAGGTTCCCGGAGATTCTCGATTTTGATGGGCCTGTTTTCCACCACCACCATAAGTTGGAGGGGGGAAGACGGAGGAGGACGAGGAGGAGGAGGAAAAAGAAGAGGGGGAGGAGGACCCCCTTCCCCCTTCAGCTCATGGTCGGCGCACAGGAACCCGACACCAACACCAAGAAGCCACTAGAAAAGAAAACATTGCAGCCTCTGTTGAATGCCGTCGCCCGTGTCTTCGGGTTCGCGTGTCCAGAGTTGATGAATGCCTGCTCTGAGCGCGTGGGAACATAACGGGCCGTCTCCAGTTCCCCAAGTGAGCGTTCGGATTTCCATGGGCCGCGCGAGCCCCGCGGGCCGCGCGAACCCAGCCAGCCCCATGAACCCCGCAAGTTCCACAAAGGGCTTCATGGGCCGAACGTGCGCCGCAGCGCGCATAAGCCCAACGCGCCGCGCTGGCCCAGCATGCCGCGCGGGCACCATTGGCTCCCTGACTCGTCAGGGCCACATCTGGTTTCTGAGCCTTGGAAACCCCGCGGGCCATGGGAGCCCCGTGGGCCTCAGGGGCGCCATGAGCTGCATGGGACGTTTCCCTATCATGGAAGCACCGTGGTTTGCGAAGTCGGAGAGCAATGCGAACCATCTCAAGCTTTCTTGGCTTCGTTGGGTCGCTCAGCCCCCACAGGGAAAGCGCTCCGAACTTTTCCAGTGGCGTCTTGGTGCTGGTGCCGGCTTTCTGTCCCCTGCAACATCACAAAGCCGACACCAGCACCAAGACCCCCACTGGAACGGCGGCCCCATGTGCGAGCTGAACCCCTCGACGATTTCGGAAGGTTGCCACGGGCTGCGGGCTTGGGTCAAGAGGGGGCCGCGGTCTTATGCCCAGGCCGCGACGGGCGGCCACCGCCCCCTTTCGCAGAGAGCGGCGGATTCGAACTCGTCGGGCCTTGGTGTCGGGCCAGACGAGGGTCAGGGATGCGACGCGGGCGGACATAGGGTGGGTGAGGCGTGGGGGGAATGAGAGGGGGGCGGGCGGGCGGGGGTAGGCGTGGTGGAGGGCGGCGGTGGGGGGAGTGAAGCTTCAGCCATGGGGGATGCCGCAGCCTTCCCTCTTCTTTCCCTCTTCTCCCGAGAGCGCCCTCTAGTTTCGCTTCTCGCTTGCACTTGTTATTTCCTGCTTTCCCTCCTGCGTGCTGCGCGACGTCTCCCTTCCCCCGTCCCCCTCGCCCACTCTGCGATTCCTCAGGCCAGGGCGGGCTCGCGCTGGTCCAAAACGCAATTCGACATTTCGTGAAACAAATACTTTCTTGGTGCTGGTGTCGGCTTTTTGTTCTCCCAGGTGGTGGTGGTGGTGGGAAACAGGCCCATCAGATGCATCCTCACCCGACTTTGCCCTCGCTCTGCCTTCTTCTTGCGAAGAGCCTGGTGCGACGCGAGGCCGCCTCCGACGCCCTGTCCCGCTTCTCGGAGCCCCGCGCCCCGGGCGGCCCGCGCGGCCGCGGCGGGGGGGGGAGCGGCCGCAGCAGGCCAGAGGGGAGGGTCGTCGTCGTCGGCGTCGAGTCGTCGAGTTGTCGAGTCGTCGAGTCGTCGTCGTCGTCGGTGTCGGCGTCGGCGTCGTCGTCGGCGTCGTGGTCTAGTTAGTCGTTGCGTCGTCGCCGTTGCCGAGTCGTCGTCGTGGTCGTCGTCGTCGTCGTGGCTGCCGCCGCCGCAGCTAGCTCGGCGACGACGACGAAGAGCAGGCTGGTTGGAGTCGAGGAGGCGCAGACATTTGAGGACGCCCGGATCAGCGACGTGTCCCGTTTCCACATGAAACCTGCGCGCTCCGACACCAGATCGGGCGGCGCTGGCTCCATGTTTCGGGGGTGCCTCCCCGATCCACGGATCTTGCGACCACGCGCCAGATTCACGGATCCCCGATCCACGCGCGCCCGATGGAGGGAGAAGGAAGATTTCGGAGAGGGGGGCAGGAAGGGGGGGCAGAGGAGGAGCAGGATGGAGGGTGACGGGCGGAGGGGCGCCCCCATGGCATGCACAAGGCAGAGGAGGGATGGAGGGGGGGAAGGGGGAGGAGGGAGGCAGGGGAGCGGCGGAGGGTAAGAGCGGGGGTGAGGGCGGAGGACGTGGAGGAAGATAGGAGGGGGGGATCCGGTGGAGGGAAGACCGGGGCGTAGGGGGGAGGAGGAAGAGGAGATGGATGAAGGTGGCGGGGGGAAGTGCGGGGTAAGGGGCGAGGACGCAGAGGGAGATAGGACGGGGGGATCAAGTAGAGGGAAGACCGGAGCGTAGGGGGGAGGAGGAAGATGAGATGGATGAAGGTGGAGGAGGTGGAGGGAGGGAGAGAGGGGAGGGAGGAGGGAACAGACGACCGTGGATGGAGAAACAAAGAGGTAGGGGGAGCACGGAAGCGGAGGGAGGAGGGAGGCGAAGGGGGGGAGGAGGAGAAGGAGGGAAGAAGAAGGTGGAGGGAGGAGGCGGTAGTGTTGGGAAGAGGAGGGATGAGAACAGCCAGGAAGCTGGGCATTGGCGTACACATAATTGCTTACACGGTCGAAGGTCCGCCCTGGCTGTGTGTGTCGGCGCTAGGCCCCCTCCTTGCGCGCGCATCGCGCCGGCGGGGACGCCGCTTAAGGCGCCGCCAAGGGTGGTCAGCGCCGGCCGAAGAATCCGCGGAGCCCTCCGAAAGCTGATGTTTAGTAGTGCAAGGGAGGGGGGGGGGGGGGCAGGATGGAACGGAAGGTGCTGAGGAGGAGGAGGAGGTGGAGGGATTCATGGAAAGACGAGGTGGATCGAGGAGATGGAGGAGTGGGAAGAGGAGGAGGAGGAGGAGGAGGAGGAGGTAACCAAGGCCTTGAGCTGCGCACAATACAGTCCCCCCAGGTAGTCCACGATGGTCTGAACATATTCCCCGAATAGTCCCGGCTGGCCTCAGCAGGCCCCCCGAGCAGTCCGGGGCGAGGAGGACGAGGAGGAGGAGGAGGGGGAGGAGGAACAGGAGGAGGAATGGGGAAGGGGGGAGCGGGTGGGATGAGGCATGGCAGCCGCGCCGACGCGCCATGTGCTCCTCGCGCTGTCGCGTCCTGAGCTCTGGGTGGGGCCACCACTTCCAGCGGCGCCCAGAGCAATCACCACCCCTTCTCTCTTCAATACCAGGGGCGATGACGTCCCATCCTACTTCCTACTTTAGCCCTGATCGCCAGAGAGAATTTCGAGCACCAAGAATGTACCGAAAATGTAGGATTTTCACGTGTCGGGCCCTGGGAGGCGATACTCGCTCGACACTGTTCTGGTACTTTTCTCTGGCTGCTCCTGGGAGTCATTTCTGGGATGTGGTCCTGAAGTGCGATGGGAACCACATGAGACCAGGGTGCGAACGTCTCACCGTCGCGACGACGCCCTGGTTGTTTCCCGACACCGCGCGGATGGATCAACCTGGAACAGCGCGCAGCGGAAATCGTTCATTGCGGGCGGGTTCCTGCCGCCCGAGCCGGAGTGGCATTCTCTCATTCGAAGGACAGGGGCTTCATGGGTCCCGGAGACGGCAGGGCCGTTGGTCAGCCACGCGCAGAGGGGGGTGGGGGGGAGGGGGGAGGGCTTCTTAGAAACACCCCTGCTTCTTAGAAGGCGCGGGCCTGATCTATAGATGTAAGGCCGGCGCCTTCTAAGGAGCAGCATCCTTCTAAGAAGACCTCCCCACTCCCTCCCCCCCTTGTGCGCGCCGCCATTTTCACCGTTTCCGAGAAAGTGTCTCTTGAAAATGGAAGCGGCAACAAAACGGCGACCAGAAACGGCAGAGCAATTGCTCCAGGATTGGAGCCGGAGCTGGAAGCGGTAAAGAAATGGCGACGGAACCGGTAAAAAAAACAGCGTCGGAACTGTCATCAAGAAGGCAAAATGGAATCGGTAAGAAACAACGGCCCTGTCGTTTCCAGGGCCCGCTAAGGTCCAGCGGCCTTCGGCCTATCCCTCCGCCTTGACGCTGATCGGGGACCATGGGCCTCCGTCGGGGCCTCTCGGAGGCCTCTTCGCTGAGACCGAGCACGAGCCATCGCCCAGTTTCTTCCAAGGCTGCTGTGCTTGCCCCCGCTCACACGACGAGGAGGACGAGGGATAATGATGATGCTGCTGGTTCTGGTGATGGTGATGGTAATGGTGATGATGATGGTGATGATCTTGATGATGATGATGATGATGATGATGATGATGATGAGGATGATCATGACGTTGCTGGTGACGATGTTGCTGACATCGATGCTAGTGCTGATGATGAGGCGGAGGATGATGCAGGGGATTTGATGATGATGACGATGATGACGATGATCGTGAAGTAGATCATGATGGTGATGATGATGATGTTGATGTTGATGCTGATGATGATGATGATGATGATGATGATGATGATGATGTTGATCATGATGATGGTGATGATGCTGATGATGATGATATGATGTTGGGAATGTTTATGATGTTAAGAATACGCTAATTGTAATGATGATGATGGTGATGATGATGCTGATGATGCTGATGATGGTGCTGGTGATGACGATGATGACGATGCTGCTGACTCTGATGCTGATGCTAATGATGATGACGTGGTTGATGATGCTTGGGATCATGATGATGTTGATGGTGCTTAAGAAAATATTATGGTGACGATGCGATGATTGTGATGATGATGCTGGCCATGATGATGAGGCTGAAACTGATGATGATTATGATGATGATGATGATGATGATGATGATGATGGCGATGCTGCTGGCACTGATGCTGATGTTGATGCTGGGGATTGGATGATAATGGTGAAGCAGATAGTGCTGGTGACCATGACGGTTGTCATGATGATGATGGTTGTGATGATGATGTTGTGAAGATGGTGACGCTGATGATGATGATGTTGATGATGATGCCGATGATGAGCCATCTGATGATGATGATGATGATGATGATGATGATGATGATTGTGATGGTGGTGACGATGCTGTTGAAACTGATGTTGATGCTGATGATGATGAGGCGGATGATGATGCTGGGGATTCTGATCCAGATGATGAACAAGATCGTGATGGTGATGATGATGGTGATGCTGATGATGGTGGTGATGATGATTATGCTGACAATGATGATTGGGCTGATGGTAGTGATGATGACGATGATGATGCTACTGAAGATGTTGCTGATGATGACAATGCTTCTGACACTGATGCTGATGCTGCTGATGACCACGTCGATGCTGCTGACACTGATGCTGGTGCTGATGCTGACGACGAGTCTCATGATGATCACGATGAATCAGGTAATGATGATGCAGATGATACTGATGCTGCTGCCGATGATGATGATGATTCCTATGACGATGATGATGCTGATGATGACGACGCGGATGATGATGCTGACGAAGGTGATGATGAAGAAGAGGATAATGTTGATGATGGTGATGATGATGATGATGAGGTTGATGTTGATGAACCTGATCATGATCCTGATGGCGGTGGTGATGATGATGATGACGACGATGATGCTGACACTGATGCTCATGATGGTGTTGATGACTCGGATGATGATGCTGGGGAAATTGATGATGCTGATGATGATGAGGATGATGGTGACGATGCTGCTGAAACTGATGCTGCTGCTGATGATGATAACGCGGATTATGATGCTGGGGATTCTGACCCAGATGATGAACAAGATCGTGATGGTGATGATGTTGGTGATGCTAATGATGGTGGTGATGATGATTATGCTGACAATGATGATGGAGCTGATGGTAGTGATGATAACGATCATGATGCAACTGAAGATGTTGATGATGATGATGATGACGATGCTGCTGACACTGATGCTGATGCTGATGATGACGACGTCGATGCTGCTGACACTGATACTGGTGCTGATTTCGACGACGAGTCCCATGATGATCACGATGAATCAGATAATGATGATGCAGATGATACTGATGCTGCTGCCGACGATGATGATTCCTATGACGATGATGATGCTGATGATGACGACGCGGACGATGATGCCGACGATGGTGATGATGAACAAAAAGATAATGTTGATGATGATAGTGATGATGATGATGCTGATGTTGATGAAACTGATCAGGATCCTGATGGCGATGGTGGTGATTATGATGATGACGACGATGATGCTGACACTGATGCTGATGATGGTGATGATGACGCGGATGATGATGCTGGGGAAATTGATGATGATGATGTTGAAGATGATGGTGATGATGATGATGATGGTGGTGATGATGATGATGAACCTTATGATGATGTTGATGATGGTGATGACGATGCTGCTGACATAGGGACTATGATGATGTTGATGATGGTGATGATTGTGATGATGCTGATGCTGATGCTGTTGATGACGATGCTGCTGACTCTGATGCTGATGCTGATGATGATGACGCGGGAGATGATGCTTGGGCCTTTGTTGGTGATGGTCATTAAGACGGTAATGGTGATGAGGAGGAAGAGGCCGACGATGATGATTATGATGATGGTGGTATTGCTGATGATGAGAATGATGCTGATGATGCTAACTTTGCTGCTGACACTGACGCTGATGTTGATGACTATGTACGCGGATGATGTTGCTTGGTTTTCAGATGGTAGTGATGAAGAAAATGATGATGATGATGATGATGATGCTGATGATGATGATGATGGTGGTGGTGATGATGATGATGATGGGTGTGATGTTAATGATGTTGATGATGATGATGGCGATGCTGATGATGATGATGATGCTCACGACATTGTTGACACTGATGCTGATGTTGATGGTGATGATGCGGATGATGGTTATGATCGTGGAGGCGATGATGATGCTGATGATTATGATGATGACGGCGCTGCTGTTACTGATGCTGATGATGATGACGACGCGGATGGTGATGCTTTGGATTATGATGATGATGATGAGGAAGAAGATGATGTTGTTCATGATGCTGGTGATGACGAGCATGACGAAAGTGATGAGGCTGATGATGATGCTGATGATGATGATGATGGGGATGATGATGATGATGATGATGATGATGATGATGACGATGCTGCTGACATTGATGCTAATTCTGATGATGATGACTCCGATGATGATGCTACGCATTTTGCGGATGGTGATGTAGAGCGTAATGATAATGAGAACGATGATGATGGTGGTGATGATGATGTTGATGATCACGATGAAGGTGCTGCTGACAGTGTTGATGATGCTGGTGATGATGATGTGGATGATGATGCTGAGGAATTCGATGATGTTGACACTGATGAACAAGGTAATGATGATGGTGATGATGATGGTGCCGATTGTCATGATGATGACGATGATTATGATGATTTTGATGCTCATGAAAATTATGATGATGCTGATGATGATGATGATTACGATGCTGCTGACACCGATGCTGATGCTGATGAAATTGGCGCGGATGATGATGCTGGTGATTATGATGTTGATGTTGATGATGATGCTTATGCTGATGCTGATGTCGCTGATGATGATGGCGATGATGATACTACTGATGTTGGTTGTCATGTTTGTGTACAAAGGTGATGATTTCTCTGATGGTGATGATGATGTTGCTGATGCTGATGCTGAGTATGATGAGGAGGGGGCGCTGATGATGGGGATGCTGCTGCTGATGATATGATAATGATGCTGATGGTGGTGGTGGTGTGGTGCTGGCGGTGATCATGATGATGGTGGTGGTGGTGGAGATGATGCTGATGATACTCGTTCTCATTATCATCAATTATATTATCTAATGGCCTTCGGCCCATACTGGCACCGTGCCTGGGTTGTGGGTATGGCGTCTACTGGTTGTTCGCTGGCATCGCGCAGGAGGCTTTTCGGAGGCATCTTGGTGGCAGTTTGGACGCCTCTTGGGGGCCGTTTGGGGGACTCATGGGGCCTGTCTTGGGCCTCTCAGGTACCTCTTGGGGCCTCTCGGGGTACTCTTGGGGGCCTCTTGGGGCCTCTGGGCTGGGGCCTCCTGGGGGCCTCTTGGGGCGGCATGCTCGGATTTTCGGTTCGTGATTTCTCTTTCGGGCTTCTTTGGGCCATCTTAGGGCCGTCTTGGGCCGTTTCTGGCGGTGGGGGCTCTCTTCAGATGATGATTATGCTGCTGCTGCCGCCGACGATGATGATGATGCTGATGATGATGACAAGGAGGATGATCATGATTTTGATGATGCTGATGACGATGATGATGATCAAGATGAAGATGATGATGATATGATGATATGATGATATGATGATGATGATGATGATGATGATGATGATGATGATGATGACTCCGATGATGATGATGATGATGGTGATGATGATGATGATGATGATGATGATAATGATGGTGTTAACGATGACCATAACGGTGATGGTGATGGTGATTGTGATGGTGATGGTGATGGTAATTGTGATGGTGATGATGATGGTGATGATGGTGGTGATGATAATCATAGTGGTGATCGTGGCAGTGGTGGTGATGGTGATGACGATGATGGTGGTTGGGTGGTGGTGGTTGTGCTGATGATGATGATGTTGATGATGATGCTGATGATGATGATGATGATGATGATGATGATGATGGAGGTGGTGGCGCTGGTGTTTGTGGTTGTCATGACGATGATGATGCCGACACGGAGGAGGAGAAGGGTCAGGTGGAGTTGCATCAGCAGTATAGTGAGGCGAATGAGGGATAATGGTGATGATTATGATGATGATGATGAGTTGGAGGAGGAGGAGGATAATAATGAGGATGAGGAGGAGGAGGGGGAGCAGGAGGCGGAGCGGGTGCATGGGGAGGACGAAGATCAGCTGAAGGAGAGGGAGGAGGATGCGGACAAGGAGGATCGAGTGGCGGGAGTCTCCTGCCAGGATTCCGAACTACTGTGTCGGTAGCCTCAGTACGCATAGTGTTTGTCATCGACATATTCGCGGGCGAAGGGCCAGGTGCATTCCAGCACCAGTCCGCGACATGCTCGAGCTTCATCCTATGCGAGGTTGGTTTCCACGCGCGATATGCAGCTCACCCCTCCCGGGTCCCGCGTCTCTCCTCTCCTCCTCCTCCGCCCCTCTCGCCCGCGGAGGGCACCCCCTCCTCCTCCCCATCCGTCTTCCGTAGCATTTTTTAAACGCCCGGCCCGGGCCCGACGTCGCGCCGCCGCGCCCGCGGATGCCCCTCCCGCCGCGGCCTCTCTAGGTGCCGCCCTCGCCGGCGCCGCGCGGCCCCGCCGCTCAGCATCGTCTGTCCTACCCCGATCCCCATCCGGCCACGCCATCGAGCTGCCTGCGGCAAGTCCCGCCGCCGTGCCAGCGCAGATTTCTCGGCAGTTTGTGCGCGAGCGAGCACGGAGCTCCTGGCGTGTGATCTCTCGTGTGGCAGACCCACTGAGAGCCCGTGGCACGTGGTGCGCTCTTCAGAGGGCCGTCTCGGGGGCTTCTGTGACCAAGGCGCTTGGCGCCGTCACGTGCGGCACCTCGGCCGTGTTGGGGTTTTGGTGCGCGTTCTGAGTCTGTGAGCCCGTCAGGGGGGATGGCGATTGTGGTGGTGGTGGTGAGGATGGTGGTTGTGATGATGGTGAGGATGGTGGTGGTGGTGATGCTGTCGATGGTGACGATGACAATGACGATGACGATGATGATGATGATGATGCTGATGGTGATGATGGTGATGATGGTGATGATGATGCTTCTGGTGGTTATGCTGATGACGAGGAGGATGATAATTAGGATGCTGATGATGAGGATGATGGTGATGATGCTGATGATGTTGCTGATCATGATGAGGATAAGGACGATGACGGCGATGGGGATGACGGCGATGGGGGTGATGATGATGATGATGATGATGATGATGATGATGATGATGATGAGGATCAGGAGGATGATGAGGATGCTGATGATTTTATTGATGATAATGTTTCTGATGATGGTGATGATTATGCTGAGGATGATGGTCACTGTAAGGGTGATGGTGATGGTAATGAGGATGGTGAGGATGATGCCGACGATGATGGTGGTGATGATAATGATGATGATGCTGATGAGGATGATGATGGTGGTCACGCTGTTGCTAATGATCATGATGGCGACGAGGAGGAGGTGGAGGAGGAGGAGGAGGAGGGGGTGATGATGATGATGATCATGGAGAGGACGAGTATGTTTGTGAGGTTGGTGATGCTGATGATGATGCTTGTGCTGATGATGATGATGATGATGCTGACTGTGATGATGATACAGCTGGTGGTGGTGAGTACGATCGTGATGGTGGTGTTGGTGTTGGTGATGGTAATGTTGATTGTGATGGTGATGATGGTTGTGATGATGATTGTTATGGTGCTGATGATGCTGATGATTATTATGATGAATAATGCTGATGATGGTTGTTGATGATGATGAGGTTGATGAGGATAATGAGGTTGATGCGGATGGTGATGATGAAGACGATGATGATGATGATGATGATGATGATGATGATGATGACGATGATGATGATGATGATGATCATGATACTGATTGTGATGATGATGATGATGCTGATGATGCTGCTGATGATGATGCTGCTGCTGATGATGCTGATGATGACAATGATGATGGGTATGGTTATGGTGATGCTGCTGATGATGCAGATGATGATGATGATGATGCTGCTGCTGCTGATGATGATGATTATGGTAATTATGATGATGATGAAGATGATGACGATGATGACGATGATGACGATGATGACGATAATGACGATGTTGATGCCGATGATGATGATGATGATGCTGATGCTGTTGCTGATGCTGATGCTGATGCTGATGATGATGATGATGATGATGATGATGATGATGATGATGATGATGATGATGATTATGATGATTATGATGGTGAGGAGGAGGAGGACGACAAAAAAGGAGAAGTTGGACCGTTCTCACATGTGACACCTGTCGTCTTCACTTCTTGAGAAGCCCTCGTGGATCTCACGTTGACAGTCTCGGGGCTTCTTTGTTAGGGGCCTCTCGGGAGTAGTTTTGGCGTTTCTTTTGGGCCCGTCGGGGCCTCCAGGGGGGCAACTCGCCCCCCTCTCATGCGGCCCCACAGACGGGCCGACTTGCCCCTTTTCTGCCCCCGCCGCCGACTAGCCCCCCCACAAGGCTAGCTACCTATTGTGTCTTCGCCGCCGACTGCCCCCCCGCCCCTCCCTCTCCTCAGGGGGAGGCCCATCTACCTACTTTGCCCCCCCCTCCCTCTCCCAGGGAGGCCTACCTAGCTACTTTGCCCCCCCTCCCCCTCCCAGGGAGGCCCACCTACCTCCCCTCCCCAGGGAGGCCTACCCACCTATTTGCCCCAGCGGCCAACCAGGCTCCCCCCCTCACACATCCAAGACTCACTGCTTTCACTGGAGTGATGAGGACGGGAGGGGGGAGGACGGGGGGGGAGGGGGGAGGGAGGAGGGCAGTTCGCCGCTGGGACTGAGTGGGTAAGTAGACCTCCTTGTGAGGGTGGGGGGCTAGGTGGCAGCGGGGGCAACTTCGGTAGATTGGCCTCCCTGGGGGGAGGGGGGGCTAGTTGGCCGCGAGGGCAACGTAAGCAGGTAGGCCTTCTGGGGGCAGGGGGGGGGCGGGCTTGGTTGGCCGCGGGGGAACAACGTAGCTGGGCAGGCCTCCCTGGATGAGGGGGGAGGGGGGGAGGGGCGAGTTGGCGGCGAGGACAACGCAGGTAGGTAGGCCCTTGTGCGGGTGTGGATCAGCGGTGTTCGGGCGGGCGCGGAACAGTCCAAGGAGCAGTCCCCGGAAGAGTACGTGGACCTCAATTTCTCTGTCCGTGTTCCCCTTTCTCGGGCTCTTCTCATGGCCCTCTTGGGAAGTCGTCGGCGCCCTTCAGGCCGTCTTGGAGCCATGCTGGGCCGCCGTGGGTCCCTCTTTTGTGGGCCTCAGTGTCCGTCTTGGAGTTCCCTTGGTCGGGAGCTGATTTTTTTCCTGCTCTGGGAGGGTAATCCGAGGCGTTGGGGGCGTCACACGCAAATCCCTGGTCAAGCGCCGCGCCCGAGGTATTTGAAGGTGCGTTTCGTTTTGGAACAGACCAGAATTGGCCGCGTGAGTTTTGATTTGAAGTAGAGCCCGGTCGTTGGATCCGGGGTCAGGGCCAATTCTGTTGTGCTCATCTGGTAAAACCACCGTGCATACGCAGAATTGCCTTTGTGTGGCCGGTGGAATTGAGTGTAGACGAATTCTTGACGTATCGAATATCCCCACCAGACCACCCAGAAACGATGCCCAGTCGAGTCGAGGTGAGCAGGGGCACGTAGGAGCAAAGGGGGAGGGCAGCCGTTATCGTTCGAAGGAGGATGAGGACATGTGAGGGTGAACGGAGGTGGAGGACGAATATGTGGATGAGGAGGCGGAGGGGGAGGATGAGGAGGGCGAGCGGAGGGGCCAGAGGCCCCTTCGATGCCTCTCGGAGTGTCGTCAGGTATCTTCTTGGGCGCTTCCGGGAGGCCCCTTCGGGCTTCTTCTCCGTAGCCATTTTGGCTCTAGCCTGGCGCGCGCGCGCTGGTTCAAGGGGTGGCCTCTGGCGCAAGCCTATCGGCGCCCCTTTCCTCCGCGCGCTCCGCATGGCGACGGGGGGCGGCCCGCCGTGGCGGCCCACATCGCTTCGGCGGCTCGAGATCAACCAGCTCGGGGCATCTGCTGCTCGCCGCGCGGCACGGGCCCACGCTCGCGCCGCCTTGGAGGCCGCGCTCGGGTCGTTGGTATCGGCTCGTGCACTCCCTGGTTCGTGGGCGGACCGCGAGCAGGCGTCGCGGCCCGCCTTGCAGCTGGCCGCGGGCGGCTCGCGCGCACCCGGCTCCAAGCGGCGCAGGCGCAACGCCGCGTGGCACTCTCTGAGAGTGCCGCCTGGCGGCTTCTCCGGCTCCAGGCTGCTGGGAGGTCCCGCTCGTGGTCACCGGCCTGCGAGCCATGGCCTTCGTGGACGGCTTGGAGGCGGGCTTGCGACTGGCGGCCACGCTGCATTCGCCGTCTCCGCATCGTGCCGAGGGCTGGGCTGCTGGAGGGGATGAGCACTGCCGTGGCGCACCTCCCGCGCCGCCACTCGATGTTCCCGACGGTCTTCATGGTGTCGAGTGCGAGCGCGTGCGAGGTGGCACGGATCAAATGCTTCGCGAAGGCCCTGGGTGCCGCATGGGGCTGCGCCCCTTGGGTGCCGCATGGGTTCCCGTCCGATCCTGGTGAAGGACACCTTTTCGGAGCTGCCTCTTTGGCGGCGTCGGCTGGAGTGGGTTGGCATTCCCCTCCGCGGTTGTTCTTCGGCCTTGGCAGCGAAGACGATCCACTCAGCGACTTCGAGCATTGAGGTTCCACGTTCGTGCAATCTCGGTTGTCCTTCCGCTGTATTTGGATTCTGGGCGTGATGAGTTGGGTGACTTCCGTTTTGTTATTTTCTTTGTACGGGGCTTACTGGCGTATACGCCGTATGTGGCTTTCACTGGTGTGATATTATGTATGTGGCTGCCGCGGGGATCAAGTCTCTCCACTTTGTCGTGCGCGGTGTCTTCAATACTTCACGAATGGCTTCCGTTTGGTGCCGCACATTCCCCACTGTGCTGCACGTATGTTCCTCTTCCTGTCCTTCGGCATCCCCGTCATGCTGTTCGCGGAGGAGTTCAGTGAGAGGCCTTCGGGGAGCGTGTTGATGTCAAAAAGCCCTTAGGGTTTCTTGGTTGCCTCTTTGCGGTCACAGGGTTCTTTGTGCATATCTGGTGCCTTTGGGGGCCCCTTGGGGACTCCTGGGGGCCGCTTGGGGGCTTCCTCGGGGTTTCCTCTTGGCGTCTTGGGGGTCTCTCGGGGTCTCTTGGGCGCCTTTTCGGGCCATCTTAGGGCGCTCGTGGGAACCCTCGCGGGCCCTCCTGGAGTCATATTGGGCCCTCCTGGCGCCCTCTCGGGCCCGCCGCTGCAGAGCATCTGAGGCGGGCGTTTCATATGCTGGGATCCCCAGGGCCCTCCTGCAGGCCTCCTGCAGCCCTTTAAGGCCCCCGGGGCGCCCTCTTGGCGGCCCCGCGGCAGAGCATCCGACACGGCCGTTTCAGATGGCTCTTCCGCGAGGGGCGGGGGGGTGGGGCGCTTCGGTCCAACCCAGGGCTTGTCTCAGGGCCTCGCGGGCCCTGTGGAAGCTCTCACGGGCATTGTTGGGCTTTTCCAAGGCCCTCTGATTCAGTTTGGCGCAGCCCCTAGAGACAGGCCGCAATGGCGCTGCCGGCGGCGCGGGCTACCCTCGGGAGAAGACCCCGCAATGTCCCGCAACAGTTTCTTAGGGGTAAGGATCGGGGGGGGGGGGGGGGGGGCTGCTGCGCATGGGGGGGGGCCCTGTGGCTCTGTCTGTGCGCAGGTCGGCGTGGCGTTCGACGTGATTGGAAGGTGAGGAGAAGAAGATGGTGAACGTGGGGTGCACCCAAACTCTGGAGTAACCCCACAAGGGTGAGAAACCGAACTCCAGCAACCTGACCGCCCTGAGGAAGGTCGTGGTCCAGAGGATGTAGCCTTTCAGCCTTGTCGGTGCCGAAGACTACCATCGCCATCTCGACAGCGGCGGTCAGCTTGGTCGCACGTTCCGTCTGGCTCTGGCCGTCGGAGTAACACGCCCACCCCGATTTTGACAGAACCCGCGGTGCAGTAGACCACCAGTGGAGGGGTAATCCATATCTTCTGGCAATGCCAGCTCTTGAAAAGTGATAGGTCGGGCACTCCTGCCCAGTAGTGACGAAGCCAGGGGGGGGGGGGGGGGCTGCACCACGCTGTCGACGCGCCTTCCCCGAGCATCTTCGCGTCTCCGAGGACACAGCTCCAGCGCGAAAGATACATACCAGTCTGCGTTCATCCTCTCCGAGACGCTTGAATAACTTTTTGCAAACCAAATTCGGCTATGCGTCCACATCGACATCGAGGATCTCCTCAGCGTCGAACCTTGTGTCGTTGACCTCTGTCAAACATTTGATCCTATCTACGCAGCGTAAGAGATGCTCGACCTTCTTCTCGTGGCGTGGGTGGCCCGGCCGATGCGTCCAGAACCTCCTCCGATGGTTCGCAACGCCTTCCAGCGCCTTTACCACTCTGTGGTCGTCGATGTCGCTCACCCCGAGACAGCAACCTCGACGATCTGCGTGAGAAATGATTTGAAGGCCCAACACCTGGGCGTGCATACTCATCGCATTCCCCATGAAGGTCGACCAGACCAGGCGCTCATGCGAGATAAATTGAAAGCCTGAAGTGCACCTGACAGGCGCGGACGTACATGAACATGTCGAGCCCACCACCTTCCATCGCACCGCCATATGTTGGTCGAGCGGGCGATTGATCGATGCACGGATCTGCACGTCGACACAGGCGGCGGCGCCACCAGCGGGCAAGCCCACAACCACAGTGGGCGAATACATGCTACTGCAAGCCGAGCACGGATCCCTGCGACCCCTGGCACCGCAGCGAACACTCGGATCGCCGTACGAAGCTTGCCCCAACATCCTGGGGGCTGGATTGGCCGCGATGCATCTGCAGGTGTCGCCGCGATCGCAAGATGTTCCACAGCCGTGCGCGTGGGGCGGGGTGGGTGGGGGTGGGGTGGGGTGGGGGGGGGGGGGGGGGGGGGGGGGGGGGGCGGTCGGAGCGAGCCCACATCTGACGCTTGCGCGCGTTCTCCTTGAAGCCGACGTCGTTGTCGAAACGCCGAGTGCAGTCCAGGTCCCTGGCCAGCTCCTGCGCCGAGGTGGAGGCGAGGGACCTGTCGTCCATGAAAGCGTAGCCCACAGGCGGTTGCCGCGGCACCAGCGCCGCGACCATCGTAGAAGGGGCCACCGAGTCGCCTTGGGGAAGCCCTCGGGTCGGCCAGATAGGCGGCGCCAAAGAAGAGTTAACGCTGCAATATCTGGGGCCTCTCCAGGCCGCCACCGCAGTAAAAGTCACCGCAGGCGGAGCCCCTTAACATATGCATGCTTGGGCTCCCGCTGCGCGGTCGATATTATCATATGCTCTGCTGAGATCCACTTCGGCACCTGCCTCGGCGGCTTCGCATGAGTGTTGCCAACTACTCATCGCATGGACCACGCCTGTCGTGGTGCGTCCTGCGTACTGATTGTCTGGAGGCTGCGGCGCCCTTGTCGATAGGGCTGGACGCTGCGCTCGGACCAAGATGGAGCCCGCCGAAATAGGACGAAATCCAATTTCACTTGTGGGAACCCCCACCGCTCTCCAAGGAAAGATCATGTCCAACGTGTCCTGGTCCAAGATACCCTGGGCGTCCACGCACTCGCGGCTGGCATCGCACCAGAGCTCGTGCAAGTGGACAATCATGCCTGGGAGTAGGCGTCGCAGTAGCTTCAGCCCTATGGCCGTCCAGCCGCCCAGCCCAGGAGCTCCATTGACACTTCGCGAGCATATTATCAGAATACTCGAAGCTGGGCGACCAGTGCTCCTCCTGTGTGGCTTGAGGGAAAGCAAAATCGGCAGCCCACTCTTGCCACCGTGCACAGTGGCCAGCAGCGTCGTGTTGAGCGGGATCTGTGGCTCATTGCTGTTCCCGCTCCTGGTGCATCTCGGCAGCGTCCGCTGGGGCCGTCGGCGAGGGCGCCCTGAACAGCGGCGTAGCTAACTTGTAGATGTCCTTCGTCCAGCTGGCGAAGCGCTTCCGCCATTCACGAGTTTGAGCTTCTTGTGCGCGTCGTTGTTGCTGGGCAATACCAGCGCTCAGCAGGCCCAGGGCCTCCGCGTGTTTCGGGGCCCCGTAGAGTGGTATTGCGAAGGGCCCCTTCCCATCCTGCTCGTGTGAAGCGCTCGAGAAGAGGACCGGCCAGACTCTGGAAGGCCAGGATCGGGCCCTGCATGACGTGCTCTGCCGCCCGGCGGTGGAGTCGTAGTAGTCGGCGTAAGGCGGTGGGCTGAGCAGGCCGATGGGGTGCACTATGGCACGTCGGCTTCGTCGAGGGAGCCGAACCCTTGGCGCGCTCGCCCAGCCTCCCCGCTGATGCGCAGTCATGTTCGACGGCCAACTTGAGTGCCAGCTCAGCTCGCGCATGCCAGTGCTTCCACTTGTCCGTCAAGGGGGCCTGAGTCGGGCCCCCCAGGGCTGGGTCTCCGGTGAACAGGCCACCGACCAGCCCCATCTTGAAGCATTATAGAATCCATCTTGGACGTCCTTCGCGTTGGCGAACTTCTTGGAGGAGTAGAATTAAACTCCCAGAAGCATTACGAAGCGCCTCCTCGAGGCGCGCCTTGGTGAGGGATGTCGCGTTCAGCGTCGCGCCAGTGGTGCTGATGTCCATCGGCTCGTATTGCTGCGCCCCCCTGTGAGTCGCCGCCTCCAACCAGTGGGCTCTCAGCCCACTCATACTCAACGTAACTGCACTTTCGGGCCTCGCCTCGGCAACGGCAGTTGCTTCGCCCCGGCCTAATTCGCCTATGGCGGTGGCACGGTCCAGGCCTCATTCGCTTGCGGCGCTGGCGCTGGCAATGGCAAAGCACAGGCCTCGTGGCGACTCTGACGGTGCTCCAGACCGCCGCCGCTGGCAATCTGAGGAAGAAACCATAGACGGTGCAACCGCCTTCCATAGGAGGGATGCCGACGATCTGGACCACGCCATTGAAATCGGAGCCATCGCTGAAACAGAACTTCAGGGTCTTCAAAATGACGACGGCAAGGCCACCGTCGCCGTGGAAGTTGCCGAACTCGAGGCGCAGCACTTGACGATGAGTTCGACGTTGACAGGTGCGCCGAGCTGTGAAACGCGCGCAAGATAGTCAAGATGAGGAGGCCGCCGCCGCCGCCGCAGAACGCCGAAACCTAGCCCATCGCAAACGTGGAACTGGGACATGGAGACCAGTTCGGCGCAGTGCAGCTTGCGTGCGCTCCCTGACCCTCCTGCCGCTGAAGAACTCGCGCTCCTTGACCTTCGCCCGGCAGACTGGGTCCTTCATGAGCTCGGCGTGCCTCCTCGTCTGCGTCTCCCTAACCTTGGGCTTGTGACGAGATGTGCGAGCATGATGTAGTGCAATCGCCTTCCTCCTTCCGCTCCGCGGGGCCAATGATGAAGTCCATCAGCTGCGTCATGGCTGCGGATACTGGGGCCCTCTTCTTACGGGCTCGCTCTCGGAGACGGTGGATAGGCTTAGCCACCCCACAACGAGAGCGCGTATACTCGGTCTGGATCTGGGGGGGGGGGGGCGCCAGACCGTCGCCCCTGCCTCCTCGGGCGTCTTGCAGGGCATCAGCTGGAAGCGGGCGGGGACGTTGCCATGCCAGTCCTTGTATTTCTGCCAGGCTATGCGGCGCACCGCTCGCGCGGAGGCCCCTGCCGTACGTCGGTTCACTCCTCCATGGGATCCTGGAGGGGGGTGGGCAGGGGGGGGGGGCACCAACGCAGTAGCGCCAGTGAACTCGAGCTTCTTGAAGGCGTCGTGGGTGGTTGTCGGCCGTCGGTCTCCATCCACAGCCTGGCGGGGGCAGCAAAGATGTACCCCTGGACCATCGTGCACAAGGGCAGGTGCTTCTTCCTCAGGAGGATCGTCCGCCTCTGAGATGCCCAAGAAACTTCTGGCCCGTGTTGACGTCGCCCCCCTGCGTCGATCGTGAAGACTCCGGGATTCCCAATAATGGTACGGCCTCCTCGCCCATCTCTTTCGACACGCTCTTGACAGACTTGCCTCCTCCACTCAATGGACCCCCCCCCCGTGAATACATCGCGGCGCGGCAAAGCCTGCTCCCACCACGTGGTGTCCACTGCAGATGGCAGCGCCGTGGTCACCTGGAATAACTCCTGAATAATGCTTATCCTGAAGCACCAACTGCACCAGCGGGCGCTTCCTCTGTGGAGTTCTCGCCGTTGGACCTGTGTACAGCACCCAGCGGTCATCCGTAGCATTGAACTTCCAAACGTTGATGTCCACCCTGGCCGCTAAGACTGTGGCTTGGAGGGCGGCCGTGTTCGCCAGGCAGTCCGTCTTCGCCATCGCCTCGGTCATCTGTGTGGTAACTCCGTACTTCTTGGGGTGCTTCTTCAATTTCGCCGCACCAAGGAGTCGCAGCTGTGCTTGGACTTTACCCCCTGGCTGGTAACCACCTGCAGCAAGAGGTTTCGGGGCGGCCGACGCATCACGGAGAGCACGGCCAACCCAGAGGAAGATACAGTCCCCACTTCCTCCGCATTCCACGTCTTTGCACTAATCCGCCCAGGAAGCTTTCACCGCGCGTCGGGCGCGCTGCTGGGGGGGTTCGTCCGCCGGCGTTCCCAGCTGGCGGCCCTCCGCGGGCGGTGTACAAGTGGCCCTTGGCCCCTCTCCAGCAGCAGCTGGAGCCGCGCCAGCGATGGCTGGGGCAAGTTGGGTCGGCAACATGCCCTCGTCGTCGTCGTGCTGTGTTGATGGGGAACCTGCGCGCGGTTGTGCAGCTCCCCACGATGAGGCGGGCTTGGACGTTGGGACCTTTTTCTTGTCACCCGCGCTGTTGTATGCCAGCGATACTGAGATGCCACTGGAGAGCGTGCAAATCGCATCAGCATCCGTGCGTCCTGCGGCCAAGTCGGCACTGAAGAACCATCGATGCCGTCCAGCACGGTGTATCTTGCTTATGTTTGCGAACCCTTTCTTGGCGGCCCACTCCTCCAAATCTTCGGGACCAACCCAAACGTCTGGTGTATTAAGTGTACACCAAAGTGGGAGAATGTCCGTACTAAATGCTTTGTCCGAGAGAACTCCCAAGAACGCGTCTTCTGATGGGCGGTAACATAATCGCCCATCAATTGTCTTCGCACTCGTCATCGCCCGCGTGATGTATGCTTCGGCCAGCTCGTCCTCCCGCTTCTTGAACCAGCGCGGGACGAGCTTCGAGCCCTGGAGATTCACGAACACACACCCCGGGAGCTCAACTTGCATGACCTTCTCCAGGGGAGACTTCTTGAGGGCCAGCAAGCACGTGATCTCGCTCTCATAGTTGAGAGCACCTTCGACCTTCAGCACGAGCTTCTGAAGGCCAGCGTCGAAGATGAGTGCTGCCAAGGCCACAGGCCTGTGGGCAGCACGCGCAAAGAGGTCATCCGCTGAGAAGCCCCTGGCGACCGTGAGCCTCACCTGCACCGTCTCGCGGGACCCCTTGTCCAAGGGCGCCCTCGAGGGCGCGAAGTTATTCGCGCTTCGCGGTTCGGCTCCGATTCCTCCTCATCCTCCTCTTCTCACTTGGGAGGCGGCGCGAGAGCGCGAAGTTATTCGCACTTCGCGCTTCGCGCAGCGCGAAGCGCGAAGTTGGGAGCCCTTGTTGTCCGTCGTCACGGGCACGTCATCCTGCACGCCGTCAGGGAGGCCCTTCTTCTTGGGTGGGGCCGCGCCCAGCTCCAGGATCAGGCACCTCTGTGTCACTGTACCTTTGCCCTGGGGGGCGTCCATCAGCACATCACCGAAGGCCGCACCCTCCAGGATACGCTGCACATTGAAAACGATGATAGTGGCCGAACGCTGCGCGCCCCCCAGGGCATCCAACCATCTCCCTGCCGCGTCATACTCCTTCTCATTCTGACACACAATCAGAGGAGGCCGCCCATAATTACAATCCTGCAGCCTCTTCGCCGTCCAGATCGGGCAACCATCACTCCACTAACTCTTGACCACTTTGAGATCCTTCGGCTGGTGCTGCTGCTGCTGCTGCTGCTGCTGCTTGGGCTGCTGCTGCTGCTGCTGCTGCTTCGTGGTGGGCCTGCCCAGAAGCTGCTGGAGCTTCTCAGGGACCTGCTCATGGGAGGGCCTGTAGCCCATCTCGTCAACCCTCTTGATCAGTACTCTGACTTGATGCAGCAGCTTCGAGCCTCGATGCTGCTTGGTCTGACGCCGGGTTTGAAAGCCGCCTCCGATTCTCCCCGCGAGAGTGCGCAACGACTCCTGCATTCTTTGCATCTCATTTGCAAGGTCACGACGGCGCCCCTTCACTGTCGATGCTTGCGCCTCCCCTTTTTTGTCGCCGCCTCCCACCGGCGGAGATTCTTCAGGGTCCTCAGAGAAGGTAGACGCCATCACAGTAGCGAAACTTGGTGACTCCGTGATCTCCCCGTCGACGGAATCATTCTCGCTGTTCTTCTCACAGTGCACTGCGCGGAGAACTCTGCTCAAAATTGCAAGCATGATGCACCCCAGCATCGCGTGCACTCAGATCTGCTTCGAGCAAGGGGCTCGACCCGCGTATCCCACGAGGAGGGCCTGGGGGTTGCACGTCATGATTGGAAGGCCCTGGTGTCCCCTCTGGGCCTTCTTCGGGGCGTCTTAGGGCATCTTGGCAGCGTCCGCGGGGCGCCTCGGGGGCTCCTGGGGGGCCTCGTTTCCGTTTGAGGGCGCTCCTGGGCCGTCTGTCGCTTTCGGAGTCTATCTCGGGGGCCTCTTTGGGTCGTGTGGGGGCTTCCTTAGGCACCTTGAGGACCGCCCGAGGGCCCCCGAGGGCCGAGTTGAGGTCCTATTGGACACCTTCCGGGCCGTCTTAGAACAAGCTTGGGCCGTCTTGGAGCCCGCGCTGGACCGCTGGCAGGCGGCCGCGTCTGGCAGGCTCTCAGGATTTTGCCTACGAGGGGCCTCGGGCCACCGAGCTGTGGACGACTTTCGGCCCAGCTAGTGGCGGGGCGTCCAGCCACCTAGCTGCGCCCGGCTAGCTGCAGGCGGGGCGTCCGGCCACCTAGCTGCGGCCGTCTTTCGGCCCATCTCTGCACTTCCCTCGGGTGCGTTGAAGTCGGCCCACGCTCCTGGCGGGTGAGCAGGTCAGCTCTGGCGCTACCTGGAGACGCCTTACCTCGGCTAGACTATCTTGAGTTGCCGACCGAATTGGTCCGACAAGTATCTTCTCTCCCGTGGGTGATATTGACGGCTCCCCTGCTCCATATGTCAGTCGATGGTTGTGCTCGCCCCAACCCTATGGCCCGCAGGTGATAGTTTTGGCCACCTTGCTCTGGGCCCGCATGTCTGCTTCGTGATCCATCAGGTTGTCCTCGTCCAAAATGGAAACACCTCGACCGAATGCCCCCGAAAACTGTCCTCTTAAGCTCTCGGCTTGCACGAGAGCTTAACCGCAGGGGCGCGGTGGCGCTCTGGGCTCGAACAGGCGGCGTTGACGGCGCGCGGGGCACGGCTGACCTCGCGAAGAGGGTTCTGGTCGCGGGGTCAGGGGGGGCTTATCAGAAGACTCCGCGGCATGACAGTTGGCTGCGCGAGGTCGTTGTTGGAGAATTCGGGGGGCGATGCAGGAAAATTGTGCGACCCCCCCTGAGGGGGGGAAGTCGTCGCCCGGAAGCTCGAAAAGGCGAGAACCCCAAACATCACCAGCCTCGAATTTATCCCTATCCGTAAGGATGACACTCCAAACGGCGATGACAGTCTTAGGAATGCGCCCTCAGAAACAAATGGAATCCCTGAGATCGTCATCGTGATGAGGCGATGCCCAGCATAGGGACAGGAACATGTTCCAGGCTGGTGAAAAACATGGAAGAAACTGAGGAGCAACCATGAGCTTTGTCTCTCAGGGCCCTCGTGCGGGCCTCTCGGGGCCTCGGTCTGGCTTCCCTGGGCCTGTTGGGGCCTCTTGGTCCGCACGGCTCGAATTCTCGGTTCGTGTTCCCCGCCTTGGGCACCCCTCTTGACCGTCTTGGGTTCTCTTGGAGCGTCGGAAGCTCGAAAAGGCGAGGACCCAAAAACATTGGAACACCTTTTTGGCAAGTCGATGACTTTTGCGTCTCGGATTCTCTCGGGGCCCTCTTGGGTAATATTTTTCTCATGTTGGGGCATCCTGGGTCCTTGGGGCCTCTTGGGGCGGAAGGCTTGATTTGTCGGTTCGTGTTCCCCCTTTTGGGCCCTTTGGGTCGTCTTGGGGCCCTCTTGGGCAGTCTTGGTTGCTCGTGGGCTTTCTCGGAGCCCTCTTGGAGCCCTCTTGGGCCGTCTTGGGGCCCTCTTGTGGACGTCTGCGGCCGTTTTGGTGTTCTCTTGGGGCCTGTCGCCACGTCGGAAGCGTGAAAAGGCGAGAACCCCGAACACGTTGGAATCTCCAAGGGAAGTCATTGATTGGTGCATCTGGAGGCCCGCCTGGGAAGGATCCTGAGGCTCTCCTTGGGACGCCTCGAAGACCTTAGGGGCCGTCCTCAGGCCCTCTTGGGCTGCGTCTGGGAGGCATCTTGGCCTCCGGAGCGCCAGCCAGTAGCATTTTGTGCGAGGGATTGTGGCCTCGAGAAGAGGGGGCGACGCATGCGACCCAGCGTGAGGAGGAGGAGACGGAGGAGACGGAGGAGACGGAGGAGGAGGACGAGGAGGACGAGGAGGAGGACGAGGAGGAGGAGGAGGACGAGGATGATGAGGAGGAGGACGAGAAGGAGGAGGAGGAGGCGGAGGAGGAGGAGGAGGCGGAGGAGGAGGAGGAGGAGCAGGATGAGGAGGAAGAGGAGGAGGAGGAGGAGGAGGAGGAGGAGGAGGAGGAGGAGGGGGAGGCGGAGGAGGAGGAGGAGGAGGAGGAGGAGGAGGAGGAGGAGGAGGAGGGTCCTTAGAGTATCACATCATCCCTACCAGGCAGCACTTGGCAATTTAGCACGCCCCAACATGCCAGGCGGCACGGTGGAGGATCTCGGCCCCGTCCGATCACCCTCCTGGATCGGGATGGACCCTGTGAAACCCAAAGGAACAAGTATATGCCCCCATCTATACAGTCGAAATCGAGGATAAGGATGGGTCGGCTTTCCAAGGGCACCAGTGCATCCTTGCCTTGCCTGTTATTTCCATCCTTAATTAACCACTTTCGAGCCCCGCTCGAAGAGCTTTGTCATGGACGTCCAATGGGCTTGTATCCTTGCCGCGCATCCTGGCTGGCAGTTCTGACTGTAGCGGGGTTGAGTCGGCCAGTGGGGCCGAGGCCGGGCCAGTGAGGAGATGGATCGGTTGAGCAATGCTCCGCCGCCGCGCCGGCCGGATGCCGCGCCGCCGCGCTGGCACCGCCGCCTCGCTCGCCCGCGGTGCCCGGGGCGGCCGTGCCGGTGCGCTCGCCGCGGCGCTCGCCGCTGCCGCGGCGCTCGGGGCCGCGGGCCTGACCGCCGCCCGCCACGGCGCGGTGCAATCGGCCTCTCCCGCACTGGCCGCGCCGCGCAGCGTCGCGGCGGGGCCCCGTGCGGCGGCCGCGGTGGCCGCGGCTTCGCGCCAGGGCGGGGGCCGTTGCGCGCGCGGGCTCGCTGCCGCGGGGGGCGCCGAGGGCGCAGCGGAGGTTGCTCGAAGAGCCACCAAAAACGTAAACATGACTTCTCGGAGGTCCGCGCGGATGTCGTGGATCGGCGCTGGGCCCCCGAGCGGCGCCTCCGGCGCCGCCTCGGGCGCGCTCCGCGCGCCAGGGGAGGGGATTTAGCGCAGACCCGAGGATTCTGCGCAGACCTCCGACAGTGTACGTTTATCCAATTTTTTCTTCTTCCAGCTGCGGCCGAGGCTGCGGCCGAGGGGGCGTCTGGCGGGGAGGCTTTGCGGGTGCAGATGGACAAAGCCAAGTCGAACGTGGCGGCGGCGCAGGCGCTCTACAACGTGCAGTCGACCACCACCGCGGTAAACGAGGAGGCGGTGCAGAAGGCGTGGGCGGACCTTGCGGAGCAGCAGTCGTTGCTGATGCGGCTCACCACCGAGCTTGCCGACGGCCGCGCCTCGATGCAGGCGGAGGTGAAGGCAGAGGCCGAGGCGAAGCAGCGCGAGGCCCAGGCAAAGGAGCGCGAGCTTCAGGAGGCGCTGCGCAAACTTGAGGCGCAGCAGGCAGCGATGCGGGCGGAGGCAGAGGCGAAGGAGCGTGAGGCAGAGGCAAAGCTGCGCGAACTGCAGGAGACTCTGCGCAACCTTGAGGCGCAACAGGCAGAACTGAGGGCAGAGGCGGAGGCGAAGGAGCGGGAGGCAGGGGCAAAGGAGCGCGAGGCAGAGGCCAAGGAGCGCGAGGCAGAGGCAAAGCAGCGTGAGGCGGAGGCCAGGGAGGAAAGGCTGCAGGCGACGGTGCGCAGGCTCGAGTGGAGCCTCGAGGGCAGGGGCAAGGAGGTGAGCAGGGCGGAGGCCAGGGAGCGCGAGGCGAGGACGAGGGAGCGCAACCTGGCGGCCCTGCTGGAAGACCAGGGCCAGGCGCTCGCCGAGGCATCGAGGGCGGCGGCGGAGGAGGAGCGGGTGCGCGGTGCCGCCGCGGCTGCGCGCTCGGACCTGCTCCTCGCGATGCTCAAGGTCGTGGGGGACCGGGCCCAGAACGCCACCGGCGGCGAGCCCATCCCGGACCTGGCCGAGCAGCGCGAGGCGGCCCTGGAGGGTGCGCGCGCCAACGCCCAGAGAGTCACCGAGCTGGAGGCCGAGACCGAGCTGGCGCGAGCTGAGCTGGAAGAGATGAGGGCCTCGCTGGAGACGGAGAGGCGTGCAGATCGCGGCGCTGCGCTGGTCGAGGCGAGGGCGCGGGCGAAGTTTTTGGACAGGGCGCTGACTAGCATAGCCAGCGAGTCTGGCGCCTTCGGCGCCGGCAACCTGTTCGGGCTTTTGAAGCGTCGGAGCAACGACGAGGTTGTGCAGGACATCCTGGAACGTGTGGACAAGCTGAAGGCGCGCTAGTGATGGCCACGTCGGCAACTTCTCTGAATTCCCCGCCTTTCAGCCTCGTCCAGCCCGGCTGCGCCGTGACTTTGTATCCAGAGAGCCCGGTGTCCCAGTGAGGAGGAGCACACCTCACAGGAGGACGAGGGGACAGGCAGGACGGGGACATATTCTTGGTCGTTGCGATTCTAGGCTCGACGAGGGTAGCTCAGGTGGAGAAGCGAGGGGAGGGGGAGCATGATGTTGATGATGCTAATTATGATATTGATCATGTTATTGATGGTGCTGATTGTGGTGGTGGTGATGATGATGCTGATGATAATGACGACGATGATGATGCTGATGATGATGCTGATGCTGCTGATGATGCTAATGCTGATGATGATCGTGATGATGTTGTTGATGATGCTGATGCTGGTGTTGCTGCTGATGATGATGCTGGTGCTGATGCTGATGCTCATGATGATGCTGCTGATGCTGGTGATGCTGATGATGATGATGCTGTTGATGATCTTGATGATGATTATGATACTGATGCTGCTGATGACGATGATGTTGATGATGGTGCTGATGATGCTGAAATTTGATGATAATGATGTGCACTATGACGATGATGCTGGTACTGATGATGCTGATGATGATGGTGATGATGCTGACGATGATGATAGTGTTGCTACTGATGATGATGATGCTGATGCGTATGATGATGCTGATGCTGCAGATGATGGTGAATATGATGATGCTGCTGATGATGCTGCTGATGTTGATGATTATGATGATGATGATGATGACGATACTGATGCTGCTGCTGATGATGATGACGATGACGATGATTATGATGATGATTGTGATGCTGATGACGATGCTGGTGATGATGCTGATGCTGCTGATGATGATGATGACGATGGTGATGCTGATGCTGATGATGCTGATAATGATGATGACGATGATGGCGATGATGATGATAACTATAATGATGGTGATGATGATGAGGATGCGGATGATGATGATGATGATTATGATGAGGATGACGATGAGATGAGGATTTGATGATGATCCTGATCATGATGATGATGATGATGGTGATGCTGATGTTGATCTTGATGATGATGATGATGATGATGGTGCAGATGATGATGATGATGATGATGATGATGATGATGATGATGATGATGATTATGATGATGATGATGATGCTGATTATGATGATGATGATGATGATGCTGCTGATGATGATGATGATGCTGCTGATGATGTTGATGATGATTATGGTGGTGGTGGTGATGATGATGATGGTGGTGGTGGTGGTGATGATGACGATGTGGTGATGATAATGTGGTGATGGTGGTGGTGATCATGATGATGATGATGATGCGGCGGCGGCGTCGGCCGAGGAGGCCGAGGAGGAGGAGGAGAAGGAGGAGCAGGAGGAGAATGAGGCGGAGGATGTGGACTTCGGCCCATCCTGCCGCTGTGGTTACGTGGGTTGTGGACCAAATGCCTTTCAGATGCCTCTTGGGGTCTTCTCGGGTGCCTCTTCAAGGCCTTTCGGGGGCTTCTGGGGAGCCTTTTGTCTTGAGGTCTGCTGGGGGCTTTTGAGGGGCCTCTGGGGCCTTCCTGGGGGCTTCTTGGTGGGCTACTGGGTGCCCTTCAAGCCCCCCCTTTTGGTCCTCTCTTCGAGCCGTCTAGAGGGCATCTTTAGGCGCGCTTGGCAGTTTGAAGGCCGTCTTGGGCTGGGTGATATTGAGGGACTCTGGAGCAAGATCGAAAAGCTGAAAGCTTAGCATGTTTTCATGGTTGTAGTGACCTCCAGCCAGTGCCGCCGATCGGGGGCATAACTAATGTTATCGGGAATGGACGGCGACGACAACGCACGACCAGCGATCGACGAGCGGGATCATTACGACGACGACCGACGGACGGGGTAACGACAACGGTTGACGATGACAATGCCGACGACGATGATGACGACGATGATGACGACGCCGAACACGAACACAAACACGAAGACGAAGACGAACACGACGACGACGACGATGACGACGACGACGACGGCGACAATGACGACGACGATGGCGACGACGACGACGACGACCACGACTCGTGTCCGAGCAATACCACGCCATATACTATGCACCTCTTGCCTGGCAGCGCGCGAGTGGGCGCCTCTTGGGGCCTCTGGGCTCTTGGGGGCTTCTGGGGGTTCTTTCGGGGCCTTTCTGGGGCTTCTTGGGGTTTTCTTGGGGTTTTCTTGGGGGGCCTCGTGGTGATCTCTTGGGGGCCTAGGGCGGTCTCTTGGAGTTGTCTTGGGTCGGAGGACTGGAAGGGTCAGTTCGGGTTCAACCTCTTAAGGCCACTGGGGGGCCTCTCGGGGTCGTCTTGAGAGCTCCCTGGGCTATCTTGGGGCCGTCTTGGGCCGTCCTGGCTCCTCCTCGGGGCCTCTTTGGATGTCTTGCGACGATCTGGGGGGCCTCGTGGACCGCCGTCGTCGCTTCGAACAAATGTAGCAAAATCTAACAAAAAAAACCGTCAGGATTTTGACGATTTTGCCATACTGCCCCTTCCCCCCCTCTTCCGGAACCGGAGAACTCACTCCCCGAGCCGGAGAACTGGCGCACCTCCCCCCATCCCGCCTCCGGAACCCGAAGAACTCCCCCCCCCCCTCGGAACCGGAGAATTGGCGCCCCCCCGCCCAAACCCTTGTCCCCGGCAGAGCAACCCTGGCCCCCCTCCCAGCGGAGCTGAAGCTCTTACTCTAGGTTGCAGCCTGAGCTTTAGCTTCAGCTTTTTGAAACTCACGCCGAGTCGGCGGATTTGGGTGTCGTGGGTCAGCTCGCAGAGCCTCCAAGACGGCCTAAGAGGCCTCCAAGAGAGCCCAGAGCTCCAGGACGCCGCCCTGGGACCACAACGGAGTCCCAGCACGCCGTCCTGGGAGCATGTTGGCGTCAGCATCGCGTCCAGGGCCTCTGGAAAGGGCACGCGGCGATCCCTGGAAGCGTCCGAGACAGCCCGAATATCGGGGGTCTGGGGCCGTGAGTAGTGATTTTCCAATATTGGAGCCTCAGTGCTGAGGAGCCAATATTGGGCACTTCGTGCTGATTCTGCGCGTAACTAAATCTGGTCTTCACGCAGGGGCTGCAAAACACTGCGCTCAATGCCTGCGGCACGGTGGCGGATCGAGATTGATGCAGCAACACGGGCCTCCTCCGAATCCAGTGATCATCTGGCAACGACGATCCACGACCCACGATTTTTTACTTTATGCATGCGCCGAATAATAAAACACATGAACTTTGGGCGCTCTGCGCTGATTTCTTGGATGCGCGCTGGGCCGCCTCCGGCGCCGCCCCTGGCGCGCTCCGCGCGTCAGGGAAGGGGGTCCAGCGCAGACCCGAGAAGTCCGCGCGGAGCGCCACAAGTTTCTGCTTATATGGTTTTTCTTTTCCTAATGCAGATTTTTCTGGGCCTCTCCGGTCCGCATCCTCTGCCTGCGCTCTAGCCCTCCTCCTTCAGCTGACACGCGTCGATCTTCGAGGACGCAGTGCCTGCCATCCACGCCCCAGGCGTCGCACTGTCTGAAGCATGCGATTGACACCTGTACCCCAGGCGCTCTGTTTGCCTTTTGAAGGGATTGCAATTGACACCTGTGCCCAGGGCAATCATGTGACCCAAGTGCTTCCTTACACCACCTGCCTCCACTTTTCGATACGTATCCAGGACTTCTTTCGGGCTCCCCTCTTCAACAGCGACTATGTCCAGAAGGAGGTGCACGCCATCGACAACGAGCACGCCAAGAATGTGATCTGGGCAGGCAAAGCGGGAGTGGGGCGATGGGATCTCAAGGCGCACGGATGAGTATCGGGCGGAGGAGATTTGATAAGGCACGATTGTGGGTGGTGGACAGCGGCAGCAACATGGAGGTTGTACGGCTCGGGCAGCAAAGCGTCTCAGCGGCATATGAAGCCAGTGTCTAACATTGTTTCGGGAGAAGGATCCAATCATATGCACACCCGAGTATCGCAAGGCAGGCGACAGGGACGACGGAAGGAGAGTCTCCGATATGGGCCACGAAGCAGGTGAGGGGTGTGCCAAAGTGGGGCGGGGTTGCCATGCGAGCGCTGCCATTGGGGCCTTCGGTGGTGCCCCCCGATGGGGCCACGAAGCGTGTGAGGGGTGCAGAAATGGGGCGGGGCCGCAATGCGGGCGCTGCCACTCGGGCATTCGGTGGAGCTCCCCATAAGGCCACGAAGCGTGTGAGCGGTGCCGAACTGAGGCGGGGCCGCCATGCAGGCGCTGCCAATGTGGCCTTTAGTGGAGCTCCCGCTATATATATATGGTTTCGCTGAGGTTGCACATGGTTGTCAGGAAGCAGTGGTTTCGAAATTGTTTTCTGTGGAACTTGTGCAGCATGCCTGGTAGAGCAGCATCGTTTTGTCTTGGATTCCAAGTGCAGTTCTCCGATGCTGCTGATGATGCTGATGATGCTGACAATGCTGCAGCTCTATTTTTCATGCCCACGGGGTGTTCTCTCACCATTTCGTATAACCATAAGCTGTGATACTCCCATCGGTGACCCCCCAGAGCTTTTCGTATGAGCCTGGATGCGCACCGTGCCGCTTGTTCATCTGTGTTTTTACATACGTTTATATACACACCGACAAGCTAGCCAGCGTTGACCCCGTATAGTGCGTGTTCCAGCAATCCATGTCGTGCGATACGTTGTTGTGCAACCGATGTGGGCGATATAAATTGTGCTAGCTATGTGGTGCACTGTAGGTTGTGCAATCTATGTGGTGCAGTCTAAGTGGTGCAAGTTTTGTGGTACAACCGATGCTGCACAATATATATATATATACTTCTACATAAATATATAGATATGGAATGCTACCTGTGTGGTGCAGTACATGATTTACGACTGGCGTGGTGCACGTTAAGTTGTGTATCGTTGGTATGCAATACATATTGTGCAATTTCGGTATTGCAATATGCATTGTGCAAGCGACGTGGCGCAACTTATGAGGTGCAACATGAGTGGTGCAACCTACTTCGTGCAAGCAATATCTTGAACCCTGTGTGGGACACACTTGTTCTGATATCAATGCTGTGCTACCTCTGCTGTGTGGTTTAGATTGGACAACCCATGTTGTGCTGTACGCGTTGTGCTCTCTATGGTGTGTAACCTTTGGGGGGATGGGGAAGGGGGGGCAACATAGGTGGTACAATCCATGGTGTCCAATACATTGTGAGCGGTAATGCGGTGCAATCTGTGCTGTGTAATGATGCGCAGTCTATGTGGTGCAATATGTGTGGGGCACTTCGCGAGGTGTCATATGTATATATATATGTATATTGTGGGTTCTATGTAGTGCACCTGGTCGAAACACGAGTTGGCACATCCCGTGCTCTTGCAAACATCCCACCCACCCACCCGTAATTTGGTTTGCAAAACCAATAGGGTGGCGATTGTGATGCATGCTCGGCGTTGGCTGGTGCGTCTCTGCGGCCGCGCCAACCCAAACACGCGCGCGCAGCGGCCGCTGGTTTGGCGCGACCGGCGCGGCCGCGGTGGCGCTGATCGTTGGGCACATACCAGCGGGCATTTCATTGCGAGTCGGCGACTTGGGCGGGCGCGGTATCATGGCAACGTCGACATTGGCAGACGTTGCGGGCGAGTCTCTAACGACTTCGACGACGACGACGACAACGACGACGACGACAACACCGACGACGACGACGACGCTGACGTTGACGACGATGACGACGATGACAACGCCGACGACGACGCCGACGACGACGGCGACGACGACGACGACGGCGACGACGAAGACGACGACGACGTCGCCAACGAAGACGACGACGACGAGGGAGGACGGAGGACGACGATGGCGACGACGACAGCGACGAGGGCGGGGGGAAGACGACGACGACGACGAAATAGGAGGGACAACGACGAAACGCCGGCGAAGACGACGAAGGAGGAAGGACGAGCACGGCGACAACGACGACGGAAACGACGACGACGCCAAGCCGACGACGACGACGACGAGGAAAGACAGAGGACGACGACGGCGACGACGACGACGACAAGAGAAGGAGGGGGGACGGCGACGCCGACGACGACGACGCAAGAACGCGCGCGCGCTTTTGTTGAACATTCGTGATGCGAAACCTTGTGTTCTTGTTTGTTTTTAGCGCGCAATTTTGAATCCCTTCCGAAACCGAAGGTTCTTTGAAGGATTCAGGCATTTGCGCGCGACGACGCGCGCGTCTGCACTTCGCCCCATTTTTCGCAAAGGGTTTCTTGCGACGGCACGCGCATGACGTCCTCTTTGTTGTTGGTTTTTGTGTGAAGTGTGTATATATATATATATATATACATGCACACACATAAAGAAGTATGATACATATATTATAGAAACAAAATAGATTCTCAAGACAGGCCGCGCGCAAGGGCGCTCGAACTATTTCGACGCGCGCGCGAAGCCCGCTTCGTAGCATCATTTGAACATGTTGCGCAACCTTTAACTTCCTCGAACTCGCGAGAGCACGCCCGCAAGCTTGTTGTCAAAAGTCATTTTGCGAAACCATGTGCTTTCATATTTTTGTGACATTCGATTGGTAAATCTTTACGGCACCGGTTGTTTTTGGCGGATTTCGGCATGCGCGCGCGCCAACGCGCGCGCGTCAACGCGGTTCGTTGCAAGGGGCCTTTGAAAACTGAACTTTTTTGGAGGGATCGATGCCGGTTGGCCTGGGATGGTATGAGCTCGCTAGTAAAGGTGTTCTGGTCGACTTGGGAATGCAGATCTCTTGGTTCAGACATGAAAACGGATACGTTTGAGGTTTTTTTTTGGGGGGTCTGCGCATCATGCAATTTTCATTTGACTTCCAGGGGGGGATCTGCGCATCATGCAATTTTGCATTTGAGCTCCAGGGGGGGGTCTGTCGCCGCCGCTGCCGGAAACGGCGACGCCGAAGACGGCGACGGCGACGACGACGACGACGCCGGCGGCGGCGGCGGCGGCGGCGCCGGCGGCGACGACGACGACGACGACGACGACGACCCGCGGGCCCGCGGGGGTTGCCGGGCCCCCCGAGAGCGACGCCACGGCGCGTCGTCTCGTCGCATCGTGCCTCTTCAACTTTTCGTTCCCCGTTTCATCCCCTTCCCCCTCCATCGTCCCCCTCTGATTCCCTTCTCCTTGCCTTCCTTTCCGTTTTCCTCATCATTTTTTTCCTGCACCTCCGTATATCCCTTCCTCCCTCCTCCCTCCTCCTCCCCCATCCCTCCTCCTCCTCCTCTCCTCCTCCTCCTCCTCCTCCTCCTCCTCCTCCGCCTCCTCCGCGCCGCGCCTTTATCGGCCCGCGACGACGGCGCCGCGGGCCGCGGGCCGCGGCCCGCGGTCGCCGCGGCCGCCGCGCCGCCGCCCGCCAGCCGCAGGCCTGGCGGCGGCGAAGTGGGGGGAGAGGAAGGAGAGAGCAGCGAGGTACGAAAGTGGGACGTGGGACGGGGAAGTGTTGAAGGGAAGGGGGGGGGAGGAATGAGGGATGAGGATGAAGGGGAGGAAAGGAAGAAGGATGGAGGAGGGGGGCGGGGGGGGAAAGGGGGGGGGGCGGAAGAGGACGGAAAAGAAGAGAAAGAGAGGAGGGTCGGAGGGAGGGGTGAAGAGAGAGGGAGGGGGCGAGGGAAGAAGGGGATAGGGGGGGGGGTGGGGGAGGAGGATAGATAAGAGAATGTGGGACGAGAGGACGGCAAGGAGGGCGCGAGAGGAATGGGGGGAAAAATGGAGGGTGGAGTACTAATGAGTTCGATGGTGAGGGGGGGGGGGGGGGGGGGGGGGGCGGAGGGCGGGCAGGAGGGGGGGTGGGGTCACGAAGGCTGGGGAAGGGGGATGAGGGAGAGAGAGGGAGTGGGAGGAGGAGAGGGGGGGGAGGAGAGAACGGGCGGGCAAGGGGAAGTTGGAGATAACGGGACGAGGTAACGAGAGAGGTGCAAGGAGGACATGAGGGAGGAGATAACGGGGGGCGATAATGAGAGAGAGGAAATAGGAAATAGGGATTGAGGGAGGAGATAACGGTAGGGAATGAGGGAGTGAAAGAGGAGAGCAGACATTTGAGAACCACGCCCACGGTTTCGCCCTGCTCGCGCGCCGTCCGGACGCGAGGCTACTGAACTGAACTGCAATGCCTAACCACAAAACGCATGCCCATGCCCAGTGCTCACCCGCCACCCGATGCCTTGCCGCCCTGTGCATCATCTCTGCTATCTCTCCTATCCCCCTCCCTCCTCCCTCCCCCTCCCCCCCCCTCCCCTCCATCTCCAGCTCCCGCGCCACCGCGTCCCCAGGCGGAAGAACGCGTTGCCAGGCCGGGGGCTGGGCCTGGGCCGACCAATCCTCTTCTTTATCCCCCTCCACCTTCTCCCTCCTCCTCCTCCTCATCATCATCATCCCCTCCTCCCTCCTCCTCGCCATCATCGCCATCACCGCCAGAATCGCAACGTCGCAACCCTCATCACAAAATCATCATCCTCATCATCATCATCATCATCATCGTCGTTATCACCATCGTCATCGACATCGCCATCGTGATCGCCACCGTCAACCGTCAGCCGTCAGGCTAGGTAACCGTTCTTCTCGCCCCTCGCCGAGAGCACGCCGCGCGCCGAATCCCGCATAACTGCACGGCGCCGATCGCAGAAGCCTTTTCCCCTTTCCCTTCCCCTCCAAACTCCGATATGTTTCCCCCCTCTGCCCGCTGCCCCCATTCCCTCCTCCAGGTCACCCCGTGCCCGCATGCCCCCCTTATTTCCCCCCCCACCCCCCCGTTTTCTGACATCGTCAGCCCCCCTCACCCCTCGCAGATTCTCATCATATCCATTCTCTTTGTCTCGCCTCTCGTCGTTGACCTCCTCCCTCCTCCTCCTCCTCCTCATCGCTCCTCCCCCTCCTCCTCAACCTCCTCCTTCTCGTCCTCATTCTGATCCTACTCCACCTCCTCCTCTTCCTCTTCCCTCCTCCTCCTCCTCCCCCTACCCCTTCAGTTCTCCACCTACTAATTCCTACCTGCTCTCGCTGAGCGTCTAGATTGCCGCGCAATCCCCTCAGGCCTCAAGCGAGCACCCGAGGCCCCTCGGCCCTCGGCCCCTCGGCCCCTCGGGGCCTTCACGCCGCCTTCTTCGACGACAGGGCGTCGCGGGCGGCCGTCGTCAGCGCGTTCGTGCTCGAGTGCTGGATCAGCGCCCTGCGCGTGTCCGACAACGGCGACTCCGTGTCTTTGCCGGCGCCGTCCTCTTTCTGGTTGAGCAGCAGGACGGCCTTGGCGCCGCCGAAGTCCGAGTCGCCAATCTGCCCCCAGAAGAGGTGCCCCGGAGGCAGATATATGCCCTGGCCCGCCTCCTGCCTGCCATGCCAGACGGCATGGCCCTGCGCGACGAAGGTCTCGAGGTCCTTGGCCGTGATGTCGCGCAGGAACCCCGTGGTCTGCTTCGCGTCGTATTTCTTGCCCAGGCTGTCCATGCACTGGTGGGCCGCGGCACCGCTGACCACGACGAGCTTCTTGCTGCCGCCGATGCACATCCTCAGCGTGGGCAACT
This sequence comes from Prorocentrum cordatum, assembly GCA_963575745.1. Classification (NCBI taxonomy): domain Eukaryota; class Dinophyceae; order Prorocentrales; family Prorocentraceae; genus Prorocentrum; species Prorocentrum cordatum. Next base: position 309,269 of record CAUYUJ010015282.1, read on the forward strand.
GCCCCAGCTCGAAGGCCGAGGTCTCCAGCTTCTTGTCCACGACGAAGATGCTCGGGATCAAAGCGCACCGCAGTGGGTCGGGCTTCATCTCCTCCGGGGTCAAGAGCACCCGCTGGGACGCGTGGAAGAGGGACATCCGGACTTTCTCCTAGCCCTCGGCGGCAGTTGGAGCGAGGGCTTTCTGGCCCCTGCGATTCTTTGCCTTCTCCTCCGTGCCTGGGAGGCTCTCCAAGTAGGCTATGCACTGCCCGCGAATCTCCATGGGCGCGGGGATGTTCCCGATCAAGCACGGCACGGCCGGATCGAACATGCCGTCGGGCTCGACGTGCGTCTCCGGAAGGTCCACGACGTTCGCCTTGGCCTCGCTGCCCGCCTGCGCGACGAGCGCCAGGACATGGTCGCGCGCCGTCTTCTTGGCCGCGGCGTCGTCGTTGCCTTCGAGGACCCATCCAAGAGCTAAGCCGCCCCCCGCTGTCAGATCACAATTTCCTCCACCCTCCACCCAACGCGCTACCTCCACCTCCACCCACTCCCCCTCCCCCCTCCCCTCCTCTCCCACACCTCCCTCCATCCCTCCATTGGACTCCGCGGAGGCGCGGTGGCGGTGGCGTTGGGTGATGGGCGATGGGGGAGGCGCCGGGGACGTCGGGCGGTGGGTGGGTGGATGGGCCCTGGCCCCTGGTCCTCCCATCGCTCCCCCACCCTCCACCCTCTCCCCCATCATCCCCATCGGTGCTATTGGCTCTAATCCCGCGTCTCCTCCAGAGGAGCTCTTCTGCCTCGCCTGCTGAAGCGCTGTGGCCGCCCTGGCCTCGGCCGCTCTGACCATCGACTGGGGCTCCGTGAGGGCCGTCTTGTTCGCCTTCCAGCGCTGCGACACCGCTGAAAGCTCCACCTTGGACATGCACCTCTTGATCTCCGTCGGGATGGCCTGGGGCTCTGACAGTGTCAAGAGGCCGCGGCACTGGCGAGATGGGGGCATCATACCAACGCCGAAGGTGCCGTCACCGCAGTTGCCAGCATTTACGCCGACCTTGGCGATGTACGCGCGGAGCCTGGTGGCGTCTGCTTCATCGCCTGCCACCACGATTGTCGACGCATTGCTTAGCGGCAGACTTCGCCTTCGGCTTCGCGAAGGTTCTCGGCGAGCGTGCCTCAACCTCGGCGTCGGTCGTCGCTCCTCTCTCCAATGCCGCCTTCATCATTTTCTCCACCTCGACATCGAAGCCCAACTTTTCCCTCGCGAGCTTGAGGCCCTCCATGTACTCCTGAATGCATGGAGCCGGGCAGCTCTCCGGCGGGGGGTCAGGCAAGAAGTTGTTCTTGATGAACTCCTTGTCTTCGTCGGAGATAATGAGAGCCGGCAACGGGGCGTCAGCGCCACCTGAGTCACCCTCCCTCCTTCTCTCTCTGTTCTCCCCCCTCCACCCTCCTCCTCCTGTTCCTCCTCCTCCTCTCCTCCTCCTCCTCCTCCGCCTCCCCCTCCTCCCTCCTCCCACCTCCTCACCCGCTCCAGTCGTCAGTCATATCCCCATCTCCCTCCTCTCCCCTCCCCCCTCTGCCTCCAGCCTCCAGCGCCACCCTCTCCCCCTCCTCCTCTGCCCCCCCCCCCATCTCGCCCCCCCCTGCCCAGTTCCCCGCGCCAGGGGCCGACGCAAGTGAAGAGGAGGCCGCAGCGCCCGCGCCGCTGCAGGCAGCAGGCCCGCGGGCCCGTGGGAGAGGAGGAGGAGGGGGGGGGGGGGCGAGCGGCGAGGAGACAAGCTGGCCGATAATATGGGAGGCCAGGGGCCAGGGGCCCAGAGCCCAGAGTAAGGGGTAAGGGGTAAGGGGTAAGGTAAAGGGTAAGAGGGTAAGAGCTATCCAGGAGGCTCCCCAATGGTTTCCAGATTTCCCAGGGAGCTCCGAAAAGCCCCCCTCCCCCCAGATGCATCCGAGAGCACTCCAGGAGGCCCCAGTAAAGCATCTCTAGAGCCCCTCATATGATCCATGATGCTTCTGACCTGCGTCGCGAGGTCAGGGGGCCAGAGGGTCGAGGGAATGGCGCGAGCCACTCGGTCGGGGGTCGGGGTGAGGGGTGCGGGGTGGATGGCATTGGGCACCGCATTTGCCATTTGCCAGCTGCAGGGCGTCCTTCCCCCCCTATCCCCTATCCCCTATCCCCTATCCCCAATCTCTCTCGGCGCAGCCTAGGGCCTAGGGCCGAGGGCCCGAGGGCCGAGGGCCTAAGGCCTAAGGCCTAAGGGGGGTCGCAATTCCATAAGAACTCCCCACTCCCCCCTCCCCCCTCCTCCTTCCTCCTTCGCCTTCTCCTCCCCCTCCCCTCTGCCCTCTACCCTCTACCTCCTCCCTGCGTCATATAGCTCAAGATTGGAGTTAAGGGCCCGAGGGCCCCGTCCTGACCTGGAGTGCCTGGCGCCGCCTGCGTCTTCTGGCCCTCCTCCTGCTGCTCAGCCGGCTGCTCCCCCTCCTTCTTGGGAGTCGCCTGGTCGCCCGTCGCGGCCTTCAGCTCCATCGCGGCATTGACGCTCTCCGCGCCGCCCTTGACCAACCTCGGCGCGTGGAGCCTGTTCCTCAGGATGTCCGCGTCGCGGCAGCACGTGGTCGCGATCCCCGGGTCGGGGGCGGCTACGGCCTGTAGGGCGATCTTCGCCTTGGCGATCAAGCTCACCACGCTCTCATCTTGCTCGCCGCTCCACTTCTCGTGCAACTTCATGGCGTCCGCGATCTTCGCGTCCCTCTGGTTCCATACCGGCCTGGCCGCCTCCTCGGCGGCATTCTCGCCGGTGCCGGACTTCGCAGCACCCCCGCTGCCAGGCTCTCCACCGGCGCCGCTGGCGCCGCCATCCACGTCGGCCTCAGCCGCCGCCGCCGATGAGGCCTTCTGCTTCTTGGCCTCGCGAGCTTCCTCGTCCTTGTCGTAGTCGGCCATCGTGGCCCGGACGTCGCCGACCTTCCGCTTCATGTCCGCCAGCTCCGAGCCAGAGCCCCCGTCGGCGAGGTCGCCGGAGGCGGCCGCGAACTGCTTGGCCACATCCAACATCTTGGAACTGCCTAGCCCAGCCAGCTCAGATGCCTCGCCGAGCCGCGCATTCTCCAAGCGATTCAGCGCCTTCTTCTGGCCCTCCTCGGTCGCGTTGGTGACCTGCTTGTCGGGGAACGATGCGGCCTCCAGTTCGCGTTTAGCCAGGCGGTCCACGAGCAAGTCCTTGACTTTGATCGCCACCCTGAGGACGCATACACATCCAAGGCCCCGCTCCGCACCCCCCATCCGGCCCCCCATCCGCCCCCCCCCGCCCCCCCCCACCCCCCCCCCGCCCCCCAACCCCACCCCCCCCCCCGCCCCGGGCTTCCCGATCGGCTGGCTTGACCCCCCCCATTCCCCCCCCTCCGCCCCCCCCGCTCCCCCCCCCCCCCCCCCCCCCCCCCCCCCCCCCCCCCCCCCCCCCCCCCCCCCACCCGCTCTCCCCTGACACCAAGTCCCAAGTCTAACTTGGCAGTTGAGGGAGGGCAGAGAGGGGGGAGTGGAGGGTAGTGGAGGGTGGGTCAAGGGTCAAGGAATTGGGATGGGAAGAAAGCGCCCAGGCCCGAGGGCAACCACAATAATCCCGATATTGCCCTCTTTTCCTCCTGGCCCTTCTCCTGCTTCCTGCTCTCCAGCTCCCTGCTCTCTGCTCTCCCTCCTCCCCTTCCTCCTCCTGCTCCCCCCCCCCCCCCCATCCTCCTCCGCCTCCTCTTCCAGGGCCCGGGGGCCTCTGCGCATACTTCGGGTTCTCGCCGAGCAGGTCGGTGACCGCGCCAGGCTTGTCGTACCTCTCCCTCCACTTGGCGCTAGCCTCCGCGGGGCCGAGCCCGCCGTTCTTGGGCTTGCCGGCCCAGTGCTGGAAGGCGATCTCCGACATCATCCCATAGATCCCGTCTTTGATGATAGCCTTCTCCATCTGCAGCTCCTTGCGGTACTGCATCAAGGGAAAGGCGCCGCGCGGCCCGTTCGTAATTTCTTTTTTCGGTGGGCAGCGCAAGTTGCACTGCGCGATGAGCTTGAGGCGGTTATCCGGGCCCGCGACGTACTCGTTGAACCACGTGACATCCTCCTCGCTGCTAAACCTCAATGTCATGTTGCGGAGGTTGTACAAGGGCAGCCGGCAATCCTCGCAATCGTTGCGCTGGGAAACGAAGGAAGTCTTTGGCTTTGCCTCTGCGCACGTCCGGCAGACGCGCTCGTTCTCCCCAGGCATGGCGGCCTTGGCCTTGCCGTTCGCCTTCGAGTACTTAGCCCGCTTCGTAGGCTGCGCCGTTGCGGCCTTGCCCTCCTCGGGCGCCTCCTCTGTTTTTTGTTATGGCCCCTGCCCTTCTTGCCCTTGCCCTTCTTGCCCTTGCCCTTGCCCTTGTCGCCGCCGCCGTTGGCGGTGCCACCTGTGCTGGCGGCGGCCTGCCCGTCCACCTCGAACTCCTCCATTAGCTCGTCCTGCTCTGGGTTGACTCCCATGGTCGCCGGTCGCTGACCCACGGACCGCGGACTTGGCGATGGCCCCTGAGAGGCCGCGCTGGTGGAGTGCCGCTGGGCGCTCGCATGCTTTGCGCCGCAAAGTGCTGCGGGGCAGCAGGCAGGGCCAGGCAGGGGCATGGCAGTGGCCAGTGGCCAGTGGCCAGGTGTCCGCGTCCTCCTCTCCTCTCTCCTCCTCCCTCTCCTCTCCCCTGCCCCCCCCCTCGCCCCAACCCTGCCCCCTGCCCCCTGCCCCCTGCCCCTCTCCATCATCGGTGGCCCCGCGCGCAACCTATGGCCTATGGCAGGCAACAGCAATGCTCGTTGCCCCCTGGTAGGTTGGTAGGGTAGGGCATGCGGCATGCGGCATGCCGTGAGAGCGCTACAAAGTTTCGGGGGGGGGGGGGTACGACGTGAGAAGAGGAAAGAGGACGCAGGGGGCAGGGGGCGGGGGGCAGGGGGGCAGGGGCGAGGGATGAGAGCAACAACATAGGATTGGCATCGGCTCTGCTGCTCGCTGCTCGCTGCTCTTACACGTGCCTGGTGCCTGGTGCCTGGTCTCTTGCGCTGTGCTCTTTCCTTCGCCCTTTGCCCCCCATGCAACTCTGCGCAGCCCCCTGCAACGCCGCGGGCCCGAGCGAGCAACCTATGGCGCAACAATGGCCGCCACCGCCGCCGACGACAGTCGACGACGACGACAGGCGACGACGACGAAGACCGACGACGACGACGACGACGGACGACGGACGACGACTCGACGACGACGACGGACGACGACAACTGGATTATCTCAATACTCGAACCTCGAATCAGATACGAGGCAGAGGAATAAGCCACTGGCCACTGGAAGATAAACAGGAGGAGAAGGGCGAGGGGCGAGGGGCGAGGGGCGAGGACGTCGGACGTCGGACGAAGGGGAGAAAACGTTATCACGTTATCACGTTATCCGTAGCCACTTTCGGCTTACAGCTTACAGATCCTCCGAGGAGCGACGAGGAACTTCCTCGCGCGGCCGCGCGGCGCCACGCGCTCCGCACTCTGATGTCCCAGCGGGCCCCGCGCACTCTGCCGCTGCGGAAGAAGCGCTTCTTCGCGCCCGCGCCATATGTCAGCAGTTCGTCGGGCGACGACGAGGCGGCGGCCGCCGCGGACGGCGCCAGCACATCGAGGACGGCGGCGGTGAAGTACCTCAAGGCGAAGGCGAAGCAGCGGCCCGGGCGGCCCGAGGCGCTTCCGAAGGTCAGAGGACAGAGAACTATGCACATACACCGATTCTTGCCGGGCCCATCCTGAGTCTAGGATCGGTGCATGCGCCCTCCTGCCTTGGCCAGGGAAGCATATGCACCGGTCCTGGGCCCAGGAAGGGCCTGGCCAGAATCGGTGCGTGTGCAAAGTTCTGTTCGCAGGCGCCGCAGACGCTTGGCATCCAGGCGCCTGCATTCGGGCATCAGGATCAGGTACCGCAGGCGCCGCAGGCGCCCTTGCCCTTCCGATTTCCGAAAGTCGTGGCGGCGTACCCGTTCCCGCAGTTCCCGCGCGCCGGCCTGCGCTACCCGCGCGCCGGCCCGTGCTACCCGCGCGCCGGCCCGTGCTACCCGCGCGCCGGCCCGTGCTACCCGCCCGCCGGCCCCGGCCCGAGGCCGCCGCCTGGGCCCGCCCCGAAGGTGGCCCCGCCGCCGCGGCGGCAAAGTTCGGCGGCGGCGAGCTCGACGAGTGCGGCTCCGAGTACGCCGACGCCGGCGCCAGTGCGGCTGGCGGTCAAGTCAGCGGTGGCGGCGAAGATGGCCCTCAAGATGGCCCCGCCGCCGGGGCACCAGCCGGCGCCGCAGCCGCGGCCGCCGCCGCCGAAGAAGACGAGGCCGCCGCCGAGGGCTCCCCAGCCTGAGCTCGTGACTGAGTCTGAGCCCGAGGCTGGCCCGCCGCTGCTGGCTCCCAAGCAGCCTGCGGCAGTTCCTGGGCCAGCTCGTTTCGTGCCCAAGGTGTTGCGCAATCCGCGCGAGGAGGACTTCCCGGAGTCGACCTTTGAGGACCTCGTGGCGGAGCGCTGGCTGTGGGCGCGCGATCGCAGGAACCAGATGGTCTGGTCCCAGGGGCGCAAGCACTTCAACAACGCCAACTACTTGGTCTTGGGCCTGGACGCGGAACGTAGGCGCGCCGCCGCCGCTGACGAGGCAACGCCGCAGGCGGAGTCAAGTGGGCCGGCGGGCGGCGGCAATTGGGCGTCGGACTTCAGCCGCTTGCCGCCTGCGCCCGCCAACCACATGTACACGAAGATGGGCGCCAGCACGTTCCTGCTGAACATGGTCACTGGCGAGAAGGTGGAAGTGGTCGCGGAGGCGGAGGAGGCGAAGGCGGAGGCCACCACAGAGGAGGAGGAGGCGACCCAAGAGGAGGCGGACGCGGCGACCATGGAGGAGGCGGACGAGGCGAACGACGGCGGCTTCTGGGAGAAGAACGAGGAGGGTGACGAGATCAAGGACGAGGACGCGGTGAAGAAGGAGTTGAACCTCCAGGAGTTGAGGAAGAAGGTGAGGAGGATAAAGCTCACTGATGACAGGGTCAAGATGGCCCAGCTGGTGCCTTGACATGAGGCATGGGGAGGCTTGCCCGCGCCTAGCCCGCGCCCCGCGCCCCGCCGACCGCCGACGACGACGGTGGGCGGCGGGCGACATGCGACAGACGACAGACGACAGACGACAGACGACGACGCCGACGCCGACGCCGACGACGACGACGACGACGACGAACGACGACGACGACGACGACGAACGACGACGCCCGTACATATCGTAGTTACGCGTAGTTAGGTGCTGCGGCAGTGCTGCGCGCTATACGCTGGCCGCCCACCCGCCGCCCGCCGCCCTCCGCCCAGCGCCCAGCACCCAGCGCAGCGCCGGGAACTAGGGGCGCGAGGCGGCTCAATCGCCCAAAATGGCCAAGCAGGGTCTCGGCGGACGGCGGAAGCTAGCTCGTGGCTGAGGGGGGGAGGGGGGAGGGGGGAGGGGGGGAGGAAGAGCGAAGAGAAAGAGTTCGACGCAATTGCGGAAGCTGGCGGTGAAGTGAAGCTACGATGATACGATGAGGTTTGGTGTCTAGTCTGGGCTCCTCCTCCCTACTCCCTACTCCCTAGTCCCCTCCTCTCCCTACTCCTTACTCCCTACTCCCCCTCCCTACTCCCTACTCCCTACTCCCTGCTCCCCTCCTCTCCCTCCCCATCCTCCGCCTCACCTCCTCTTCCCCGTCCACCATCAACATCATCGACTCATCGCCATCGCCCTCTTCATCTTCCATGATCCTCCTCATTCCCTCCCTCGCAGCGGACGGGGGCGGCCTCCGGCGCCGCTCGCCGCAGGCCGCAGGCCACCGGCCAGCGCCGCGCCAGCGCCGCGCCAGCGCCGCGCCAGCGCCAGCGGCAGGCGCCGCGCCTGCCGCAGGCCCCGGCCCCCGCCCCCCGCTCCCCGCCGGCGCCGCCGGCCGGAGGGCGGCAGGGGCACGGATGGGAGAGGGAGTAGGGAGTAGGGAGGGGCAGTAGGGAGTAGGGAGGGGGAGGAGGGGAGTAGGGAGTTGGGAGGGGGAGTAGGGAGGGGGGGTAGGGAGTAGGGAGTAGGGAGGGGGAGTAGGGAGGGGGAATAGGGAATAGGGAGAGGTGGGGAGTAGGGAGTAGGGAAGAGTCAACCCTCAGCCCCAAGCCGCTGTCCTGGCCCGCGGGGCCCTGCGCCTCCCTAACATGCCCACTAGCATTGCCCCCCATGTTCTCGCGGCCCTCTCTCCTCTGTTCCTTCCCCGCCCCCCGGGCCCCCAGGGGCTGGACGTTCCGGCTCGGCTCGGACGCTCCAGCTCAGACTTTTCGGCGCGGACGTTTCGGCTCGCGGCTCGCGGTTTCGGCGCGGTGGACGGGGGCTCGGGGCTCGGGGCTAACGACGACGACAGCAACGACGACAACGACGACGGCGGCGACCACGCGTTGAAGAGAGTCCTCCACTTTCACAACTGAGCAACTGAGAGACTGAGAGTCTCAGGGCCGGCCGGCCGGCGGCCCTGGCGCCCCAGACCCCAGGCCCCCGTGGTGTCATGTGGAATTTTCGTCGTCGTCGTTTATCGTCTTCGTCGTCGCGCGTCGTGCTCATCATCGCAGGGCGGGCTCAGGGGGCAAGAGGTAAGAGGTAAGGGGTAAAAGCCCCAGGAGGGTCCAGGGGGCACCAAGCACCAGAGGGTTCGTCGGGGTTCGATTGTGCGAGGATGTCTCAAGCGAAACTGTTTTTTTCTGAGAAACGGGCACAACATCATTTAAATTACAATGTGCTTTTGAATACCGACGATCGCACGAGGCCCCGAAGCCCGAAGCCCGAAGCCCCAATGCCGGAGCGTGCGACAGCAGGTGGTCAGCGGGCCGCGCGAGAGAGGGGAGAGGGGAGAGGGGAGGGGAGAGCCCCTGGAGCCCCCGTGGGGCCCCCCGTGCTCCGCGCGGCCCACGCTGGACCCCCCGCCCCCTGGAGCATCCCGGGCCCTTGGAACTTGTAATTGTACAAATCTTGGGCCCCTGAGGGCCCTTTGCTTGTACAAGTCTCGGGCTCTTTAGTTGCGCAATCTCTCCATCTCGGAGCTCGGAGCCCTGCGCCCTCTTAGAGCCTTCTTGCCTCTTGCTCCCAGGCTACGGCCAAACGTAAATGTCCTAGATGTGGAAAACGGACGACGGACGCCTTCCGACGTCTCTGCACATGATTTAAACCCCTTCACGGGCCCTCGATGACAAAGGTATGGAAGCCAATGGCGATGGACTGGCGGGAGGCCCCTGAACAAAATTGCAGCGCCTATCCGAGAATTGCCCCCTGATGCACTGGCGGGGCGCCGCTAGTCGCGCGACCTCGCGCGGCGCTCGGCCGCGGCGTCCTCGTTCGAGCGTTTCGTCCAGTTCTCCTGCGGGCCAGCGAGGGCGGCGGAGGGGATCTTTTCATCGTCGTGTCGTCGTCCGTCGTCCGTCGTCGTCTTTGTGTTCGTCGCGTCGCCCGTAACCATTTTGGTTCAATGTTTGTGCGAGCCGCGCCCGCGCCCATTGGCTAGTGATCATGGATCCACATGGGCTGCTCTGCGCTGGCGAGCTTTGGTGGAGGTGCTCTGAGGAGCGCGACGCCAAGAGGCAGCGGCGCCATGCAGCTCAGCTGTGGGGCTTCTCGGACTCCGAGGACGACGACGCTGGCCAGGCCGGCCATCGCCCTGATGGGCACGAGGAAGCCATGGAAGGCATGGCGGACACGAAGGCGGCGGCGACGAAGGGCATGGCGACGAAGGGCATGGCGGACGCAAAGGGCATGGCGGATGCCATGGATGGCGGACACGAAGGGCATGGCGACGAAGGGCATGGCGGACACGAAGGGCACGGCGCCACGAAGGCGGCGGACACGAAGGGCATGGCGACGAAGGGCATGGCGGGCATGGCGGGCACGACGAAAGGCATGGCGACGAAGGGCATGGATGGTGCAAGCACGGCTGTTGCGTCGGCGGCGGCGACGGCATGTCAGACCATCAGGTCGCCCAGCAATGCCTTGAGGCGCAACGACTTCCAGGGCGAGGGCGAGGTGCCGCGACGCATCCTCTTGTGGCGGAATGCGCGCGAGGACGCAGAGATGGTGCTTCGCCAAGCTGAGGAGTCATCGATATACATCAATGGCATCTCGCCAATCCTGACTCCTTCTATCCACAACCGTGCTGGGAAGTATGAGCTGTTCTCTCGGCTCAGGCACGTGCTGCGCCTGGCGCAAGAGCACCATGGCGGAGATCACCATGGCATCGCCTACATCGGCAGCACCTCGTGCCCAAGATGGCGGTGGGGGGGCGGCTACTCGTGGCGGGATGATCGTTGCCGCGCCGAGTTCATGATGGGCCATCGGTGCAAATGAGACAGGATGCTGGTGGTCGCCAGTTTTCCTGATAAAGAAACGGCGGAAGCCGAGCGCTTGGCCATCCAGCGGTCTGATCACTCCGGGCTCATTACAAATCGCGCGATGGACGCGCGCGGGCTTTGCATTCGCAATTACGCGTACTCGTTTCTTTATGTGTGCTATTGAATTCGAGGACATCGCGGGTTTTTGATACCGATGAAAAAAGATATCATCTCTCCTCCGCCGTCCTCCTCCAACCTCCACTCTCCACTCTCAAACCCTCATCCCTCCATCCTCCTCAGACCTCTAACCGCCTATCTCCACCCTCCTCCAACCTCCAACCCTCCGACCTCCAGACTCCAACAACGACATCGACGATGACGAAGACTCTCGACGATTATGGGGGATTAAACAACAACGACGACGACTATGGCGGATGCGATGATGCTATGTTGATGTTGCTGTTCACTGTTCAACCAATGACCAATGCTACTGCTGCTGGACTAGGGCCCCCTAAGCCCCAGGGCGCGCCCAAGGCAGGCCGTCGTCGCAGAGCACAGGGCACAGGGCACATGGCACATAGCCTCCCGCTGCGAGAGATGAAAGGAGGAGAGGCCAAGAAGATAGGGAAGCGTAGGCATATGTCTGGGATCTGGGGTCTGGGGTCTGGTTGCGCAAGACAGGACGCAGCCGTCTCGTTCTAAGGGCTAGAGGCTAGTGGCGGCTCAGCGGGCCCGCGGATCCAGGCGCCACGTCGGCGCGCTCATCATCCAATAGGAAGCGCAGCCCATTGATACCACGTGCATGCCATTCCCCATGAGCAGCCGGCGATGGCTGAACGACACGGCGTTCAGGTCGTGAGGGTAGCATGTGATGGCAGATTTCGGGACCACGCCCGGAACCGGCCAGCCCATGGCGATCCAGTATTCCTCTGGGACCAACAGCCGCTCCCTGACAAGGTCCCAAAGCAAGCTGCCCTTGGTCAGCCTAGGCATGCGGCTAATCCGCGTAGTGTCGAAGCCTTCGGTCACGTCCAAATTGACGATTGCGGCTGACACGCTCCAATCGAAGCAGTTCCCCGCATCGTCGATCTGACAATATCCTGAGTCGGCAGCGTTTCTCTTGGCGAACGTGAGCCGCTTCCGCTCGTGCGGCGTCAGCACGTCCTCCCATTTTGCATAGCCGACCTGGATGCCGAACAGACTGTTGCGCTCCAGGATGCTGGCCATGCAAGCGTCTTGCAATTCCTGACTGCCCTGCAAGATCATGTCGAGGGAGTTGGGCTGGTTGATGCATTTCTCAAACGTTTCCCTAAGATCGCTGCTCACGACCTCCAGCGGAGATTCCAATATATTCGCCAAGACGAAGATGCCGAATTGGCGCTTCCCACTCGAGGGGAAACCAGCGTCGCAAGGGGCAAACTCCATAAACTTCGCAGTGTACTTGGGGCTGAGAACGTTCAGCAGCAAGTCGGCGTTGAAGCCGGGCACGCACTCCTGCTGGATCGCGTCCGGCCCATAGTATCGGGTCGAATGCGCCCACACCAACCTTGCATGCGGCGCGCGGCAAATGCGCGCATCACGGGCCTGGGGCCCCGAACCCCGAACGTCGCCCCAGACACCCAGCCAGACGCCAGACCCCCAGGCCCCAGGACCCGAGCCCCAGATCCGACTCGATAACTCGTGATGCTGCTCGGCGCAATGGCCGCGCGCCGCAAAGCCTCCGCCCTCCACACTCCGCCCTCCACCCTTCGCTCCCTGGCCGCATCGGGTACGTCGCAGGGTCAGACAAGCCCTTCTTTTTGCTCTGATTGAGGAGGCTCCATGGACAGCATGTGTCGCCAGCAATCTCCACCCAGGTCTCCTGCTCCTGGGGGTGCTCCGCTGACGTACTCGGCGCTCTTGGCGAGACCGGGCACTCCTTGCCGCAATTCGCGCACTCGCACTTCTCCCTCGATACGTTCGCAAGCGCAGTCGCGCATCAAGCCTCAGGCGGCCCTGACTGTGAAGGAGGTCTGAGGTCTGAGGTCTGAGACTGCCATGATTGGGCTGCCCGGGCAAGAGGCTGGGCAAAGCCAACCACGTGTCTGGGCTCTGGGCTTTCACAGTCATGGCCACCTGGGTCCGCGAGCGCCTACAGCCTACACTTACCAACGATGACCTGAAGGTGGCTTTCTCCAAGCGGTTGCAGATCGAGGTGCACATGTCGTGGCAGAGGCTTTGCGCCGCATCCTTGTAGATATCGAATGTGATCTCGCCTTGTTTCGCCTGTTGCAAGATAACAGCATTAGCCGCGAAGGTGGCATTGACGATGTGGTCCAGATACGCCCGGTCATCGTCGTGCAACCTATCCAGAATATCGCCGAAGATGTGCTGCGGCTTGTGAGGGCCAGACATGGGCGCAAGTAGATCCTGCTGGACGTTGCCCTTGTCGCAGGCGAAGTGCACGCGCCAGCGGCGGCCATCGTGCCCGCAACTCTTCTTCGCGTGATCAAACGCCCTCCCAAGGGCAAAGCTGCCAGCGCAAGTCCCAGCATAACTTTCCGTAATCACGATGTTCTGGGAGGTGAAAGTAGACAGGTTGCGACGCGAATGGTGCCGCTCGCATTGCTCCAGGAGGCGGGGCCCCCACGTCAGTAGCTCGACCAAGTCGGCTTTCTGTCTTTGCAGGTTCACGGTTGTGCGAGACCGGCTGCGCCTCCTCTGCCGACCTGGACTGCGTCCGCTATCGCTCCCACGTTGGGTGGACAGCATGAGATATGGAACAGAAGTGATAGGGGGTGAGCGCCGGCCGCCGGCGCCGTCGCCAGCGTTTTGCGCGCGCAGATGCGCACCTAAGCCAAAATGGGCTCATGCGATGACGGTGGTGATGCTGATGTGCTGATGTGCTGATGTTACGAATGGCGACTGGCGACGATAGCGACGATAGCGACGTTGACGGCGATCGGCGATCGCGCTGGCGCGCTGCGTGCTGGGAGCTGGCGATCACGACGGTGGCGACCCTAGGGACCTAGGGGCAGTGCATCGAAAACATGTTCGGCTAGTTGTCGGGGCGCCCGGGGACCCCCTGGCCCCTGGGGCCGCGCATCGAAAACATTGGAGCGCGCGGGTGTCTGGGGAACCGGGAACCTCACACCTCACGCCCTCATCCGTCCTCCGCTTGCTCCCCCTCCTTGTCCGTCTCCTCCGCGTTCCCGCCTCCTCCCGCCCCCCCCTCCCCTCTCCCCTCCCACTCCCCCTTCTCCCACCTCTCTCCCCTCTCCCCCTTGCCCCTTGCCCCCATTGGGGGCGGTGGCGACCAGGACCGGCATCTTATGTTAGCCGATTGAAGTGCAACGATAAACGATAACCCCTCCAGCTGGATCGAAAATCTGGGACGCCGCAGCCAGGGCCCGCCGAGTTCGCGGCGTCGATCGTCGATAACAAAGCATGTCTGAGACGACCTCGCGGCGAAGTCAAATCGCGACTCGAGCGACCCGTCAGTCGACGAGCAGTTGCCCAGGGCCCAGGGCCCAGGGCCCCAGAGCTTGTGCTAAGTGCGGGTTGCGGGGGCCCGACCGCCCGACCCGATAACTCATCAGCCCCGTCCGCTCGCGAGAGAGGCGAGTGACGAAAGCGAGTCCTCCTGGGGGGTAGCCGACGCGCCCACAGATGTCGGCGCAGGCGCAGCCGATGCTGAAGCAGCAGGTCCCGATGATGCCGATGTTGCGCCTGGGCGGGGCGGGGCGCGGGGCCCTCCCTCTCTCTTTTTTTGTTTTCTCTCTCTCTCTCTCTCTCTCTCTCTCTCTCTCTCTCTCTCTCTCTCTCTCTCTCTCTCTCTCTCTCTCTCTCTCTCTCCCTCTCTCTATTTCTCGACCCTGGCCCCCCCGCCTGCACACGCATATGGTTCACAGTATGTTTTCCATGATATTTCCCTGCGCGTGCCTGTATGAAAATATATGCCTGCGTAACATAAATGCAGGCAATCATAATCACGCATACATGTATGCATACTTTTTGCACGAACGCACGTACACGTATCGATCTACAACCATGCATACCGCACTCTTGTTCGCTGCGCGCCAGGAGTAGGCCATGTGCCTGATCCCTAATATCAAGCACGGATTGCCAGATAGACCGCCCCGAACAAGCACGCAAGAAAACGCAACATCACAATTCACCATGTTGCGAGCCCGGGGCGCCTGATGTACCCTCCTCACACGACGGGGGCGCGTCGGCGGCGGCGCGCTCTCATCGTTGTCGACGGCGATGACCTCGCCGGCCCCCCAAGCCCCAAGCCTCAAGCCAGAAGCCCATCCCCGCAAACGCGGTGATCACGTGATCCCGCGTTCCGGGTTGCCTCAATAGCTTCGTCGGTCGTCGGTCACTCGCTAGCTGACTCTTAATCCTAGCTTCCGAACTCCCTGGCCCCCTAGCTCCCTCCTGGCCTCCTGGACTCCAGGCGAGACTCGGCCCCCCGCTCCCCGCCCCAAAGACCAAGTTCTTCTGATCTTGCCCCAGTGGAAGCATGGGCGCCGGCTGCGTCATCTCCTCCATACGGCCAGCAGGAATTATCGGGAAGCCCTCCTCGTCGATGGGTAGCGCGCCATCGGGATCTTCGTCTCGGGCCAACATCTCACGTTGGCTCGCCTGGAGATCCGCCCAGGCATCGTCTGCGTTCTCGGCGTGGAACGAGCGTGCGGTAACCTCGCCACCCCCCGCGAACTCTGGCGGCGTCGAAGGGATACGAGTTAGTGTCCCGTTTGGCAGGGATTCGGTTGGCGTCCGCGGAATGATAGTGGGTGTCCCGTTTGGCAGGAATTCGGTTGGCGTCGGCGGAATGATAGTGGGACCCCTGACTCGCTCGCCTGTCACCACCGCGTCGCCCCCACTAGCGGAGCCATCTCTGCCGGGCGGGGTCTGGATGAGCCGCTGACTGGGCTGGATCTGGACGAGCTGGCTGACGCGCCCGCAGCCTCCCCTCCCCCCTCCCCCTTCTCCCCTCTCGCATCTCGCCCTCCCTTCCCTCAGCCCCCAAGCTCAGCTGCCCCTCTCAGCTACGCGCGACGCATGCCGCTCTCTCGAATATCCACCGGCGGCCAGCGGAGCCCCCCATGCCATGCACCATGCATTAAGCAACGGTAAACACGCATCACCAAATTCAGACTTGCACCAATCACGAGCCACGAGCCCTGCGTCGCCGATGCCGCAGTCAGCCCTCCGCTCGCCCAATGCACAAATGCAAAATGCCGCTCACTCCACCCCTCCCCCTTCCCCCCTGCCCCGCCGTTGCATGACGTCGGGAGTTGACAGCTGGCACGCATCACCCAGAAGGCCTCCATTGGTCGTCGGCCCTCGCCTGACCCCGACATGCGCAGGCAGTTGTGGCGCCCTGCGCCCTGTTCCCTGTTCTTTGAGCCCAGGGCCTCGGATGTCGGATGGACAACTTGTGTATGATGTGCGAACATATATACACAACAGCGCACGTTCGCATGCGTACACATGTATATTGTATATGTATGTTAATGTGTAGATGTGTATACCCATGCATATATGAGCCACGCACGGTTGTGCATATGTATGCACCGAAATGAATGATACCCCCCGTGCGCGCGCGTGGCCGGTGGCCGGTCGAAGGGCTCGGTTTCTGGCGGCGATGCTCCCATTTCACTCCCCGCCACTCGCACTCTCGCACCCGGAGGGCGCGTCGACCCCGCAACCGCCCCTCGCTCTTATCTGCAGGGGGGGCGTGCTGCGCGCGTATACATGCACTGCCCCAATGCTCACGGGCACTTCGCGCCTGGCGGAGTCGAGAAACGGACGTCGCAGCGATTGCAGCGACATCGTGGAGGAGGAGGAGGCGGAGGAGGAAGAGGAGGAGGAGGAGGAGGATCTCCTTCGGCCTTTCGGCCTTCATCGGCTTCGGGCTTCGGTCGGCTCCGCGGCGGCCCCCGGCGGTCCGGCGGCCTCCTGGCGGGCTCTTTCGGCTTCTACCGGCCCCGTGGCGGCCTGTGACGGCTTCGTTTGGCCTCTGGCCGCCTCCTGGCGGTCGCTCTCGGCCTCTGGCGGCATCCTGGCGGCCTCCTTCTCGGCCTGTGGCGAGGTCTTGGCAGTCTCCATCGGCCTCTGGCGAAGTCCTGGTGGCCTCCCTCGGCCTCTGGCGGCCTCCTTCGGCCTCTGGCGAAGTCCTGGCGGCCTCTTTCGGCCTCTGGCGAAGTCCTGGTGGCCTCTCTCGGCCTCTGGCGGCCTCTGGCGAGGTCCTGGCGGCCTCTTTCGACCTCTTGACGGCCTCCGGCGGCCTCCAGAGCCCAAACTGGCCTCCTGGCAGCCTCTGGCGGCCTCCAGGCGGCCCCCAGGACCCCCAGCCGAGGTCTGGACCCTGAATCGGGCACCGGAGGCCGACATCGGGAACGAATCGGGGAGGTTCCGGGCACCCCCCCTGGCAGATTCGGGCACCGGAGGCCGACATCGGGAACGAATCGGGCAGGTTCCGGGCACCCGTTGGGGTCGGGGGGCCAGCTGGCACTCAGGAGGCCGACTGGGACCTCAGTTTGGGGCCCAGACGCCGCCAGGAGGCCAGGGGAGGCCGCCAGGAGGCCAAGGGAGGCCGCCAGGACCTCGCCAGAGGCCGAAGGAGGCCGCCAGAGGCCGAGAGAGGCCACCAGGACCTCGCCAGAGGCCGATGGAGGCCGCCAAGACCTCGCCAGAGGCGGGGGGGGGCCGCCAGGAGGCCGAAGGAGGCCGTCAGGATCTCACCAGACGCCGAAAGAGGCCGCCAGGACCTCGCCAGAGGCCGACAGAGGGCGACAGGAGGCCGCCAAGAGGCCGCCAGCAGCCGAAAGAGGCCACCGAGAAGCTACCTGAGGCCACGAGAGGCCGCCATGGGGCCGATAGAGGCCGATGGAGGCCGCCGCCAGAAGCCCACCGCCCACCGGGGGCCGACAGAGAGCGCCTGGAGCCGGGCCGATAGAAACCGATGGAAGCCGATGGGGCCCGACAGAAGCCCCAGGAGGCCCATGGAGGATGAGAAGGAAGAGGATGACGACGCAGGTGATACGGTGGAGGGAGAGGACGAGGATGGGCGAGGTGCAGGAGGAGGGGGTGGAGGAGGAGGCGGCGCTGGAACAAGAGGGAGGAGGGAAGAGGAGGATTGACGAGTACCCCCCCGACGCGCCTCCTGCCTCCTGCTCGCGACGATGCTGCCCATGCCCTCTCCCCTCTCCCCTCTCCCTACCCCCTATCCCCGCCCCCGCCCCCCGCCCCTCTCCCACGCATCCCTTCATTCCTCACCCCCCCGTCGCTGGCCGCCGGGCAGCTGCCTAGTCCGAGCCCGACGACTCCGACGAGGAGCTGCTCGAGGATGATCCGCTCTCGGCGGCGCCCTCGGCGCCCTCGTCGCCGGTGACGTCGCCGCCCGGGCCCTCGGCGGGGGGGGCGCGGCATGGGGCAGCGACGAGGGGGCGGAGGGAGGAGGGATGAGGGAAGAGGGAGGAGGGAGAGGGATGGAGAGAGGGAGAGAGGAGGGATGAGGGATGAGGGATGAGGGAGGGAGAGAGGAGGGATGGAGAGAGGAGGGATGTAGAGAGGAGGGAGGAGGGAGGAGGGATGGAGAGAGGAGGGATGAGGGATGAGGGGGGAGGGAGGGAGGAAGGAGGCAAAGGGGCAAGAGGCAGAGCAGACGTCTGGAGGGTACATCCCCAAATGCTTTGCACTGTTTTGCCACCTTGAGCGCTCGAGATTACGTGACCTCCGGTCTTGGTCGCCGCTGCCGTCGCCGCGGCGGGGGAAGGAAGGGCAGCTCCTGGAGCATGTTGGGTGGCGGGGGCTGCCTGGGCCTACTGGGGCCTAGGGCTTCTTTGTACTCGTCAAGAGTCATAGTTTTCCTATCCTTCCCCGCTCCTGCAAGTGGTGGTCTGCCATGCGAGGAGCCCCCCTCTTTCTCCCTCCCCCTCCTCCCCCCCCCCCCTCCCCCATCCTCCTCCCTGCCCCTCCGCCGGTAAGGGCCCGGCCCGTAAGGCCGTTCAGCAGACCGCTCGTTCGTTCGTTCGTTCGTCTCTCGCTCTTTTGCGCCTTGTCCTTTTCCCCGCCCCCCGCCTCCTTCCCGACCTCCTGATTCAGTTTCCTCGCACCTCGCCGAGACCCGCTGCGGCGACGGGCCGGGGGCACTGCGACGGAGAACGAGGAGCGAACAGGAGCCCTAAGATGTATGGAGGGGCCGATATGACGCTACATCGGCGTCTCCTGAATTGCAAGTGTGTTTGTTGTTTTCACTCCCTCAGCGTTCGAGTGCAGCACCTGCACTTGTAGTTATTGCGTGCTTGCTGCCGACGGGCAGCGATCAGCTAACTAGGCGGGTCCGTGCACCTGTATAACCACTCGATCTTCCACCGCGGAGGCCTCGCGGAAGCCTCCGAAAGCCTAGTTGCAGTCACGCTGCCGTGGCAAAAAAAAACTCGGGATGAAGTGCCAGCGATGAGCTCACTAGGCGGGCCCTTGCACCTATATAATCACTCGGCTTCCCACCCGCGGAGACCTCGTGGCCTCCGAAAGCCGAGCCGCCTTCACACTGCGCAGCAACTCCCGCACAGTGCAACAAGTGCAAAGTGTCCCTAATTCAAATCATCACATACACTCTGCATCTTCTGTGCAGTCTCGTCCAGAGCACGCAGCCTCTCCAGCGCCCCGTTGCACGTGACGTAGTACCACCTCCCATCGTAGATCATCCGATTGTTCGCCATCTCGTCCCCGTCCGGGTAGCTAGCCTTGTCGTCGTCGTCGTCGCGTCGTCGTCCCTCGTCGTCGTCGTCGTCGTCGTCGTCGTTCGCCGTCGCCATCGCCGTCGCCGTCGCCGTCGCCGTCGTCGTCGTCGTCGTCTTGCATTGCTTCACCTCAATTATGTCCGCCGTCACTTTCAAGTTCAGCTTCTTGGGGTCGTTCACGTTCACCGTGATCGTGTCGAAGCCGCTCGCCCAGATCTGCTTCAGGTCCTCCACGACGGCGCGCATGCGCCCCATGCTGATGGCCCCGTAATCAGCCACGAAGACGGGCGTCCAGTGGTTGAGCGGCTCGATGTAGACCAGCACCTGGATCAAGTTCGCCGTGTCCTTCGGCGCCTCGTAGCTCCACGTGAGGCGATGGTCGATGGGCCGCCAGGGCGCGGCGCCGCCGTCGCCGCCGTCGCAGCCCTCGGGAAGGTCCTCGGCGTCCTCCGTGTAAGCGATGAGCCAGGTGAGGTAGTACACGTCGTCTTCATCTCCTAACGCGTTCCCGCGCGCCGTCTCCGCCGAACGCTTGTAGATCATCGAGTCCTTGCCGCGGAACATGCCGAGCCTGTCCGTAAGCTCCGCGCGGATGGTTGCGACGTCCACGCGGCGCTCCTGGCCGCGCACCTTGGCCGCCGCCGTGGCCGAGAAGCCAACGGTCGTGGGCTTCGGCACGTCGATCTTGACCCACGTCTTCGCCTGCGGCACGCACGCGCGCATCGTGCAGTAGCCCTCGCGCAGCTGGGGGCTGGAGTCCCAGGAGCGGCCCGTGTCGATCTTGACCTCGTCGTTCCTCTTGTCCTTGGCGGCGTTGGGCTTGGCCAAGGCCGAGGCGTTGGCGCTGGCGCTGGCGCCGGCGGCGCGCGCGCTGGCGCTGGCGGCGGCGCCGCGCGGGGGGGTCGTAGTCATGGCGGGCGTAGCCGAGCGAAGCCCAGGCGCCCTGGGCCGCGAAGCGCAAAGCGCGGAGACGGGCGGGGCGCAGGGCGTTGGGCGCAGGGTGCGTAGTGCTGAGTGCTGAGTGCTGAGTGCTGAGTCGCCTTATCGGCTCCGAACCTTCGAAATAGCTACGGACGGCCCAACGTCCAACCCTCCACCCTCCACCCCTCACCCCTCCACCCCCCACCCTCCACCCCCCACCCCCTTGCAGCGCTCAGGGCTCAGGGGCTCAGGGCTCAGGGGCTCAGGGGCTAGGGGCTCAGGGCCACGGGCCACATCGGTTTCGAAGGTTCCAGGGCCCCACGGCCCACGGCCCACGGCCGACGGCCGTCCTGGATGCCATCTTGGGCATTCTTGCGGTTAGCCAGGTGCCATCTTGGGCCATCCTGGATGCCGTCTTGGACGCCAGCTTGGATGCCACATGCAATATTGAATGCTATATTGGATGCCATCTTGGGCCTTGGGCCGTCTTGGACGCCTGCGGCCTGCGGCCACTTACCACCTAATGCCAAATCTAGCCCCTAGCCTAGCCGCTATGCCTTCTGATAGCCCGTAGCCCATAGCCCAAGTCCGACCTCGCAATCCAAGACCTCCAATCCCCGCCCCCTGCCAGCCTGCCAAGCCTTTCCGGAAGAGTCAGGGGGGGCGTCCGTCAGCCCGTTAGCCTCAGATCGACGGTCGACAACGGCCCGAAAGCTCGGGGCCCGAAGGCTCACCGAATCGCCGAGTCGGGCGGGCCAAGATGCGCGTCGATCGGAGGGCGCCCCCCAGAGCCCGGAGGAGACGTTGGAGCAGCGGCAGGCGGCAGATTCCAAGATGAGGAGCATCGGCGACCGCTTCCAGCCTAAAGTCGGACGAGGACCGAGCGGCCGCCTGGGGCCTGAGGGGGCCCAGAGGAGGGAGAGAGAGCGCGACAGCACAGGAGCCACATGGACTTGGCAAGAGGCGGAGGGTCTGGTGGAGTCGAGGCGAGGAGGTCGGGGCGAGGGCACGATGACACGAGGCACGAAGACACGATGGAGGGGGGCAGGGGGCAGGGGGCAGGGGGGGAGCAGGGTGCAGGGGAGACGAGAGACGAGGGCAATGAGGGATGAGGGATGAGGGATAAGGTTGCCATGAGTTCAGGTGCGGGGTCAGCGAGGGCAGCGAGTAGGGGGGAGGGGGGAGGCCGAGGGCCGAGGCAGGGGGCCAGGGCGACCGGCGACCGCGCGCATTTAGCCGCTCATGGGGCTTGGGGCCTAGGGCTTGGGGCTTGGGGCTCGGGGGGGAGAGCAACTGGGCGCGTTGGCCCGGGCCCCGGGCCGCGGGCGGCCTGGGGCCAGGAGGAGGGGGGTAGGGGAATGGGGGATCGGGGGGGGGGGGGGGCATCAACTCACCGCCCGATGAGACATATTAGCTGGGCAATTAATAAAGAGTTCTTCGAAATAGGAGCTATCGGCTATCGACCCCGTCGCTGGCATCTGGCATCCATGCGCGGGTCGTTCGTTGAGGGGGTGAGGGGTAGATCCGTGTCGCGTTGGGCGCGCGGGTTCGCTCATATCTCCCCTTCGTTTTCCTCCTCCATCCTCCATCCCCCTCCTGCTCCACCGATCCCCTGACCCCTGACCTCCGACCCCCAGCTCCCATTTTGGCTCGGCTCAGCTGATAACGCGGCGACGCCTGTCCGATCCGCAGTGCTCAGCATGGGCGCGGTGTTTCCACCGCCAGACGATGACGAGCCATGGCTGAACAGGCTGATGAGACTGCAATACGGAGTGATCCGCCATGATGCTGCTCTCGACAGCGACGCCAGCCAAGCAGCACCGGCAGCACCAGCAGCACCAGATGACGGCCAATCACCAGATGCCGGCCCAGCAGCACCATCGCCATCAGATGACGACGACAGCCAAGCATCACCAGCAGCACCAGATGCCGGCCCAGCAGCACCAGATGACGGCCAATCACCAGATCACGACGAAGCAGGTGGCGGCATCAGCGCGACAGAGAAGAGGAAGCTGTTCGACGAGCTTGAGCCGGAGGTGCGCCACTTGCTGGAGACGGGCCTGATGATTCTCAATGACGACCGCTTGTACATCATGGAGTTCATGCGATGGAGCAAGAGCAAGGGCAAATACGTGGATGAGCTCGATACGGATAGCGACGACGATTGGCCCAGCTCGGACGACGCGGTCGACAACGCGGACGTCGGCGCGGAGGCAGACGCCTCGTTCGGGCCCGACTCTGACACCGACGGGTACGGCGGCTTTGACGACGCCGAGTGGAACGGCCGCTACAGCTACACCGACGCCGACGACGACGACGCGGGCGGCGCGGACTAGCAGAGGCAGCCAGACGCCACCGACGTCGCTGTGCAATTCCACAACTGGGGCTTCTCCATCATGTACACGCTGGACTGCGCGGGGAGCTGAGCGCTCAGCGCTGAGCGGGGAGCGCCGGGCCGAAGACGCCGCCGCCGTCGCTGATCAGTTCAGCCGCTGGGGCTTCACCATCATGCACGTCATGGGCTGAGCGCCGAGGACTGAGCGCCGAGCGCTGATCTCCAGAGCAAGGGGCAAGGGGCAAGGGGATGCTCGTAGATCCTTTGATTCTGTCGAATCGTGATTCCCGAAGAAGAGGAAGGGGGAACAGGGAACAGGAGGGAGGAGGGGGGAGGGAGGAGGGAGGAGGGTAGAAGGTAGAAAGTTAGAGGTTAGAACATCCCCCCATCCTCCCTCCTCCCCTCGGCCCTCGGCCCTTGGATGGTGCCCGGTGCCCGGAGTCAGGAGTCAGGAGTGTCCAGTGCCCGGTGCCCGGCCCTCTACCCCGCTTTCGCACCCGCGGCCTGCGCACTCGTCGCGCCCCCACCCCAACTCCACCCGCCCCCCGTCCCCCGCTCCCAACTCCACCCGCCACCCGCCCTCCACCCTGGAAGCTGGAAGTAGAAACATTCAATATTCAAGGACTTATTAGGCCCCCGAATCTAGCAAGACAGACGGCAGACGGAGGGCCGGAAGCAAAGGCTAGCAAGCGGGCCTCGGGGACGCCGCCCTGCTCTGCGTCCAACTCGGCATCGGCGGGGCAACGCCGACGAAGGGCAGGGCGTCGATCCGCAGCGCCCTGATCGCATCCTTCGGAGGTACCTCCTCCGCAGAAGGCAACCATCTTCGGTGGTTGCGCTGACGCGTGAATTCTTGAGCTTTCGAAGCCCAGTAGCACGCCCGTCTCAGCGCTAGTTTCGCACGTCTCTTCTTCGGGCCCAAGAAAGGCACGTGTTTCTTACAGTTCGTGACCTCGCTCAGACGATGGAACGGGCACGCAATCTGATAGGCTCCATATTCCCCTAGCTCTGGTCGGGGCGTTAAGCGGAACACCCCCCACCTGTTGGCTGCCCGACAACTGGGAAGCGCCTCGACGGGGCGGGGGGCGGGGGGCGGGTCGGCCATGCGGCTCGGAGGCGGTCAAGAGAGCCCAGGGCCCCCCCACGGCGCACTGGGGCCCCGGGCCACCCCCCCGCGACCCGCGACTCAACGAGAAATCCAAATATCTAGCGCCCGATCCCTTTACCCGTCATTTCCATATCCTAGCTCTAAGCACCTGCACATCCCCCATCACCCTCACCCCTTGCCCCTCGCCCCTCGTCACCACCACCGCCACATATATATGTATATATATATATATATATGTAGCCCGTCGTCGTCGCCGTCATCGATCATTGCCGTCGTCATCGCCATGCTCGTTGTCGTCATCATCACCATCGTTATAGCTATGGTCGCCGTCGTCACCATCGCCAGCATCCAGCATCATCAACCCCGCGATGATTACCAGCCTCGCCACTAGTATTCTCGCCATCAACGTTATCATCATCACATGGCGATCGTCATCGCAGGCATCATTGTAATCGTCGTCGTCGCCATCATCGCCATCGCCGTGGCGCACGCATACATTATCAATTCTCACTTCTCGCAACCTCCCTCCAGCCTCCAGCCTCTGAGCCCTGCCCCCTGCCCTGCCCCCTCGAGAACTGTGCCCTGAGCTTTCGGTCAGCTGGGCCTGCCACGCTTCAGGTCCATCCCTGCTGCGGCGCCCCCCCCGCCGCCGCCGCCAGGAGGGCCGCCGCCAGCTGCAGCGGCTGGAGCTGGAGCTGCGGCGCCACCGCCACCTGCCCTCTCCACCTGCATCTCTGTCTCTCCAGCCTCTCCCCTACTTCTGTCCTCCAACTCCTCCCCCCCCCCGCCCCGCCGGCGTCGCCAGCCGGCGCAGGTGCTGGCGCGGGCGGCGCGGGCGGCGGCGCAGGCGCCGCTGGCCCCGGCGGCGCGGCAGGAACGCCGCCAGCACCGCCGATAGGGGGGCCCTCGCTCAGTCCGAGGACCGAGGAAGGCAAAAGGCGGAGGAGGAGGAGGAGAACACATGGCAAGATAGGGGCACAAATCACGATCGCGTTTAATCCACTCCGCTTCACCCGAACCGGGGTCTGGGCACTGGGCACCTCTCGACGGGGCTAGCTGGCGAGCGGCGAGCTACGACGGGTGGGCTAGTCGCGCGGTGAGAAATATTGGGTTAGCTTGGAGACGCGGCTGCTTGAGCCGTCAGCCGACGGGCGGGAGGTCGGGCGCTGGGCGTTGGGCGTCGGGCGACGCGGCCACGTGAATATGAACTGGTAAGCTTGGGGGTTGGGGTCTGGGCTGGGCGAGTTAGCCAGTTAGCCGCCCGCTGAGCAAAGCCAGGTCGCCAGTAGCCAGGTGCCAAGTGAGAGGCGAGAAGTGAGTTCGGCAACGGGGGGCTCAGGGACTCAAGGACTCGGGCGAAATAAGCTTCGGATGCCCCCCTGTCCCGTGCACCCTGCCCCCTGCCCCCTGCCCCCTGCGCCGCGACCCGTGACCCGTGACCCCCCTGCCCCCTGCCCCGACACCCGACAACCGACAACCGACGACCCGACAACCCGACACCCTGCACCCTACACCCAACAACCCAACCCCCGACCCCCGACCCCCGACCCCCGACACCCCACGCCCCACACGCCCACACCCCGATCTACAGCAAGCCGTCCATGAAGGAGCCAGACGACGCGGCGCCGCCGCTGTTGTCGTCGGACGAGAAGTCACCGTGGCCGTGACCGCCCTCGCTGCCGCTGCCCTCCCCCTCCTCACCGCCGCTCTCACCGAATAGCTCCTCTGCTATTTTCTTCATCTGCTCATCTGTGAGCTCTTCAGCGCCAAGGGCCAGGGCTTTGGCTTTGGCTTTCGCTTTCTGCTTGGCCCCAGGTTTTCCTTTCGCTTTTGATTTTGCTGCAAGGCCCGCCACGTCGACGTCGAGCAGCCGCGGCTGGCCGACGTCATCCCCAAGCGCAAGCGCAGGCGCCAGACTCTCTACCACCCCGAATTCTGTAGCAAGAATCTCGTCATATACTTTCTTAGGTTGACCGTGCGGGACCATTTTGAGCCCTTCCTCCATTAAAGCGTCGACCTGCAACAAGCACACAAAGTGCCCCCTCGGGATATTCGCGAGAGTGGTTCGCATGATCTTCGCATCGCCAGCTGAATACCCATCAAGTACGGTTCTCTCTTTCTTTGGGCGTTTCGATGGGGGAAGGTGCACCTCCCACTCCCGCCCGTTTGCCATCAACTCAATCATAAGGGAAAAGTCGGTACGCTTCTCCACGGGATCCCCCTCGCCCAAGGATGCGACAAGAATGGGGTTTGTGACGTTCCAGCATGCGTGAGAGAGCACCTTGCGCAGCCCGCCAGCAGTGAGCTGCGCGTCATTGCCGGCCCCGACGGCGCCCTCTGCCCCCCCTGCCCTGCCCGCCAGGATACCCCTGAAGCGCTGCTTCTGTGGCGGCGCTAAGGACGCGAGGACCTCTTGCAAATCATATCTCCCATCTCCCATGCCCCATGCCCTCGCTTCCCCCATCCCCCTGTTATACCACCGTCACGTCGCCGCCTCGCTGCCCTCTGCAACTGTGCCTCTGTGCCTTGCCCCTCCTTCCTCCCTCCTCCTTCATCGCTCCGACCCTCCCCTTCCTCAGTCTCAGCCCTCATATCGGTTCTCCGCTGCCCAGCTTGCATTGAGCTCTGTTACTGGATTGCACTGGCGACGCCCAACCCATGACCCCGCGCCCCGCGCCTGGGGTACATCCTCGATAAACCCGCGTTGCCGCAGCCAGTCGACCGCGAGCAAATGATCCTCGGGCAGCTGCGGCAAGCCCGTGCACAATCCACCTGGGAATGCGTTATGCTGGACCAACAGCGTACACACCTCCATGACGTGAGCGTCGTTGCCGCCTCGCCGGGGACGCAGTAGCAAACATGCTTGCCACGATCCCATATCTTGAGGTCGCCAACCATTGTTTCGAAGGGGCCCAAACTAGATATCCCGTCGAGCACCAACAGGGGGTCCATAGCTGTGCCTTCGAAGTCTGGCATCGTTGTAACATAAGTCTCGCCCAGTATCTGGGTACTCTTCATCTTGCACAGTAAGATGTGTCGCGGCCCCAACCTGGAGCCACTGCCGACGGGAGCCCGAATCTTCTTTTTCGAGCCACCAGCAGGCGAGGTCTGCACCACAGAGAAGTGCACGTAGCTATCGCCGTCATCATCCAATAGGGCGAGCGGGCGGGGGGCATCAGCGGACCCCCTCATATCCTTCACCCGCTTCGCGGCCGGCCCATGCAAATAATCACCTAGCGGCACCAATCCTGCGCTGACTAGAGTCGACCTCTTCACAGAGAAGACGGTGCCATGAGAAGCATATTTCATCCAGTGGCTTTGGAGCAGACCCGTGGTAACTCTCTCCTTGTCGGTTATCGCTGGCCTAACCGCGGCGGTAAGCTTTTTGGCATTGTCCATTTCCTTTCTTTTCCTTTTATTGTTTTCAGCCGCGTGGGCCTTCATAGATTTATACATTGCACGACTGTCGCAGCGGTGCATCACGTCGGTAGCGAGTCTCATGTACACGGGGCCCAACAAGACGCGTTCATGATCGTGGTTCTTGTTGCCTCTACGGAGACCCTTGCGGCCTCTGGCCTGGGCCCGGAAACGCAGGAGAAAGTCCACCAACTCTGGGTGGGGTCGAACTCCAGTGCCGCGGGGACGGCAGTGGGCCCACGGCGCGTCTCGAGATGTTTCAGAAACGAGTCGATGCAATCATCGCCCCAGCGATTACACTGATCTATGAAGACCTTCATGCGGTTGCACAGGGAGACTCGGATGGGGCCGAAGGGAAGGTGAGCCGATGTCCTCGTCACGACCGCGTGCTTTCCTTCGATATCAACCTCATTGATGGGCATGCGCTTAAATTTAATTAACTCCATCAAGAAAGACTCAGAGCACTCCGACCGCATCTCGGCACCGGCTGCCACCGCCCTGAGCTCTTCCCCGAAGCTAGATCCAGGACCGAGCAGTTTCAAAGTGATCCGATGATGCACGCTGTCTCTTCGCCACTAAGACCGTCGAATGTGCGGAGGGCATCGCGGGCAACGCTGACGGCAACATCTTCGCTCCTGTGCGCCACCCCGGCAAGCGCCCGCGGCAGCTGCGTCCAGAATGACAATTTCTCGTGCAGGATGCCATTCATGGTAACTTGCGCCGTCCTGAACGCCTCCATTATTTTGGCGTGAGACTCGGGGCCTTGTTGGCCAGGTGCTTCGGGATTAGACAGCGCCGCCGCTAGCTCGCACTCGATGTCCCCCCGCATAACCCTCGAGACATCCTTCAGCTTTCCACCGGCGAGCTCAGGGGCCCGGCACCCGGACATGGGGCACGTGTGCCACAGCTTCTCCGGGAGTTTTGACGCCAACGATCCCCGCATGTATTTGCTCAGCTTCGTTCGAAGATGCTCGTGACATGCGCGACCGCCCGACCGCAGCGACAGCTCTGTGGTAATCCTCTCCATGCTAAGCGAGACCTTGACATATCCGTGAAACGCGTGATCCGAGAGAGCGCGGCCGATGCCTTCGGGATCAACTTGAGGCCAGGGCAGGGGGAGGGGGGAGGGGGGGGGGGGGGGGGGGGGGAAGTGCGGGCCGCGGACCTCGCTGATGGGGGGCGCCGGGCGCCTCGAAAGCCACCCCCAACAACAGGAGGTTGTTTTTCTCCCTCTGCCCCCAGGGGCCAGGGGCCCTATGCCCTACGCCCTATATGAGTTGCATGCGCTTGCCCGACGCTGCGCCACCGTCGCCGAGGCTGTCGCCGCGGCAATCGCAATCGCCAGGCAAGTCGCCGGGCAGATGATCGGGCAAGTCATCGGGCAGCGCTCGCAACGCATCCCGCATCCCACACCCCGCACCTGGCACCCCCTCTCCCTTATTGACATCATTGTCACTATCTGCTTATCCGCCTCATCCTTCCCCTCCCTCTCCTCCCCCTCCCTCGTCCTCCCTCCTCCTTCCTCCTCCGTCCTCCTCCTCCCTCGTCTCCTTCCTCCAGCTGCCCTCGACGCCGCGTGCGACCCGCGCCAGGAACGAGGTGGCGAGGTGAATGCCCCCCCCATCTTGCCCCTTGCCCCTTGCCCACCCCCCACCCACCCCCCCCCCGCCCCCCGCCCCCCGCCCCCCACTTGCCCCGCCCACCGCCTCGACCGCCCACCGCCCCTTAGCCGTCGGCCTGTTTCAACGTTGCCTCGCCTGCTTCGTCGCCACCTTCCTCGCCCTTCGGCGCAAATTTCCTCGCTGACCACTTCAGCAACAGCAGGGCCCGGATAGGCTCGAAAGCTTTTAGGAAGACTAGGACGCTCTTAAACCGCTCCTCGCACAAGGTTGCTCCTCTCGGCCAATTCTCCAGCGCCGCCTTCCCCTTCTGACCCATGTCTGCCCCCTCGAAGCACGTGTGATATAACCTGCGCCTGTAATCCTGCACGTGCAACAGGCGTTCGAACAATTTCAATTTCCTGAAAAAAAACTCTTGCCAACCAGGCATGTAGGCATGGACGTCTTGGACGAGATTATTCACGATATTCTCCATGCCAGCCGCGGTGGCGCAATTTTGAAACAGATGGGGCTTCCTGGGGCGAGCAGCCGGGGAGGGTTCTGGAGGGGCTGGGAAAGGTTCAGGACTCGGGGGCACAACCATGCCGTCTGGGTCGGCTTCGATGTCTTGTTGCCCGATCTCCCCATCTGGATCCCCGCTCTCCAATGCAAGCAGCGCGGGCGCGTCGCCCGCAGGACGTTCATACCAATGCCGACACTGCAGACCACCATCATCGACATCCAGGAGGGGTGCAGCCAGCTCGGCGCCCCCCCATCTCTCTCTCTCTCTGTCTCTCTCTCTCTCTCTCTCTCTCTCTCTCTCTCTCTCTCTCTCTCTCTCTCTCTCTCTCTCTCTCTCTCTCTCTCTCTCTCTCTCTCTCTCTCGG
Source organism: Prorocentrum cordatum (assembly GCA_963575745.1). Classification (NCBI taxonomy): domain Eukaryota; class Dinophyceae; order Prorocentrales; family Prorocentraceae; genus Prorocentrum; species Prorocentrum cordatum. The sequence continues at coordinate 338,634 of CAUYUJ010015282.1, forward strand.
GCCGCCGCCTGAACCGACCGAGCACTTGATGCGTCTGCCTCCGCGGGGGCGCCCCTCTGCCGACAGTGCGCGCGCTGAGCGGGGGGTCCAAGCGGGCCCTGGCGACTCAGGAATGCAAGGGGCGATGCTCGATAAATGGGGCCTCCAGCGCCGCGGGCGGGACAGCGGGCGGCGGGCGGCGGGGCCAGGCGCGACGGGATTGGAACGGGCGGGGGGGGGGCGAGGGGCGAGGGACGATGGGGGGATGGGGGTGAGGGGATGGGGGATGAGCAGGCGAGGAGCGGGGAAAGCCAGGAAGCGAGGCCCGAAGCCCGAGGCCGAGGACACGAGACACAAGACACGAGCACGCGAGCATTCCTCATCCCCCATCCCCCACCCCACCTCCCACCTCTCGCCCCCTCTTCCCCTCTTCCCTTTCGTGCTTCTCCCGACGGCCGACGGCGTCGAAGGTGAGGCGTGAGGCCGCGAGGCCGTGATCCAGCCGCCCGACGCTGTTCTTAAACCTCCCACCATCCCCTATCCCCTATCCACCTGCCCCCTCCCCCATCCCCCATCCCCCCCCCCCCCCGCGCTGCCCCATCGCCTCCTCGCCTCGTCCGCCCAGGGGCCCATCCCCTCCAGATTGACGCCGACGTCGCCGACTCGGCCGCTGCCGCCCGCACAATCGTCGGCCCCCCGTCCCCCATATCAATATCAATGGTAGCGGCGCTGCCCTGCACGCGGGAGCTCCATTCCGGAAGAAGCATCGATGGGCTATCCACTTCGAAATCAGGAATCGACATTTCGGCGCCCATATCTGCAGTACTGGATGCAAAGCTGATCAGGAACGACTCCAACGAAACATCTGCCGGCAACTCCATTGCAAACGAATGGGGCATGGCCGAAGCTTTGTTGGCCACGCCAGAGTAGCCCCCCGCCAAACCTACAGGGATGCACGCGTGCTTCTGGATGTGCTTCGCGAGGCTTGCATACTGTCGCATATATTACGCAGACGGTTGTAAACCCCATGATCTCCTGAGCAGCTTGCCTCTGTATTCCAGGATCCTCGGAGGCCAGCTTCTCTGCAATATCTGAATGCGTGATATGATTTTCGACATACCAGGCGGCCTCCAGGACATCGACCAGGCGATCCTCGCACACCTCAGTGTAGCTGGTCCATAACCAATCGAAGCCGCACTGGGGAGAACTGTCGCGCATGGCCCATCGAACGCACCGGCCCTTCTGAACGACCGAAGAGCGCCGAGATAAACACAACGCGGCATCAAACGCCAGGGCATATTTCTTAATGGAATGCCACTTCGGGACGATAAACTTGCGATCGAAATCACGGCGTGAAGCTCCAAACAGCGGGGCGAGCTCCTGCATGGCATCTTCCAGTCTCCCTCGAACCATGAAGTTCGCCCGGAGAACGCAGCATATCTGGAGGCGCTGTATCTTCTTCTATTCTTATTGGACGTTGATGCACGGCTCTCACTCTGGATAATGTGTGCTCTCAAAGACTCCAGGGTGCGAAGCTGCAACTCAACCTCATCCCTCTGCCCGGGGTCGCTGGCGATGAGTTTAGCCCCCAGCGCGCGGAGAGAACTCAGCATCTTCTCCATCCCGAACGCATCGGGCTCGACGGGCACGGGCGGCATGTTCCGCGGAGGAGGGGGCGACCACGCCGGGGCCTCTTCTGGCGGCCACCCAACGACGACAAATTTGTCATGGCCAGGGATTTGATCCTCTACTCTGACTCCTCCGCGTCGGGTCCTCTCTATGCGCCGGTAGTGCTGCTTGTAATCACGTTTACTATTATCTTGCCATCTCGTAAGTAGTAATATGTCGCGCCACCTCCCTCCCCCTTCCCGCGCCTCAACTGCCGCATCTCGCATCTCGCATCCCACTGCGCGCTCCCTACTGGCTACTGGCTGCTGGCCCCCCGCTCCCCCTCCTCTTCCTCCTCCTCCACCACCTCCTCCTCCTCGTCCGAAACCTCGCGCGCCTGTGCGAGTGCCTGGGCCCTGGGCTTCTCCGCTGAGAGGGCGAGTTGCGGTGATGTCTCGCGCGCGGCAACGGCCGCCGCCATGCCGCCATCATCTCCACCGCCGCCATCACTATCCTCTTCGTCGTCCTCCCCCTCCTTCCACCCCCTCCTCCCCCTCGGTCAGGTGCGAGGCGCGAGGCGCGAGCTGGTTCTGCGTTCCCGGGTTTGGGGGCCTGTCGCATGTCACCTGTCACCCTCCTCCCTCCTCCTCCCTCCTCCTCCTCCCTCTCCTCCGCCCCCATTGGCCCCGGGGTCCATGAGGCGCCGCGGGCGCAGGGCAGGGGGCACGAAATGCGCGACGGGGCACAGGGGCACAGGAGGAGGGTGGAGGTGGAGGGGAGAAGGCAGAGGACGACGAGGGATGAGGAGGAGGATGGGGGGGTAGGGAGTGCCGAAGAGCCTGGGACTGGGGCCGGACGGCGAGGCGTGAGTGCCTCCGCGCATCCTCCCCGCCTCCCCGTCTTGATGAGTTCGATCACCGGCTCGGGGTACAGCAGCGCGTGGATGTCTTGCCACCTGCCCACTGCCCAACCCCCATACCCCCTGCCCCATCATCTGCACGCCCTCCGGCCAACACCTCCACCAGCCCTCTTGCCCTCTGCCCTCCAGCCCCCAGCCCCTCCTTGTCGGCACGTCCCACTCCTGCAGCAACTCGTCAATGCCGAGGATGCCGCTCACCCCGAAAGCCCCCCCTCGCCCCTTGCCCTCCTCCTCCTCCTCCTCCTCCTGCCCCCCGGATTCCTCCTCCCCCCCTTGCCCCTTCCCTATCCTCATCCCGTCCTACCCCTCCCCCCCACCTCCCCCTGCCTCGTCTCATCATACCATCCCTCATTCTCCTCCTCTTCCTTCCTCCTTCTCCCTCCTACCTACCTCCCTACCTTTCCCGTCCTCCAACCTACTCCTACTTTCTCCGACGCCCCCTTCCTTGCCCTGCCTCCTCCTACCTCCCTCCTTTCCTACCTACGTCGGCCAACCTCCTCCTGCCTACGTCGGCCACCTACGTCGGCCTACTCATACGTCCTCCTACCTACGTCGGCCAACCTCCTCCTGCAACATCCTCCTCCCCCTCCTCCTACCTCCAACCTCCTACCTCCTACCCATACCTCGTCCTCCTGCCTCTCCCCCATACCTCCTCCTTCTCCCCCCTCCTCTCCCTCCTCCTCTCCCTGCCGCGCACCGCGCGCGCGGCCACCCGCGACCCGCAGGGCCCCGGGGCCCGCTGCCGCGGATCGCCGCGCCATGAGATGCCGCATGCCGCCCCCATCACCCCTCCTCCTCCTCCCTCCTCCCCCCCTTGTCCTCCTGCTTCCTGCTCCTCTCCCCTCACCCCTCACCCCTCACTCCCCGCCCCCCGCCCCCCGCCCCATCCCACCATCCCACCTCCCACCTCCCGCTTTCATCCCCCCTTGCCCCCTTGTCCGCCTCCCCCCTCATATGGGTTCCGCCGCGCATCCTCCTCTTCGCCCAATGTATTCGATTCTCTCCTCATGGCCCTCACCCCGCGCCCCGCGCCTGCGTCCGCCAGCCCTAACTTGCTGGCTCGGCCAGCCTTCAGGCGCCTCCCTGCCTGTCCTCTGCTGCTGGCACGGCCAGCCCCGCGCGCCTCGGCGCTCGGCGCTAATGTAGCTGCCGCGCGCTGCCTGGTGCCGCTCATGCGGCCACCAGGTGCACAGCGTCGCCAGCGCTGTACCCTCGGGCCCTCGGGAGGCGCAGGCGGCGTAACGGCTTGGGGCTTGGGGCTTGGGCGTCCCCGCGGTCGCCTATTCGCGCGGGAGGGTCGGCCTATCTCGGCCGCCGGCCCATCCCCCTGCCCCCTGCCATCCAACATTCAACATGCAGTAGCATGGTGCCAGTCGCTGACACGCACCTTCGCTAGCTCGCTCGCTCGCCCCCCCCCTCCCTCCCTCCCTCTCTCTCTCTCTCTCTCTCTCTCTTTCTTTCTCTCTCTCTCTCTCTGTTGTTTGTTCTCTCTCTCTCTCTCTCTCTCTCTTCTCTCTCTCTCTCTCTCTGTCGTTCTCGCTCTCTCTCCCTCTCTCTCTCTCTCTCTCCCTCTTATTTTTCTCTCTTTCTCTCTCTCTCTCTCTCTTTGTCTCTCTCTCTCTCTCTCTCTCTCTCCCTCCTCACATCAACCATCAACCCCATGCCCCTCGCCCCTCGCCCTGGCCCCCGGCGCCTGGGCGTCGTCGCCCCACGCCGCGGGCATCATGGGAAGGTCGAATGAGAATTTAACCTGGGTCACCCTCCTCCCCCATCCTCTCCCTTCCTCCTCACCCATCCCCCATCCTCCTCCCTCCTCCTCCATCATCTGCCTCCCTCTCTACCTCGTATCCCTCACCTTCCCTTTCCCCCTCCCCCGTTCCCCGTTACATCCCCCCTCCTCCTCCACTGGCCTCTGATGCCATGCCATTGGCGTCCAAGCGACGACCATGCGATATCCCAGCTGCGCCCAGGTTCACAGAGGGCGCGGCGCAGACCGTCACAGTACATGCGTCTTTCGGCCAATCGAAATACTCGCGGAGCAGCTCCGCCTCGAACGACCTCCCAGGGCCCAGGGCCCCCTCAACCCGGCCCCCACCCCCAACACGTTGGGCCGCCACGGCCCGCACCATTCCACCGTCGGGCCCCCCTGGCCCCTGGACCCTGGACCCCACCCCGCCATGGGCCATGGAGTGGTCGGCCCGCTGTCGAACACACCGCCCTCAGAGTCCACGATGGCCAACACGGTCGGCTTGAGTTCGATGCAATCGAAGTGGCAGTTGTCCTCCCGCCTCCCTCCCCCCCCCTCCCTCCTCCCTGCTCCCTGCCTTCCTTCCCCTCGTCGTGGGCCTGCCGTTTTCCCCATCCTCCTCCTCCTCCGTTTTATTTGTCCCCCCCTTCCTCAGTATCGTCTCGCCGATCCCCATCCCCATCCCCATCTACGTCTCGAGCCCCACCGCATCACCACCTCAATGGGGGGTGTGCCCCTCGAAGCCAGGGGGGAACAGCCCATGTCCCCATCCAGGGGGGTAAATCGGCCAGTGGGGCCCAGCGCACGCTGGTGGGGATGGGGATCGGTTAAACGATGCTCAAGGGCAAAGTCTATACCAGCTTCGAGAAACCCAAACTCTGGGGCCTGTGCCAGATAGCGCTTTCACTTTCTAGGCACAAGCGCGTACCGCGTACACACACACATTCGCTACATACGTGTGTATATATATATATATGTATATGCATATATAGATGCAAATAAATAAATCAATCAATACATGAATACATACATAATTGTAGAGGCACCTTCGGGGTGGACGCCTCTATAGACAACGCGGTCGTTGCGTTCGGCGCATCACAGGGTCGGAGACATGGGCAGTTCCGTCTGCGGTACGCTCCTCTTCCGGAGCAGGTCCCACCATGGTAGTCCCGACTGCGTCCGCCCACGCCCGAACCGCCCCCCCGTCCCCTCTTCCTCCTCCTCCGCCCCCTCGTCCTCCGCCTACTCGGTCTTGTCCTCGTCGTCGTCCTCCTCCTCCTCCTGGATCCTCTCCCCTTCCCCTGCTCGCCTCCCCTCTCCCTTTGACCCCTCGCCGCGACCCCTCGCCGAGGAGAGGCGGCAGCTGGACGACGTCGGCAGCCGGCTGAGCCGCTCCGCGGCGCAGCGGGGCGCGGCGCAGGCCTGCCGGAGGCCCGCGCGCCCTCGCCGGCCTCCCCGACGACAGCGCCCTCCGCAGGCTGCACGCAAAAGGGGCCCTCTGTCGGTCTCGCTTGCGCTGCCGCAGGTGAGCGTTTGGAGCCAGAGATGCGTCAGGGAAGCGTCTTGTCCCCTCCTCCTCCTCCTCCTCCTCCTCCTCCTCCTCCTCCTCCTCCTCCTCCTCCTCTCAAGTGGGAAGCCCGGCAGGCCGGACACTTTACTGCAATGTGTGCGTCCGTTCCCACACGCTTGGTGAAGAAAAGAACGGCTTTCAAGTGCAACCGGCATTCGCGTTACGACGGTGGTTCTTGAATCATGCGGTCCGCTCCCATCTTCTCCCTCTAAGAAAACATCAGGGAAGCGTCAGCCAGTGCGATCGGGCGACGCGTGCGTGTGGGAAGGTGCCACCTGCAGCCACGACGGCTCGGCACGACTCGTCAGAGCGGCGCCTGCTCGCTCAGACTCACGAGTGGCATGGGCCCCTGCTCGGCCATCTGTGGGGCCGGGAGGAGGGCAGGAGGGATCCGTGGCTGATGCCAGCCTCGTTAGCTTCCTTGATCAGCGGCCCACTCAGCCCTCCTCCTCCTCGTCCTCGTCCTCGTCCTCCTCCTCCTCCCTCCTCCTCCTCCTCCTCCTCTTCCTCCTCCTCCTCCCACCTCCTCGTCCTTCTCCTCGTCGTCCTCCTCCTCATTCTCCTCCTCCTTCTGCTCCTCTTCCTCATCCTCCTCCTCCTCCTCGTCCGCTGGAGCCGCGGCCTCGGCGAGACACCGGCGGCCGGCCCTGTCTTGCGTCTGTCCGTCCGCTCTGCGCCCTCCTTCCCAGACCCCCTCGCGTTGCTAAAAAATCACGACGGGAGGTTTTTCCCCACATGTTTTGTGGGGTTATGGTTTTCTTCTCTGCCGCGCCGCACCCGCGACACTCACACCTCACTCTTCCCCTCCTTTTCTTCCCCACATGTTTCGTGGGGTTATGGTTTTCTTCCCTGCCGCGTCGCACCCACGTCTCCTCACACCTCCCCTCCTCCCTCCTCCCCTCCTCCATCGCACTGCATGGCAGGAGGCTCTATGCGGGCCATGGCGCAGGGCACGGCAGGCGTGGCACTTTCTCGTTACCAGAAGGAGGTGCGCAAGGGGTGGTCCCTCAGCGCGGCCTCTATGCGTGCCAGTCTCGCAGGGCGTGGCAGACGTGGCACTTTCTCGACACCACAGGGGGTGCGCCGGTGGTGGTCTCCCTATCCATTTCGGGCTCGCAGTGCGTGGCAGGCGTTGCACTTCCTCGACACCACAGGGCGTGCGCTGGGGGTGGTCTCCCTATCCGCGTCGGGCTCGCAAAGCGTGGCAGGCGTGGCACTTCCTCGACATCTCAGGGCGTGCGCTGGGGGTGGTCTCCCTATCCGTTTCGGGCTCGGAAAGCGCGGCAGGCGTTGCACTCCCTCGACACGACAGGGGGTGCGCCGGGGGTGGTCTCCCTATCCGTTTCGGGCTCGCAAAGCGTGGCAGGTGTGCCACTTCCTCGACACCCCAGGGGCTGCGCTGGGGGTGGTCTCCCTATCCGCTTCGGTCTTGCAAAGCGTGGCAGGTGTGCCACTTCCTCGACACCCCAGGGGCTGCGCTGGGGGGTGGTCTCCCTATCCGTTTCGGTCTTGCAAAGCGTGGCAGGTGTGCCACTTCCTCGACACCACAGGGGCTGCGCTGGGGGTGGTCTCCCTATCCGCTTCGGTCTTGCAAAGTGTGGCAGGCGTGGCACTTCCTCGACACCACAGGGGCTGCGCTGGGGGTGGTCTCCCTATCCGTTTCGGGCTCGCAAGCGTGGTAGGTGTGCCACTTCCTCGACATCTCAGGGCGTGCGCTGGGGGTGGTCTCCCTATCCGTGTCAGGTTCGCAAAGCGTGGCAGGCGTGGCACTTCCTCGACACCATAGGGGGTGCGCTGTGGGTGGTTGCCCCATCCGTTTCGGGCTCGCAAAGTGCGGCAGGCGTGGCAGTTCCTCGACACCACAGGGGCTGCGCGGGGGGGGGTCTCCCTATCCGTTTCGGGCTCGCAAAGCGCGGCAGGCGTGGCACTACCTCGACACCACAGGGGGTGCGCTTGGAGTGGTCTCCCTATCCGTTCCGGTCTCGCAAAGCGTGGCAGGTGTGCCACTTCCTCGACACCACAGGGGCTGCGCTGGGGGTGGTCTCCCTATCCGTTTCGGTCTTGCAAAGCGTGGCAGGCGTTGCACTTCCTCGACACCACAGGGGGTGCGCTGGGGGTGGCCTTCCTATCCGTTTCGGGCTCGCAAAGCGTGGCAGGCTTGGCACTTCCTCGACATCTCAGGGGGTGCGTTGGGGGGGTGTCTCCCTATCCGTCTCGGATTCGTACAGCGTGGCAGGAGTGGCAGTTCCTCGACACCACAGGGGCTGCGCAGGAGGTGGTCCCTGAGCGCGGCCGCTATGCACGACGGTCGTCCAGGGCATAGCAGGCGTGGCATTTTCTCGACACCATAGAGGGTGCGCAGGGGTTGGTCCCTAACCGCGGCCACTATGCACGACGGTCGTCCAGGGCATAGCAGCCGTGGCACTTTCTCGACACCATAGAAGGTGCGCAGGGGTTGGTCCCTAACCGCGGCCACTATGCACGACGGTCGCGCAGGGCATAGCAAGCGTGGCGCTTTCTCGACGCCAGACGGGGTGCGCAGGGGGTGGTCCCTCACCGCGGCCGCTATGCGTGCCGGTCGTCCAGGTCACTGGGCTCGCAAAGTGTGGCTGGCGCGGCGCTTCTCCTCTTCCACCTCTCCTCTGGAGTGGCGTCACCAACGGTATCGGTGGGTCAACGGCCACCAACATCATTCTCACATGCTTCACTTCAGCTATCATCACTCCAGCCATATAAGTATGTGGGGTTCCTCGGTAGCGTAATTCACTACAGCGGGGGCGCGCATCAAGGAACCATGTGCTTTTCGCCTGGGTATCCTGGGTTTCTTCGCTCCGCGCGCTGCGCAATGGCTTCCCGCAGCCGCCGAAGAAGTTGCCGCGTTCAGGGTGCTCGGGGTTCCCCTCCAGTGCACCTCGCGCACGGATTTTCAGGGTTGGGTTTCTTGCGAGGGCCTCCGGGGGCCCTTTCCAGGCCTCGGGGCCGTCAGAAGACGACCCAGAGGATGAACAGCCGGTCCAGGGGGGACGGGGTCCAGACCTCTGGGGGTCGACGCTGTGAAAACATCACGACGGCGGGGGTCTGGGTGGAGGGTTTCTCCGAAGGGCTAAGGCGACCCGTCCTCCTCCTCCCACCTCCTCCTCCTCCTCCTCCTGCTCCTCCTCCTCCTCCTCCATTTCCTCCTCCTCCTCCTCCATCTCCTCCTCCTCCTCCTCCATCTCCTCCTCCCCCTCCCCCTTCTCCTCCTCCTCCTCCTCCTCCTCCTCCTCCTCCTCCTCCTCCTCCTCCTCCTCCTCCTCCTCTTCGGGTCGCCCACGGCCCTGGGGGGAACCGTGCAGGTCTGGGCCTGGTGCGGGCCGAGGGGGGCCCACCCGCAGCCTGCGCGCTCGGCGTGTGGCCCCTCCCGCGGACACCCAGCAGGCCCCGCAGCAGGGGTCGCTCCTGCCCGGGGCCCCCTCCTGCGTGCGGCGGGTCCGGGGGCAACGGACGTCGGCCACGAAACTCAGCCTAACAGCACGACGTACCCAGACATCGGGCGTCTCGAAGAAATCGAGACGACGGTTGTTCGTCGTTTTCGCCCTCTGGAGGCGCTCGCCGGGCCTCGGGACCGTCAAGAAACAACTGAGGACGAAAAAACGATCTTGGGGAAGTGGTCGGGAGGTCGGGAGCCCGCGTCTCGAAAAAGTCGAGACGTCGGATGTCTGGGGATGATAGAACAATAAGAAGCGAGGTGACCGTTTTTTATTCATTGTTTTGCCGATCGGCGCGGGCCCCCAACCCCCCCTTCCCCCCCCTTCCCCCATGGAGTAGCTCCTGGCTGTTTTTTGGCGCTTGTTTCGAGCAGGCGGAGCCTCTCCCTCAGAGGCCGCACGGTCGCAAACAGTCGCACTCAGCAGACGTCCAGAGCCAGACGCCCCTCCCCCCCCCCCTTGCCGCCCAATGTCGAAACGCCGAAAATTCCGTAGCCAGTTTGGCTCAAGTGGCCATGTCGGGCCAAGAGGCTGGCGTCGCTCGATTGCCGAACGCCCCAGACCTGTGCAGACGAACCGATTGGAACATTAGACAAATGGTGGAAAGCATATTGTTCCCCGTTGTTCCATGGTGGTTACTCTTCATTGTTGTTGTTGTTGTTTTTTCGTTCGTAGTCAGTATCATGGACTCACGGGCCAGTGCGCGTCCGCTTTTATCGATGCAGGGCGAAGGAGTCCCAGATGCTGGGTGCACAGGCTCCAGTGAGAGTGCATTGCATGGCGCGAGCCAGTCGACCAGCTCAGGGTGTACTGAAGTGATTCCGCATGGTCGCAAGGTGCTTTTGTATGGCGCTATGGGTCGGCACAATTTCGGTGATATGTTGATGCCGTGGATCGTTGAAACGATGCTGCAAAGGCGCTACGGTTTCTGTCCCGACGATTTCTTGCATGCTGACGTTGCAGGCGCCGACATGCGGGCGTATGGCGGTCATCTTGTCATCGGCGTTGGCTCTTTGTTCTCCAACATGTACAATAGCTCTCTCGATGTGATTTTCTGTGGAGGGGAAATTATCCGCGACCAGTCGCCCAAGAGTGCGCTGGGTATGTTCGGACGTGGTTTCAAAGCTTGCAATGAGGACGACTTCATGCACAGAGGCCGTGGTCTTGCCTACGTGCTGCCCAAGTGCAAGTTTGCCAAACCTGGCTTGTTTATCGCTAACACAATTGGAGGTGTAGGCACCCCAAGCATCAATCAGAGCTGGTTTGACCACTGCACGCTCCGCCAACATTCTCTTCTTGAAGGCTACGAGGACTGCCTGCTGGCCTCGGATAGCGTGATCATGATCAACACTTTGTTTGGCGAGACCATATCACTTCGCACAAACGGCCTACCCATGGGGAGATATTTCGCTTTGCAGTTCAAAAAGGGAGTTCACTTTGACGATGGATTTGTTGATGCTGTTTTGGCAGCGGCGAGAGCGAACAACGCCAGCATCGTCATGTTCCGAGCAGGCGCTGCGCCTAAGCACGATATCCTGATGCCGTATGAGGCTATGAAATCCAGGTTTGACAAACAGACTCTTCAATTGATGTGACCGTATTCGAAGGGCTCAACATTTGGGATATAAGTGCTCTCATATCCAGAGCCAAGCTTTTGATTTCCACTAGTTTGCACTGCCGCATCATCGCTTTCTCTTTCTACGTGCCTCGCGTGACACTTGTTTGGGGGCCAGGTGGCCAAATCGGGCAACACAAGCACTTCGAATTCATGAAGTTGTGGGAAGGGACTGGAATCACAGTCACGATGCTTCGGATGCGCGAATTGGCCTTCCAATCCAAGAAGCTCTCCGGCCTTCGAGTAAGGTTGTCTTCGACAGCAGCACGCGACGGAGCGTCGGCATATACGAAAATGTATTCAAAACGTGGGCTGAAAGTCTCCACAAGCGTTGGAAATCGCATGGCAGGAGCGGGAGTCAGTGAGATACGGACCGAGCTGTTCATCGTTTGGATGCGCATTCTTGCCATTTGTTTTTGCCATCTGTTCGCATTCTTGCCATCTGCTCGCATTCTTGCCATCTGTTCGCACTGAATACATAAAACGGTCACTATATGCCAACTCAAATAATTCGAACGCCAAAACCAGACCTTCCGCACCAACCACGCGGATAGTACGGAAGGTGGAGGCCTTGGGAGGGGGGTAGGTTCTTAGAGGCACCCCTGTTTCTCAGAGGGCGCGGACCTTGTCTGAAGATGCAGGGCGCCAGCGCCTTCTAGGAAGCAGCCTCCTTCGAAACAGCCTCCCCCCCCCTCCCCCGTACACCTCTGCGCCCTGCCAAGGATAGGCCCAGGGGGGATCGCATGGCCCCCCAAGCGCCCAATGCATTGACGATAGGGGTCCGAGAGCCCTAACCCGCCCAGGAACGTGCGGATTCGCCATCGGCCCAGACGTCGGGCGCCTCGAAAAAATCGAGGCGGAGGTTGTTCGTCTTTTTCGGCCTCTCGGGGCCCTCGCCGGGTCTCGGGACCGTCAAAACACGTCTCGGGAGGAAAAACCAGTCCTCAGAAGTCCCGACCCTTTCCCCGGGACGGGTTTTTCGCCCCGAGTCGTTTTTCGACGGTCCCGAGGCCTGGCGAGGGCCCCCGGGGGCTGAAAATAGCGAGAAACCGCCCGTCCTGTTTTTTTTACGACGCGATCGTGTCTGGGAGCTTCTCGTCCAAAATCCGGCTGCTGGGGGGACATGCCCAACCTGAGCCTACCCGGGACGGGGCCACCAGGAGGCGCGCGCCGAGCGGCCGCCGGCCGATGTGTTCTGAGCTGCCGCGTTCCCTCGCGCGGCCGCCTCGAGGCCTCGGCCTCCATGAGCGATCGCGAGGCCGCACCAGCAGCGGCGACGGACCCCCGCCCCTCCCTCCGTCCGGCCTCCCCCCTTCCCCCAGAGGTACGTATTCTTCCAAATTTTAAGTACGTGGTCAGTTTGAAGTAAGAATGGATATGTTTAGATACGGTTCGATGGCACCCATCGCTGGAAATATGTCTACCAAGCATAGATACGAATAGATTCGGCGCCATGTCTCCACAGCCAGGCCTAGACCGCTCAATGACCACGAACAAGGAAGACAATCCACATGCCAGTCAGGACGACAATGATGATGAGGAGGAAGAGGAGAAGGAGGAGGAGGAGGAAGGGAACTGGGAAATCATGAACGGCGGGCGAGCCGAACGGTCGGGCGCCTCGAAGAAAGCGAGACGGAAGTTTCTCGTCGTTTTCGGCCCCTCGGGGACCTCTCCGGGGCTCGGGACCGTCAGAAAACGACTCGGGACGAAGAACTGGTCCCGGGGAAGGGGTCGAGACTTCCGGGGATCCCGTCGTAATAATCCACGGCATCGGATCTCTGGGTCCCTCCTCCCCCTTCCCTCCTGCACCTGCTTCCCCCCCTCCCTCCGCCCCGTCCCTCCTCCCTCCATGCTTCCAGCTCCGGCTCCGGCACCCACGTCCACCTCCCAGGGGTCGGGACTTCCGGGGGCCCCGCATTGACAAACTCACGACATCGGATCTCTGGGCCTTCGACCGCACGCACGCGCCCCGACCGCCGATGTCTCGGTTCCTTCCCAGTCCTCGGCACCCGCGTCCACCTCCCAGGCTCCAGCTCCCCTTGCTCCAGCTCCCGCAGCCCTCGCTCGCTGCCCGGCGACTTCGCCCAATGAGCGGTTCGCCGGTCGGCTGACAACTTTCGCAGCCGCTTTGCCGAGGCTGCGGCCTCCATGCTGTGCCCCAACATGGGCACGGGCGGGCTCCCCAGCAGAGCGCACGCGACGCAGGCGCTCGTCGATCGTCTCGTCTTATCACTCCTCATTTCCCCCCCTCCCTCCTCCTGCCTTCCCTCCCTCCCAGCCCTCCCTCGAGCCCGTTTCTGTATTGCTTGGGGCATGACGGGCGCCATGCCGCTCCCCCCCCCCCCTTTCACGAAACGCTCTCCACCCCAGTGCGCTCCGGGCACTGCCGCCGTGCGCATTGGGATCCGCGTGGGTGTCCGCATAGGAATCAGTATAGGAGTCTGGTCCGCAGTCATCGTCGCCGTCGTCGTCGTTGTCGTCGTCGTCGTCGTCGCTCGTGGCTTATCGCTCGTCGCTCATAATCGTCGTGCGCGCGGACGCGGCTGAAGCCTGTTTTTTATTCCGGGCCGATAACGGCAATCATCTAGGGGGGGGTAGATGGGGTCGATGACGTCACGTTTCGCGCCGGCGGCGTCTGGGAATGCTTAGGAATGGCGGAGGACGGGTAGCGCCAGCATGTGGGTGGCGATTTGCACCACAACGCCTGTGTACACCAAAGTGCCTGCGTGCACCACAGCGCCTGTGTACACCACACTGCCTATGTACACCACAGCAGCCGCATGCAACACAGCGTCAGTTTGTGCCACCGTGCCTGAGGGTGTGCACACCACATCGGTGGCGTACACCACATCAGCCGTGTGCAACGCAGCACCAGTGTACGTGCATTGCAGTGCCCGTGTGCAACACAGCACCATTGTTGTATATAGAATGCTCAAACGAATCCTTATGACAAAATGGAACGCTTGTGGATTCCATCGAAAACAACAGGAAATAATCCGCATGGACAAAGGAGCGCCGCTGGAATGAGTTTGCCCGCATCATCCTAACTCGTCCCATCTGCGTCCAGGATGCTCCAGATAAGTTGGCCGTCCGAGAACCAAATGGACCGATTCAATAGACCATTCTGCGGTGTGCGCTGAGGTGCGCACGTGCGCTGTCGCGCCAACCTGCATGACAGGGGGCAAGGAGGAGAAGGAGGAGGAGAAGGAGAAGGAGGAGGAGGAGGAGAAGGAGGTGGAGGAGGTGGAGGAGGAGGGAGGTGGGAAGAACGTCGCATTCGATTATCAGCACTTTCCTGGCGTGGCGTCTAGTTGTCCGCAGCAGATCCTCACGTACATGCTCCTTCTACCTGTCCTATGCACGCAGGCATTGTGGTGTTCACCGGCGCTGCGTTGCACGCGGGTATTGTGGTGTAGACACGCGCTGTGACGTGCACAGGCGCTGCGGTGCACGCAAGCACTGTGATGTACACAGGCGCTGTGTTGCACATGGTAGTTGCGGTGTGCACATGTACACCGGCGCTGTAGTGTACGCAAGCATTGTGATGTACACAAGCGCTGCGTTGCACACGGTTGTTGCGGTGTCCGCAGACGCTGCGGTATACACTCGCGCTGTTGTGCACGCGAGCGCTGCGGCGTACACAGGCGCAGTGGGACATATCGCCAACTACATGCTGCTCGCGTCGTCGTCGTCGTCGTCGTCGTCGTCGCTCGTCGCTCGTCGCTCGTCGCGTCGCGCGCGCGGGCGCGGCTGCGGTGCAGGAGCCACACGGCGGGGGAGACGTTCCGTCATACCCCCGTTCGCCCCCCCCCCCCCCCATGACGCCCGTCACCGCCGAACATAAAGAAACGCGTTTCTCCCACCTCTTTCTTGTGTTGTTCCGCGGAGCCAAAGTAAGTCACCTGTATGACGGCCGCGCCACGAACGGCAATATTTCGTGCCGATGCCTGGACGGCCTTGTCAGGAGCGATGGCTTTCCCGCGAGGAGTGAGGACACGGAGTTGGGAAATGAATTTCCCAGAAATCCTACGCATTGAGAAAATCAAGACGGATGTTTTTCGCGGCTTTTGGCTTCTCGGGGCCCTCGCCGGGCCTCGGGACTGTCAACAAAACGACTCAGGATGAAAAAACGGTCCCGGGGATTGGGTCGGGACTTCCGGTGACCTCGTATTGAAACAATCACGACATCCGATCTCTGGGTTTCCAGCCATCAAGGCGAAGGAGCCATTCTCCATTCCGTCCCCAGACCTCCGACGTGTTCATTTTTTATATATACGGGGTCCCCGGAGCTCGGGACGGGACCACTCCCCCATTGCATGGACCAATTCGTCGCCCTGGATCGTTTTGTCCGGACCCCGGGGCCCAAGGAGGGCTCCGGCCGAACCTAGCCAAAAACCTCCCTTTGGCTAGTGATGCTCCAACTTACTTAGCCTGGATCACCAGAGAGAACTTCGAGCACCAAGAAAGTACCGAAGCTGCAGCGTTCTCACGCGTCGGGCCCTGAGGGACGATACTCGTGCGACACCTCGAAACTATTTGGGGGGACGTGGCCCTTCAGTACGATGGGACCAACACAACCTTTGTCTTGCCTTCGCGCCTCTTCCCTCCCTCCCCCTCCTCCCTGCCCCCGCCTCCGCGCAGGCCCTCGCGCGCGCACGCGTGCGCGGCGTGAGCTGGAGCCTCCCCTGGGCGCGCCTCCGCCGAATCCGCCGGAGCTGCGGCCCGCTTCCGCCGAAAGAGCCCCTGCAGAGGCCTGGGGGGTGGCGGCGGCCAGCGTGGGGCGCCAGCTGCTCATTCTTCCTCCGGCTGCTGCTCCTCCTTCTTTCTCCTGCTGCTCCTCCTGCTCCTCCTCCTCCTCCTCCAGCCTCCTCCTCCTCCTCCTCCTCCTCCTCCGCCTCCTCCTCCGCCGCCTCCGCCGCTCCTCCTCCTCCTCCGCCCCCTCCTCCTCCCCTCCTCCTCCTCCTCCTCCTCCTCCTCCTCCTCCTCCTCCTCCGCCTCTCCTCCTTCCTCCCGCTTGCTGCTGGCTGCTGCTGCTGCTGCTGCTGCTGCTGCTGCTCCTCCTCCTCCTCCTCCTCCTCCTCCTCCTCCCTCCTCTTCTCTCCTCCCTCCCTCCCTTCCTCCCTCCTCCTCCCTCCTCGGCCTCCGCACCCCCAGGCGTGTGTTGGCATAGGGCGGCGCGGGCGTTTCGCGTGAGACTCCGTCGCCTCTCGTGATCCTGAAGCCGCGCCCTCCGCGCCGCCCCCGCGGCGTGCGCCCCCGAGAGCCCGTCCTCCCCCGAGATCCCACGCACTGACAAAAGCGATACGGGTTTTGTGTCGTTGTTTTCGGCCCCTCGGGGCCCTCGCCGGGCCTCGGGAGCGTCAGAAAACGCATCGGGATGAGTCACCACCCACCACACCACCCCAACCCAACCCGAAGGCTCAAAGTTACCATCGATTTCCAGTGGGGGGGGGGTCGGGAAACATCGAAAAAACACATGTGGAACCCTTACCCCGCCCAACCCGAAATTCGGGTCTTCGGGTTGGGTTGGGGTGGTCTGGTAGGTCGTCAATGAGAAATCTGCCCGGGGAAAGGGTCGGGACTTCCGGGGGCCCCGCATTGACAAATTCACGACGTCGGATCTCTGGGCCTTCGGCCGCACGCACGCACCCCGACCGCCGATGTCTCGGTTCCCTCCCAGTATCGTGCTGTTTTTGATACATGCTCCGCGTGCGGATCATGTATTAAAAGATGCAGGGATTTAGTATTAACAACAACGATGATTTCATGCCTACATCTATTCGTACAGTAATCATGTCTTAAAGACCCTATATGTTTAAACATCCTATGTATTCAAACAGCTGCCCTGTATATACGGGGGGCCGTGGAGCTCCCCAGGCATGGGCGTTTCGAGCAATCCGATGCGGAATTGTTGTTATCGTTTTCGGCCTCGGGGGGCCTCTTCGCCGGGCCTCGGGACCGTAAAAAAAAACGGCTGAGCCCTGCAAGGCGTATTTCAAAACAGTAGATGCGTTTAGATGCAATCGCGCCCAGGTGCAGGCGAGAAGCCCATCGTATCTGTTTTCTGCAACGGCGACACTATATATAATAACAGCAGTAACAACAATAATAATGATGATGCTAATACTATTGTAATACTTATGCTAATACTAAGCTACACACATGCATACATGCATGCATGCATGCATGCATGCATGCATACATACATACATACATACATAGCTGTATATATACATACATACATATATAGTGTTTTAAAGATGCGCGCCCCCCGGCCTGCGCGGGAGCACCGCCGTATCTAAACGTGCTTGCTGTTCAAGCACATTTGCAAAATTCGGACCGTACCTTTTTTCCTTCCAGGAAACATGTCTATTCGTATCTATCTTCCAGAGAATAAGTGCCGCGCCGTATCTTGTCGTATCTACTTATTGTCAGAACGATCCATGATATTGGTCGAAGCAATGAGCAACGGCATGGGACTGGGGAACCGTAGCGATGAGGAGTGAGGAGACGAGCGACGACGACAAAAACGACGAGGAGCAGGATGGACAACAACGGCGAAACGAAATTTAGGAGAGAACTGGGTCGTGACAGGGAACCGTAGGATGGGGAGAGCAAAGACGAAAGTGAGGAGGAGGAGGAGGAAGAGGAGGAGGAGGAGGAAGAGGAGGAGGAACATGCAGGAGGAGAAGGAGGAGGAGAAGGAGGAGGAGGAGTGATTCGGACGATGAGCGCGGACGAGGAGGACGAGGATAAGGGCGCGGCGACGAGGCAAGAGAAGCGAGGTGGAGTTGGAGGAGGCGTCAGAAGGATAACGTAGAGGAGGGGGAGTCAGGACGGGGATGAAGTCGATCAGCGATGGAAGAAAATGGCTCTTCTGCGTCGTCCTCCTCATCTTCATGATCGTTCGGCTCGCCCGCCGTTCATGATTTCCCAGTTCCCTTCCTCCTCCTCCTCCTTCTCCTCTTCCTCCTCATCATCATTGTCGTCCTGACTGGCATGTGGATTGTCTTCCTTGTTCGTGGTCATTGAGCGGTCTAGGCCTGGCTGTGGAGACATGGCGCCGAATCTATTCGTATCTATGCTTGGTAGACATATTTCCAGCGATGGGTGCCATCGAACCGTATCTCAACATATCCATTCTTACTTCAGACTGACCACGTACTTAAAATTTGGACGAATACGTACCTCTGGGGGAAGGGGGGAGGCCGGACGGAGGGAGGGGCGGGGGTCCGTCGCCGCTGCTGGTGCGGCCTCGCGATCGCTCATGGAGGCCGAGGCCTCGAGGCGGCCGCGCGAGGGAACGCGGCAGCTCAGAACACATCGGCCGGCGGCCGCTCGGCGCGCGCCTCCTGGTGGCCCCGTCCCGGGTAGGCTCAGGTTGGGCATGTCCCCCCAGCAGCCGGATTTTGGACGAGAAGCTCCCAGACACGATCGCGTCGTAAAAAAAAAAAACAGGACGGCCGGTTTCTCGCTATTTTCAGCCCCCGGGGGCCCTCGCCAGGCCTCGGGACCGTCGAAAAACGACTCGGGGCGAAAAACCCGTCCCAGGGAAAGGGTCGGGACTTCTGAGGACTGGTTTTTCCTCCCGAGACGTGTTTTGACGGTCCCGAGACCCGGCGAGGGCCCCGAGAGGCCGAAAAAGACGAACAACCTCCGCCTCGATTTTTTCGAGGCGCCCGACGTCTGGGCCGATGGCGAATCCGCACGTTCCTGGGCGGGTTAGGGCTCTCGGACCCCTATCGTCAATGCATTGGGCGCTTGGGGGGCCATGCGATCCCCCCTGGGCCTATCCTTGGCAGGGCGCAGAGGTGTACGGGGGAGGGGGGGGGAGGCTGTTTCGAAGGAGGCTGCTTCCTAGAAGGCGCCGGCGCCCTGCATCTTCAGACAAGGTCCGCGCCCTCTGAGAAACAGGGGTGCCTCTAAGAACCTACCCCCCTCCCAAGGCCTCCACCTTCCGTACTATCCGCGTGGTTGGTGCGGAAGGTCTGGTTTTGGCGTTCGAATTATTTGAGTTGGCATATAGTGACCGTTTTATGTATTCAGTGCGAACAGATGGCAAGAATGCGAGCAGATGGCAAGAATGCGAACAGATGGCAAAAACAAATGGCAAGAATGCGCATCCAAACGATGAACAGCTCGGTCCGTATCGCTCTCACTGACGCCCGCTCCTGCCATGCGATTTCCAACGCTTGTGGAGACTTTCAGCCCACGTTTTGAATACATTTTCGTATATGCCGACGCTCCGTCGCGTGCTGCTGTCGAAGACAATCTTACTCGAAGGCCGGAGAGCTTCTTGGATTGAAAGGCCAATTCGCGCATCCGAAGCATCGTGACTGTGATTCCAGTCCCCGTCCCACAACTTCATGAATTCGAAGTGCTTGTGTTGCCCGATTTGGCCACCTGGCCCCCAAACAAGTGTCACGCGAGGCACGTAGAAAGAGAAAGCGATGATGCGGCAGTGCAAACTAGTGGAAATCAAAAGCTTGGCTCTGGATATGAGAGCACTTATATCCCAAATGTTGAGCCCTTCGAATACGGTCACATCAATTGAAGAGTCTTTTTGTTCAAACCTGGATTTCATAGCCTCATACGGCATCAGGATATCGTGCTTAGGCGCAGCGCCTGCTCGGAACATGACGATGCTGGCGTTGTTCGCTCTCGCCGCTGCCAAAACAGCATCAACAAATCCATCGTCAAAGTGAACTCCCTTTTTGAACTGCAAAGCGAAATATCTCCCCATGGGTAGGCCGTTTGTGCGAAGTGATATGGTCTCGCCAAACAAAGTGTTGATCATGATCACGCTATCCGGGGCCAGCAGGCAGTCCTCGTAGCCTTCAAGAAGAGAATGTTGGCGGAGCGTGCAGTGGTCAAACCAGCTCTGATTGATGCTTGGGGTGCCTACACCTCCAATTGTGTTAGCGATAAACAAGCCAGGTTTGGCAAACTTGCACTTGGGCAGCACGTAGGCAAGACCACGGCCTCTGTGCATGAAGTCGTCCTCATTGCAAGCTTTGAAACCACGTCCGAACATACCCAGCGCACTCTTGAGCGACAGGTCGCGGAGAATTTCCCCTCCACAGAAAATCACATCGAGAGAGCTATTGTACATGTTGGAGAACAAAGAGCCAACGCCGATGACAAGATGACCGCCATACGCCCGCATGTCGGCGCCTGCAACGTCAGCATGCAAGAAATCGTCGGGACAGAAACCGTAGCGCCTTTGCAGCATCGTTTCAACGATCCACGGCATCAACATATCACCGAAATTGTGCCGACCCATAGCGCCATACAAAAGCACCTTGCGACCATGCGGAATCACTTCAGTACACCCTGAGCTGGTCGACTGGCTCGCGCCATGCAATGCACTCTCACTGGAGCCTGTGCACCCAGCACCTGGGACTCCTTCGCCCTGCATCGATAAAAGCGGACGCGCACTGGCCCGTGAGTCCATGATACTGACTACGAACGAAAAAACAACAACAACAATGAAGAGTAACCACCATGGAACAACGGGGAACAATCTGCTTTCCACCATTTGTCTAATGTTCCAATCGGTTCGTCTGCACAGGTCTGGGGCGTTCGGCAATCGAGCGACGCCAGCCTCTTGGCCCGACATGGCCACTTGAGCCAAACTGGCTACGGAATATTCGGCGTTTCGACATTGGGCGGCAAGGGGGGGGGGGGAGGGGCGTCTGGCTCTGGACGTCTGCTGAGTGCGACTGTTTGCGACCGTGCGGCCTCTGAGGGAGAGGCTCCGCCTGCTCGAAACAAGCGCCAAAAAACAGCCAGGAGCTACTCCATGGGGGAAGGGGGGGGAAGGGGGGGTTGGGGGCCCGCGCCGATCGGCAAAACAATGAATAAAAAACTGTCACCTCGCTTCTTATTGTTCTATCATCCCCAGACATCCGACGTCTCGACTTTTTCGAGACGCGGGCTCCCGACCTCCCGACCACTTCCCCAAGATCGTTCTTTCGTCCTCAGTTGTTTCTTGACGGTCCCGAGGCCCGGCGAGCGCCTCCAGAGGGCGAAAACGACGAACAACCGTCGTCTCGATTTCTTCGAGACGCCCGATGTCTGGGTACGTCGTGCTGTTAGGCTGAGTTTCGTGGCCGACGTCCGTTGCCCCTGGACCCGCCGCACGCAGGAGGGGGCCCCGGGCAGGAGCGACCCCTGCTGCGGGGCCTGCTGGGTGTCCGCGGGAGGGGCCACACGCCGAGCGCGCAGGCTGCGGGTGGGCCCCCCTCGGCCCGCACCAGGCCCAGACCTGCACGGTTCCCCCCAGGGCCGTGGGCGACCCGAAGAGGAGGAGGAGGAGGAGGAGGAGGAGGAGGAGGAGGAGGAGGAGGAGGAGGAGGAGAGGAGAGAGGAGGAGGGAGGATGAGGGAGGAGGAGGAGGGAGGAGGAGGAGGAGGAGGAGGAGGGGGAGGAGGAGGAGATGAGGAGGAGGAGGAGGAGGAATGGAGGAGGAGGAGGAGGAGGGAGGAGGAGGAGGAGGAGGAGGAGGTTGGGAGGAGGAGGACGGGTCGCCTTAGCCCTTCGGAGAAACCCTCCACCCAGACCCCCGCCGTCGTGATGTTTTCACAGCGTCGACCCCCAGAGGTCTGGACCCCGTCCCCCCTGGACCGGCTGTTCATCCTCTGGGTCGTCTTCTGACGGCCCCGAGGCCTGGAAAGGGCCCCCGGAGGCCCTCGCAAGAAACCCAACCCTGAAAATCCGTGCGCGAGGTGCACTGGAGGGGAAACCCCGAGCACCCTGAACGCGGCAACTTCTTCGGCGGCTGCGGGAAGCCATTGCGCAGCGCGCGGAGCGAAGAAACCCAGGATACCCAGGCGAAAAGCACATGGTTCCTTGATGCGCGCCCCCGCTGTAGTGAATTACGCTACCGAGGAACCCCACATACTTATATGGCTGGAGTGATGATAGCTGAAGTGAAGCATGTGAGAATGATGTTGGTGGCCGTTGACCCACCGATACCGTTGGTGACGCCACTCAAGAGGAGAGGTGGAAGAGGAGAAGCGCCGCGCCAGCCACACTTTGCGAGCCCAGTGACCTGGACGACCGGCACGCATAGCGGCCGCGGTGAGGGACCACCCCCTGCGCACCCCGTCTGGCGTCGAGAAAGCGCCACGCTTGCTATGCCCTGGACGACCGTCGTGCATAGTGGCCGCGGTTAGGGACCAACCCCTGCGCACCCTCTATGGTGTCGAGAAAGTGCCACGGCTGCTATGCCCTGGACGACCGTCGTGCATAGTGGCCGCGGTTAGGGACCAACCCCTGCGCACCCTCTATGGTGTCGAGAAAATGCCACGCCTGCTATGCCCTGGACGACCGTCGTGCATAGCGGCCGCGCTCAGGGACCACCTCCTGCGCAGCCCCTGTGGTGTCGAGGAACTGCCACTCCTGCCACGCTGCACGAATCCGAGACGGATAGGGAGACACCCCCCCAACGCACCCCCTGAGATGTCGAGGAAGTGCCAAGCCTGCCACGCTTTGCGAGCCCGAAACGGATAGGAAGACCACCCCCAGCGCACCCCCTGTGGTGTCGAGGAAGTGCAACGCCTGCCACGCTTTGCAAGACCGAAACGGATAGGGAGACCACCCCAGCGCAGCCCCTGTGGTGTCGAGGAAGTGGCACACCTGCCACGCTTTGCGAGACCGGAATGGATAGGGAGACCACTCCAAGCGCACCCCCTGTGGTGTCGAGGTAGTGCCACGCCTGCCGCGCTTTGCGAGCCCGAAACGGATAGGGAGACCCCCCCCGCGCAGCCCCTGTGGTGTCGAGGAACTGCCACGCCTGCCGCGCTTTGCGAGCCCGAAACGGATGGGGCAACCACCCACAGCGCACCCCCTATGGTGTCGAGGAAGTGCCACGCCTGCCACGCTTTGCGAACCCGACACGGATAGGGAGACCACCCCCAGCGCACGCCCTGAGATGTCGAGGAAGTGGCACACCTACCACGCTTGCGAGCCCGAAACGGATAGGGAGACCACCCCCAGCGCAGCCCCTGTGGTGTCAAGGAAGTGCCACGCCTGCCACACTTTGCAAGACCGAAACGAATAGGGAGACCACCCCCAGCGCAGCCCCTGTGGTGTCGAGGAAGTGGCACACCTGCCACACTTTGCAAGACCGAAAAGAATAGGGAGACCACCACCAGCGCAGCCCCTGGGGTGTCGAGGAAGTGGCACACCTGCCACGCTTTGCAAGACCGAAACGGATAGGGAGACCACCCCCAGCGCAGCCCCTGGGGTGTCGAGGAAGTGGCACACCTGCCACGCTTTGCGAGCCCGAAACGGATAGGGAGACCACCCCCGGCGCACCCCCTGACGTGTCGAGGAAGTGCAACGCCTGCCGCGCTTTCCGAGCCCGAAACGGATAGGGAGACCACCCCCAGCGCACCCCCTGAGATGTCGAGGAAGTGCCACGCCTGCCACGCTTTGCGAGCCCCACGCGGATAGGGAGACCACCCCCAGCGCACGCCCTGTGGTGTCGAGGAAGTGCAACGCCTGCCACGCACTGCGAGCCCGAAATGGATAGGGAGACCACCCCCGGCGCACCCCCTGTGGTGTCGAGAAAGTGCCACGTCTGCCACGCCCTGCGAGACTGGCACGCATAGAGGCCGCGCTGAGGGACCACTCCTTGCGCACACCCTTCTGGTAACGAGAAAGTGCCACGCGTGCCGTGCCCTGCGCCATGGCCCGCATAGAGCCTCCTGCCATGCAGTGCGATGGAGGAGGGAAGGAGGGAGGAGGGGAGGTGTGAGGAGACGCGGGTGCGACGCGGCAGGGAAGAAAACCATAACCCCACGAAACATGTGGGGAAGAAAAGGAGGGGAAGAGTGAGGTGTGAGTGTCGCGGGTGCGGCGCGGCAGAGAAGAAAACCATAACCCCACAAAACATGTGGGGAAAAACCTCCCGTCGTGACTTTTTAGCAACGCGAGGGGGTCTGGGAAAGAGGGCGCAGAGCGGACGGACAGACGCAATACAGAGCCGGCCGCCGGTGTCTCGCCGAGGCCGCGGCTCCAGCGGACGAGGAGGAGGAGGAGGATGAGGAAGAGGAGCAGAAGGAGGAGGAGAATGAGGAGGAGGACGACGAGGAGAAGGACGAGGAGGTGGGAGGAGGAGGAGGAGGAAGAGGAGGAAGAGGAGGAGGAGGAGGAGGAGGAGGAGGACGAGGAGGAGGAGGGCAGAGTGGGCCGCTGATCAGGGAAGCTTACGAGGCTGGCATCAGCCACGGATCCCTCCTGCCCTCCTCCCGGCCCCACAGATGGCCGAGCAGGGGCCCGTGCCACTCGTGAGTCTGAGCGAGCAGGCGCCGCTCTGACGGGTCGTGCCGAGCCGTCGTGGCTGCAGGTGGCACCTTCCCACACGCACGCGTCGCCAGATCGCACTGGCTGACGCTTCCCTGATGTTTTTTTAGAGGGAGAAGATGGGAGCGGACCGCATGATTCAAGAACCACCGTCGTAACGCGAATGCCGGTTGCACTTGAAAGCCGTTATTTTCTTCACCAAGCGTGTGGGAACGGACGCACACATTGCAGTAAAGTGTCCGGCCTGCCGGGCTTCCCACTTGAGAGGAGGAGGAGGAGGAGGAGGAGGAGGAGGAGGAGGAGGAGGAGGAGGAGGAGGGGAGGAGGGGAGGAGGAGGAGGAGGAAGGAGGAGGAGGGAGGAGGAGGAGGAGGAGGAGGGGACAAGACGCTTCCCTGATGCATCTCTGGCTCCAGACGCTCCCCTGCGGCAGCGCAAGCGAGACCGACAGAGGGCCCCTTTTGCGTGCAGCCTGCGGAGGGCGCTGTCGTCGGGGAGGCCGGCGAGGGCGCGCGGGCCTCCGGCAGGCCTGCGCCGCGCCCCGCTGCGCCGCGGAGCGGCTCAGCCGGCCGCCGACGTCGTCCAGCTGCCGCTTCTCCTCGGCGAGGGGTCGCGGCGAGGGGTCAAAAGGAGAGGGGAGGCGAGCAGGGGAAGGGGAGAGGATCCAGGAGGAGGAGGAGGACGACGAGGACGACGAGGACGAGACCGAGGAGGCGGAGGACGAGGGGGCGGAGGAGGAGGAACAGGGGACGGGGGGGCGGTTCGGGCGTGGGCGGACGCAGTCGGGACTACCATGGTGGGACCTCCTCCGGAAGAGGAGCATACCGCAGACGGAACTGCCCATGTCTCCGACCCTGTGATGCGCCGAACGCAACGACCGCGTTGTCTATAGAGGCGTCCACCCCGAAGGTGCCTCTACAAGTATGTATGTATTCATTTATTGATTGATTTATTTATTTGCATCTGTATATGCATATATATATATATACACGTACGTAGCGAATGTGTGCGTACGCGGTACGCGCTTGTGCCTAGAAAATGGAAAGCGCTATCTGGCACAGGCCCCAGAGTTTGGGTTTCTCGAAGCTGGTATAAACTTTGCCCTTGAGCATCGTTTGACCGATCCCCATCCCCACCAGCGTGGGCTGGGCCCCACTGGCCGATTTACCCCCCTGGATGGGGACATGGGCTGTTCCCCCCTGGTTTCGAGGGACACACCCCCCATTGAGATGGTGATGCGGTGGGGCTCGAGACGTAGATGGGGATGGGGATGGGGATCGGTGAAACGATGCTGACTTCCTCCTCCCCCCCCTCCTCGCCTCTCGGCTGGTGGGCAGAGCAGGTCGCGGTGACCCCGATGGGGCCTGGGGCCCAGGGGCACAGAAGCTGCCGCCAGCTGCCCCCTCCTCCTTCCATCCCGGCTCCCTGGCTGGCGTTCTGCACGGTGGAATCCCCTTCCTCACAGTGCACAGTGCCAGAACATTGGCGCCCGCGCCTTCCAACTCACCAGCTCACCCCCGTCTGCACTCCGCCGCAGCACGCCCATTACCTAAGCGACGGGCACTTCCTTCCCAGTTCCCCCTTTCCCCACCTCGCTCCCTGTCTCCCGGCCTCGTTCCTCACCTCCCACTCCTCACTCCTCATCCCCTCATCCCTCCTCCCTTCCTCAGTCCACCTCCCCGTCGGGCCCCTCAGCTCTCAGCTCCCTCAGCTTCTCTCCCGGAGCCCCTCAGCCTCCCTAATCCCTCATCCCTCAAGGCCCGAGGCCCCTCGCTCTCTCCTTGGCGCCCGGGTGGAGGCGGCGCAGGAGGCGGCCGGGCTCCGCCCCTGCCTCGCGCAGCGCCTCCTGGAGCCACGCGGCCGGGCGCAGCGTGGCCCGGGCGCCGCACGCCGACCGCCTGCCCAGCCCGTCTCGGGTGGGAAATCAGTATTGATCTTCCTCCTCCTCCTCCTGTTCCTCCTCCTTCATCCTCCTCCTCGTCATTCTCCTCCTCCTCTTCCCCCTCCCCCTCCTCCTCCTCCCGCGTTTTCTCCTCCCCCACATCCTCTTGCCTCCACTTCCTCCTCCCGCTCCTGCTATCCTCCTGACACGCTCGCCGCAGCCGCCGCCGCCACTCGTGCAGGCGAGGCTGCGGCGAGCGAGGCCGCGGTCGTCGCCGTCGCCGTCGTCGTCGTCGTCCTTGTTGTTTGTGCATTTGTGTGTGTGTATATATATATATGTGTATTTGGCTATTTGGCGGTTTATACATATAGTTTCAGTCTATCCGATAGGCTGTCACTGCGATGTTTAACGTTTGCTGCCATGCCTCGCTTCTCGCTTTATTCACCGAGAGCTCGAAACCCTCCAGCTTGAGCAGGAGGGCTTCGAGCTCTCGGACCACGCTGTCCACTTCGCTCGCTCGCGGCTCGCGGAAAAGCGCACCGCCGTCGTCATCGCCGCCGCCGCCGCCGTCATCGCCGCCGTCGCCGGGGAACGCTCCTGCTGCCCTACCCGTCCTGCTGCCTGCTGTCCTGCCCATCCTGCTGCCCTACCCCTCCTGCTGCCCTACCCCTCCTGCTGCCCTACCCCTCCGCTGGCCTGCTCCTTGCCCGTCCTGCTGCACTGCCCCTCCTGCTGCCCTATCCCTCCTGCTGCCCATCCTGTTCCCTTCTGCCCTGCCCCTCCTGCTGCCCTGCCCCTCCTGCTGCCCTACCCCTCCTGCTGCCCTGCCCCTGCCCCCTGCGCCGCCCCTGGCTGCGCCGCCACCGGCCGTCCGGGCAGGCGGCCAGCAGCAGGGCCCCCCGCGGCATTGCCGCGCGAGGCCCGAGGAGAAAAGAGGGAGGGAGGAGGGAGGATGGAGGAGGGGAGGGGCGAGGAAAGAAGGGAGGGGGGAGGGGGGATGGAGGAGAGGAGGGGCGAGGGGGGAGGGAAGCGGGAGGGGGCGGAAGGGGTGGAAGGGGCCAGAGCGCCGCGCGGAGGGGGCGGAGGGCCGCGCGCCGCGCGGAGGGGGGGGCCAGAGCCGGAGGAGGAGGAGAAGGAGGAGGAGGAGGAAAAGGAGAGGGTCGAGAGGGGGGTGGACTGTGGATGGTGGAAGAAAAGGAGCGTCGTAGCTGGTTTCGTCGTCTTCGGCGTCGCCGTCTCCGGCAGCGGCGGCGACAGACCCCCCCCTGGAGCTCAAATGCAAAATTGCATGATGCGCAGACCCCCCCCCTGGAAGTCAAATGAAAATTGCACGATGCGCAGACCCCCCCCCCCCCCCCCCCCCCCCCCCCCCCCCCAAGACCTCAAACGTATCTGTTTTCATGTCTGAACCAAGAGATCTGCATTCCCAAGTCGACCAGAACACCTTTACTACAGGGGCGCAGCTGAAGAGTGCCCAGAACTGGGCTCATGCGAGAGGCTCTCGCTTTCTAGCCAACGACTGCGCGGTCGCAGGGGCGACGGCCACCTCGACACCCTGCGGGGTTGGCATTGCCAGCCTCAGTCATCTAGCCAGCGTCCCCTTCGAACCCAAGGGAAGGTATGTGAAACCAAGGATGTTCTTTCAGCGGACCATGACCGGCAACATGCAGATCTTGTTCGCTTCCTTCGACGGCATCACCAGCGTCGGGCAGCCGGGCAACCTCGACCTCTTGGCCTCTCTGACCCAGGTGCCTCCCAGTTGTCGTGGCAGGAGACTGGAACATTGAATCATAATGTTTCGGTCGTGACACGTTTCTCAGAGCAGGGTTTTGAGTTTCCTGCATGCTGAAATGTTACACTGCAGCAGGCCAACTTGTAACGACACGCATTACGACTACTTGATCCTCAGTCATGTTATGATCCCGTTTGCGAGAGCTGTGGGCATCTTAGAGGGTACCCCTGTGGGCCCCCATAGGGCCGTAGTTGTGCGATTGAGCGGGTTTGGGGGTGCTAACTACATCCACAGCCGAATTCAGCAAAGAAAGTTGTTGCTGCCCACGAAAGGGCAAGCGTTTGTGCCCGGTGACGTTTCGCAATGGCCAGGTCTTGATTTGGAAGAAAACGAATCGCTCGATAGTCTTTCGCGTCGGTGGTTTTCCTCGGCTGAGCCCTACCTGGGTCTCTATCTGGCCATTCCCGTCGCCGAGCGGCCCAGATACTGTGGGCGCGCTCCTGGAGTCAGGCTTGAAGAAGTTCCTCTGACCTGCGAGTGGGGCAAGAGTCGCAGGAGGAAGGCCGGCCCCTCCACCCAGAAATGGCTCCCTGCGCGTCGCCTAGTCATGCAGCGGTTGCGAGCTGACGGCAAAGATTCCGAGCCCCAGCTTGCCCAACAGTCCAGCGCGGTGCGAATGCTCACTGACTATGCGGGGGAGGGCCCCAACTGGGTGGGCGAGGATGGAGTTTCTGTCCATTCGCTTCCGGACTTTTTTAGAAGGCCTCAGGGACCCAGTCAGGAGGCCTCAGGTCTGTAAATGTTTGCAAGATCAGGTGCTGTCGCACACGGCCGCTGACGCGGCCTTCGCCAATCAGAGCTGGAAGGAGAATTCGGAGCTGGCTTTCGTCAGTGATGCCAGCTTTGTCCGCCGCTTTTCGACGGGCCCTAAAGTTCAAGGGGGCCACAGTCGCTGACCTTTCCCAGGGCCTGCCCGTTGTCGGGCATGGAGCTCTGCAAGCGACGCCGACGGATTGGGCGAATTTCTGGTCGATCCAGCCAGAGCCTCTGAGGCCCATCCGCTCGAGTGGAATGTCGATTCAGCTGAGCCGCTGCCTCGGTTCACGGGCAATGACGCGAAGGCAGTGCTCAGCTCATTCAAAGGCAGGACCGCACTCGGATGCGATGGTTTCCATCCTCGGTGCGCGGCAAAACTTCCCTCGAACCTCGTGTCTACCCTCGCGCTTCTCCTCCTGTCGTGGGAGGATAGACCCGAACTCGCCGACGTCTGGGCGACCTTTAACGTGTTCCTTCCTCAGGTCACAGGCGGAGTCCGTCCCATCGGCTTGGCCCCACTCTTTGCACGCATCTGGTCCCGTCTCAGGCACAAGGTAGTTGCTAGCAGAGAAGCGACCCTGCCAGACAGCTTCTTTTGGGGGGCCTCGTCTGAGACTGCGTGTGATAAGTCGGCGTGGATCCATAATGTTTGATCTAGCAGCGCTCCCGATCTTCACTTTGTCAGTACTAGCGCGTTTATATATCCACGTCAGCTTTGTGGAATGGCGCCACATCGAGATCTTCTAAGTGCTGCCAGGGACACAGGTTTGCCCCAGAAGCCCCTGAAGCCTCTGTTCGCTCTGCATAGGGGACCCAGGAGGGCCTCGTGCCAGAACTCCACCTCGGACGTAATTTTCGCCAACGGGACGATCGTCGCAGGGTGCTCGTGTGCCACTGGGCTCGCGAAGCTAATGGCGGTGACGGCCGTCCAGCGCGTCGGGGCGAGCTGCCGCTCGCTCAGCATCAAAAACCTGATCGGCGATGCGAATCCACACTGCGTCGGAGGCCCCGACGCGGTCTCGAGGGGGCCCTCCTGGGCGTTCGAGGAGGCCGCGGGCTTGCTGCAGGCCCGAGGTTTGCCCCTTTCTTGGGACAAGATGGGCTTTCGCTCCGATGACGCGGCAACTTCCAGTGCGATCAAGCACGAGGTGGCCGATGCACGGCCCGCGGGAATCCCTTTCCCTGGGCGAGGTCAGTTCCACCGAGACCTCGGGGGGGACACTTGAGACGGGCGTTGCAGGAGGATCGGCGCGGAACTCGCTCGGACCAGGGGCGCGACGGCCAAGGGGGGCCGGTTGCTGACCTTGCAGGGCCTGTGGGGAACAAATTATCACAGTGCGATCCTACCTAGGAGTTGGAGCATCTGGGAAAAGCAACATCTACATCTACACCGACAGCTACATTAACATCTACACCTGCATCTATATATACATCAACATCAACAGCGAGACTCACATCTACATCTACGTCTACACCTGCTGTGCGGTTGCTTTTGCGTTGCTTTGATTTGCGTTGCGTGTGCCTTGTTTTGCTGGTGGTGCTGTTGCTTTGAATTTGCGTTGATGTTATGATATGATATGATCTGATATGATATGCCATGATGCGCTATGCTATGCTATGCTATGATATGCAAGGCTAGGCTATGCTGCGCTATGCTGCGCTATGCCTCTGTGGTATGCTATACTATGCTAGGCGATGCTAGACTGCGCTACGTTATGCTAGGCTATGTTATGCTATGATATACTGCGCTATGCTATGTTATGGTATGATATGATATGCTGCGCTATGGTATGCTATGATATACGATGCTGCGCTATGCTATGCTATGCTAGGCTATGATATGACATGACGTGCTGCGCTATGTTATGCTGTGATATGCCATGCTATCTTGCGCTAGGCTATGCTATGCTATGCTATGCTCCGCTGTTCTATGATATGACATGCGATGCTGCGCTATGCTATGCTATGCTAGGCTATGATATGCTGCGCTGTGCTATGCTCAGCTATGATATGCTATGTTATGATATGTTATGCTGCGCTATGCTAAGCTATGATGTGCTATGCTATGTTGCGCTATTCTATGATGTGTTATGCTATGCTGTGTTATGATATGATATACTATGCCATGCTATGCTATGCTAATGCTGCGCTGCGCTAGGCTAAGCTAAACTGAGCTAAGCTAAGCTAAGCTAGGCTATGTTAACCTAAGCTAAGCTAAGCTAAGCTAAGCTAGGCTAGGCTAAGCTAAGCTAAGCTAAGCTAGGCTAAGCTAAGATGAAATAGGCAACGCTAAGCTAAGGGGACGTAACTAGGGGAACCGCGGGGCGGATACTGCGGGAACCGCCCGGGGCGAGTTGCACTGCCCGGCCCTTTAAGCATACCGAGTAAGAACCCTTGTAGGCAGAGCCTAGGTAGGGAAACACGTTCAGCTGTACATCGAGCTGGCGTGCCATCGAAGGCCCTGCGAGGCGATCCACCGCGGGCGTTCCCAACAGCAGGGTACAGCAGCTCAGGGTGGCCTTCTCTCAACGCGGGGTCTCGGTTCAAGCCTGGATCCTCGGCGGGCCTTTCCCGCGCGTGCGCTGAAAGCGGGTGGCAGGGCGACCCGCTGCTCATCGCCACGGCTGACGCAGTCAACACCTACCTTGTCGCCCTGGCGTCTCGGGCGATCAACGCAGCGATGGTCGCCGCGTTGATGGGTGGAGCGGCGACGCTGCTCGATGGCCCCCGAGCGTGGCTGAAGTGTAAGAACCCGATTGCGGCTCTCATGCTGTCTGCATCGGATATGCTGGAAGTTGCTGGACCCCGTGACCATAGAGGACGATGAGGGCACGTCTTTGGATCTCACTTTCCACTCGGCCAGTTGGATGGCCCACACTGTCAAGCTCGGTGTGAGAAGGCAGATCGAACGAGATGCTCTTGTGCTGCTTCAAGGCGCAGGTACGACCACGGTGGGCCTGCTGGCTTGGCGGCCTGTTCTCGAATGTTTGCACGGCAAGCGGCTGACGCCGCATGAGAGGAGGTCGTTGCGAGGGGTGGTCACGGGCGCCCACTGGACGCAGATCCGTATAGCCCGGGCCTTTGCAGGAGAGTCACACCTCTGCATGCGATGCCAGGATGCCCCTGGTACGCTGTTTCATCGCTTCTTCGTCTGTGATGCTTTTGCGGCCCAGAGTCAATTGCTGACCCCCGATGAAGCCCAGAGAGCGGCTATTCGGATGATGAGGGGCCCGAGGACCGCCAAGACACTTTCGCTCGAGGGCTGCTACCCCATGCAGGCCAAACGTTTCACGGTGGAGCCAGGAGTCAGGACCATGACATCATCGATGTAGACCGCCATGGTTTGGTCTCAGTGCAAGATGGGTGTGTTTTTGTGAACGCCAGCGCCGTCACGGCCCAAGTGCCTGAGTTGTAGGCGGCGGGCTGGGCGGTGTCGGTCTCCAACTCGGAGAGACAGCGTGTCTCTCGGTATCATGGCGCTTACCCTCGTGCTGACAGGCCCAGGTCAAGTTGCCCCAGATGGGGGAGACTACGCGCTGATGGTGACGGCGCAACTGGTGCTCGGCTCGCATCATGTCAAGTCTGATTGCAAGGGCTCGGCTGGCTGTTGCCACAGGCTACGACCGGCTTGTGGGCCAGGCAACTTCCGGGCCCACATGTGGAAGAGAGCTGTCCTGAATGATGACTTCTGCCGTGCTACCTTCAGCCGCGTGAGTGCGCACGCGTCTATGGCAGAAGTCAGGGAAGGCATCATAAGCGAATTTGATCGTAGCTACAACGCTGAGGTTGATGAACTGGCCAAGGCGGGGGTGAGATTCCATGCTGCTAGCGACGATCAGGAAAGGTTTGTCCGAGGAGCTTGCCGCCTACACAAGATGGTGTTCACATACACCGCCGAGTTCGAGGTGTGACTTCCGTGATCACATCTTCCTGAAGCCGAGGAGGATGCAGTGGTGTCTCCTGTGCAGGATGCAGCAGTCAGGGAGGCGTTTTTTCCCCTGGCCATGGCCGGCTCATGGGTATGCGCTGCTGGAATGTTCTGTTGACGGTCAGACACGCTCGATCGCAGCCTCAAAATCATCGTGGTCTAGACCTCCGATGCCGTGGCCGTCTGGGAGGCAGCGGCCGAGTGCACGAGAACACGCGCCGTTTCCAGAGCTCAAGGCGCCCGCAGAGCCTGCACAAGCAGGTTCGGCTTCTTCGTGCGCGCAGGCCATCTGCAGTTGTGGGAAGGAATGTGTGCAAATCCAGGGGTTGGCGGGACCCACTGAGAGAGGACGTGTTCATCAGTCGCCCCAAAGGGAAGATCAGAGCCGAACCGTAGAGATATCTCGACACAGCGTGTATCCTGGCGGACCATGGCCTAACATACCCCAGGTGCTTGGCGTTTGGGGCTCCTCGAGACGATGGAAGAGATGATGAAGATGACCTGGATATGGTGAGCGTCCTGTCTTCTACCAGTGGTTCGTGGTGTTGGATCCCCGTTGGTAAAGACGCTCTACTGAACTCGTTCAGCTTTCAGATCCTGTTTTAGGCAGTTTCACGCCGCCGAGGTGGCTACGACCTTCCTGGGCCCTTGGTGATGCAGGTTGCTGGCCCTTGGGTACCCAGTGCGTTGGTTGGGCTAGCCTCGTTTCGCCACGGTGCGGCTCGAGCGCCGTCGTCGTGGGCCACATTGACTTGCTGGTGCTGGGCCAGCTCAGTGGTGACGGCGCTGGGTGCGCGGCACTTCGGCAACGCCCAGCTCGCGCTGTGCCCCCTCGTGGTCGGCCCCCTTGTGCCGCTGCTGGGGACCGTCCCCGTCCTGCGGGCCCCGCTCTTCGGGGACATGCATGTGAGCACGGGGCTGGCGCAGGCCCCGTGCTTCCGTCGGCGCCTGCGTGGCGCCGTGCCGCTGCTGAGGGTTTGACGGTCCACCCCCCTCTTCTCGGGCTACCACCCAAGGACGACTTCGGGTCCCCTGGGCGGTGGCCTGAGCGGGGGGTAAGGTGGTGCCGTCGAGCCCCTCGGGCCGCTGTCGGCCCCGTACCGCTCGCCTCTCGGCTTCTGCTCGCTCGCTCGCTCGCGCCTCCTCTTCCTCCTCCTCCTCCCAAACCTCCTCCTCCTCCCCAACCTCCTCCTCGCCAACCTCCTCCTCCTCCTCCTCCTCCTCCTCCTCCTCCTCCTCCTCCTCCTCTTCCTCTTCCTCCCTAGGAGCTCAGTCTCTTTACTTGCGACAGCGCCCGCCAGCGACCCCGCCCCCCGCCCCCTCTCCTCCTCCTTCCCTTGTGGCGGCGCGCAGAGGAGCGGGGGTAGGGTGAGGGGGGGGGTTCTTAGAAGGAGGCTGCTTCTTAGAAGGCGTCGGCCTTACATGTATAGCGCGCCTTCTAAGAAGCAGCCTCCTTCTAAGCAATCGCCCTCCTCCCCCTACCCCCCGCTGCG
Organism: Prorocentrum cordatum; assembly: GCA_963575745.1. Lineage (NCBI taxonomy): Eukaryota > Dinophyceae > Prorocentrales > Prorocentraceae > Prorocentrum > Prorocentrum cordatum. Next base: position 372,700 of record CAUYUJ010015282.1, read on the forward strand.
CGTGGCCGACCTTCTCCCCTTCATCACGTCACGATTCTCGCCAGCCCCGTCTGGGAATTAACCATTCTTCAACATTCCCAGACGGCGCTGCCGCGAATCGTGACGTTCCCGGGGCTTACCCCCCTCCCCCTCAGGTCACGCCCGTTGTCGCCAGGGGATGAAATGTGCTTCCAAAGGACCCGACCCTTTTCCACAAGCTGGTGCTCCATGTTCTGAACCTTTTGTTTGGGCGGCCCTATGGACCTGTGAAGGCCACCCGGAAGGCTGAGCATTGGCAAAGCTCCCCCGTCGTGTTTCCTCTTCGCGGAGGCAGAGATGTCGGGGGGCCTTGTTCAGGTAAAGCAGCACGGTGAGAACGCGGCCGTCCACCCGCCCATCTCCGTCGGCGTTGTCGATGTGCGGGCCATCGTAAGGGAACCAACCGCGGCGTACATATAAATTGTCGGAGCTCCGCGCGGAGATCTCGGATCGGTGCTGGGCGCCCTCCCTGGCCAGCGGACCGCGTCCGTGGCGGCGCCAGGGGCGGCGCCAGGGGCGGCGCCAGGGTCGCCGCCAGGAGGGGCCCAGCGCAGACCCGAGAGACCCCCGCGGACCTCCGAACATTCAGGTCTGTGCCGTTCTTGGTTCCTCGACATAACGATGATCCTCAGCACGCGTGTTCACGCGAACGTGTGCTTGTCCACCAAAGCCCTTCACTACTACGCAGGCGGTGTGAGGAGAGTTGGCACAGGCTGCGCGATATCGGTGGAGTCGAGCAGTGTACAGTCGGACCTAGGACAGAAGAACACCCTTCAAGAACATGAGACCCTCCGCCGGCCAACACAAACATAACATCCACGGGTAACCTCCCCAGGGTGCGCCAGAACATCCAACAAGCACGAAGAACACTAGGGTACCACCCCGAATTGACTTCGATCTAATACCTCGGTCCGACTGTAAACGCACATTAGGCCGTTCTTCAAATTCGGCAGCGCCTGCGGACGCAGAGGCGCGTACAGTAATGACCAACGAGATGCCCAGCGAGATCCTCCTCCTCCAACTTCTCCTCCTCCTCCTCCCCAGGAAGAGGAGGAGGACGAGGAGGAGGAGCAGGAGGAGGAGGGTTTAGAGGCCTCACAGATGCGGCGGTCGGAGGATCGCGCCGCATCGCCGATGCATCGGCGATGCATCGTCGATGCATCGCCGAGGCACTGGCGACGTCGGCGACGCATCGGCGACGTCGGCGTGGAGGACTCGGGGCTCCGCATCTGGCCGCATCGCCGGTGCATCGGCGGTGTGCGGCGCGGCCCTCCGACCCCACCTGCCCGGACCCCACCTCGGAGGCCTGAGACTCGAGGACGGACAGAACCCCCGTTGGTAACACGCGGTTTCGTGAAAACGGCCTGGCGGGCGCAGACCTGGACATCGACGGCCGCGGCGCCCTCTCGAGAACCGGAAACGGACCATTCACTGATCGACGTGCCAGGGTGGTGTGTGTGTGTGTCCATCCCCGATGGCCGCGGTGGGCTGACCCCTACGCAAGGGCTCCCAACTTCGCGCTTCGCGCTGCGCGAAGCGCGAATAACTTCGCGCTCTCGCGCCGCCCTCCCAAAGGGAGAAAAGGAGGACGAGGAGGAGGGGGAGGAGAAACGAGGACCGCGAAGCGCGAAGCGCGAATAACTTCGCGCCCTCGAGGGAGCCCTTGCCTACGCCCCGAGGATCATCGGCCATAGCCCTCCCGCCCGCCCTCGTAGCACGCGAGCATGGCGTCGCCGCGCTCCGTGAGGCGGAGGCCGAGGCCGCCCTGCTGCAGCCGCCTGCGCCGGGGGGGCGCCCCGCGGCGCGCGCCACGGCGGGCCCCGGCCGGGGGCCAGCCCTGGCCCGGGGAGCGGGGCATGCGGGCATCGTGCTGCCGTGCGGAACGCAGGAGAAGAGGACGAGGAAGAGGAGGAGGAAGAAGAAGAAGAGGAAGAAGAAGAATAAGAAGAAGAGGACGAGGAAGAGGAGGAGGAGGAAGAAGAAGAGGAGGAAGAAGAAGAAGAAGAATAAGAAGAAGAGGGCGAGGAAGAGGAAGAGGAGCAATCATAACAACAATCACAATCATACCAAGAAGAAAAATCATACCAATCGAAAGAAGAGCAAGAAGAGGCCATGACGAGCGCAACGTCGGGCGAGGCCGCATCGAGACTCCCTGAGATGCCGCGGCTCTGGGGAGACATCTCGGGCGCAGCGGCCTCCTCGGAGCGCCACGGAGGAGCGCTCTGAGAGCGCTGCGGGACGCTCTGGAGCGGGTTTGCTCCCCGCCCTGGCCCCGTCCGGCAGCAGAAGGAACGCCGGGGCTCTTTCTGCCACGGCAAGCCTCGGCCACGCGCGGGCTGTGCGACCTGGAGCCGAGGAGCGGCCCAGAAGCCCGAGCCCCTCTGGAGCCCCGGCTGGTCCTGCTCTCGGCGTCTTGGCTGTGCGCCCTGCTGGCCTGGCGAAGCAGGCATGCGCGCCCATCCTAATCTCCTCCCCGTGTGGGAGGCTGGTGATGGAGATTGCCGGCTCTCCAGCTGATGGGAAGGTGACGCCACCATGCTAGAACAGGCTGAGGAGGAAGAGGAGGAGGAGGAGGAGGAGGAGGAGGAGGAGGAGGAGGTGGGGGTGGGGGAGGGGGAGGGGGAGGAGAGAGAGAGAGAGAGATATGGAGGGAGAGATGGAAAGGGAGATGGTGAGGAGAGGGAGGGGCGAGAAGCGAGATGCCCGATGCGGCCGAATGGCGACTGGCACGAGACACGACAGGCGTATCAATCCTGGGCCCAGGACTGGCCTGGCCAGGACTCCTGCCCTGACCCGCGACGTCTTGATTTTTTCACAACGTCGACCCTGGAGAGCTCGACCCACTCCCCAGGACCAGTTTGTCACCGAGTCGTTTTTTGACGGTCGCGAGGGTCGGTACAGTGGGGGCGCGCATCAAGAAACCATATGGTTTTCGTCAGGGTACCCTGGGTTTCTTCGCTCCGCGCGCTGCGGGGTGACTTCCCGCAGCCGTTGAAGAAGCTGATGCGTGCAGGGTGCTCCAGGCTTCCCCTCGGGTGCACCCCGCGCGCGGGTTTTCAGGGTTGGGTTTCTTGCGAGGGCTTCTTGCGGCCGCGCCAGCACGGAAGGGCCTCCAGGAGGCGAAAGCAGCGAAAGACCGTCCCTCGTGACTTTTGTCATTGCCCGAGGGGGTCTGGGTAGTTGGCGCCCTCTGATCCTGTCCAGCCGGAAGCCGACGTCAGCGATGGCGTCCTCCAGCAGGGCCACCGTCGGCGCCGGCCCCTCCTCTGGAAGAAGACAACCATAGCAAGCAGATGCAATCAGCCCGTATACTAAGGACGCGCGACAAGCCCAAAGCACCGCGAATCATGGACAAAAACGCGACGGGACGACTTTCGCTATAAGGGGCCTCACTGGGCCTCGGGACCGTCAAAAAACATCTCAGGGTGAAAACAGGTTCTGGGGAATGGAGCGAGACCTCGAGGGTCGATGTTATGACAAAAGTCATGACTTCGGCGGTCTGGAAGGATGCAAGGGCCTGGGAAGGCGACGTCGACACTTTGCGAGCGGGGATGCAAGGGCCTTGGACGGCCATGTCGACACTTTGCGAGCGGGACGCGGCCAGCGAAAGCGGTCGAGGATGGGCCTAAGGGGAATGATGCAAGAGTGCCCTTGGAAAGCCGCTCATCTTGACTATGCGAGTCGGAGCTCCTGGTGTTTATCAGAGGACTCCTAGGTGGCGTCCGAGTAGACACGTGGTCGGAGGATCGCGCCACATCGCCAATGCATCGGCAATGCATCGGCGATGCATCGGCGATAAATCGCCGAAGTCGGCGACGCATCGGTGACGTCGGCGTGGAGTAAATTGGGCTCCTCATCGAGCCGCATCGGCGATGCATCGGCGATGCGTTGCGATCCTCCGGCCCCATCTGCTCCGACCCCATCTGGGAGGCCTAGACTTGTGCTCGTGCAATTGTTCTGCGCTTCGATCCTCCCCGCCCGGGGACGAGATGCCGTCCTCCTGAAGCCACAGCACCTTGCAAGAAAGCTGGACCGAACCGAGAGATCGAATCGGATTGGACACGGGGCGGATCGCCGGCGACCAGTCCCGAATCGAATCGAAATCGGATCGCCGCGCCGAGCTCCGGCTGGCACCGGCCGATGCTGATGGAACGTACCAAATCGAATCGAATCGGAATCGCGGCCCCGGCTGGCGAATCGAATCGCATCGCATCGAAGCGTAGGCGGCCCTGCCTTGTCGCCGCGCCGCGCCGCCGGTGCGGTCGGGTCCACCACGCGGCTCAGGAAGACCGTCGCGCCCGGCCTCATCCTGCCCTCGACCGCCTCCGCCTCCCGCAGAGCGCGGTCCAGCACTCCCGGGTGCGCTCCTGTGGACGAAACCGCAAGCAGGGACCGACCGGCCCGGCACTCCTATTTGCCTACCACGAAATGTGCTTAGAGCCCTGACATGTTCTAAGGATACAAAAAGGATTTTAGACCATAAGCCCGATGTGCGAAAACAAAATAGACTCAGCCAGAAATGCTCTGAGAACATTGCGTGCAGACCACACCAGGTTATCAGAACATTCTTCGGTGGGCCTATAGGCACGCCAGGACGCTTCGCCACTGCTCGAGAAACGATAAGTGAGGGGGGGGGACCGGCTCAGGAGGGTAAACGCCGAGCTGGACGCGGCGACACACCGCCGATGGATCGGCGAGAGGCCTCCGACAGCGAAGCTGCATGCTCCTGGGCCGGATGTGCTGTCAGGCCTCTCTCTGCGATCCATGGGCGATTGAGGGTCGATGTGTACCCTCTCGGAGCATGCAGTGGAGGCCAGTGCACCAGAAACCTTCAACAAGAAGCCCGACCCTGAGACCCCATGGCGCCCATTGGCTTCTGGTGAATGGACGCCACGCCTTCCACAGCAAAGCCATCGAAACCCAAGAAACCCGGGGCACCCTGGAGGCAAGCAGGGTTTTCCTTGGCATGGGTCCCCACTGCATCCCCCCAAAAACGTGGACCCTCGGTTTTCTGGCCCTCACTCGGCTCTCTGGCGGCCGGGAGGAGGAGGAGGAGGAGGAGGAGGAGGACAAGCTAGGTGCGCTCGCGTCATATCTGACGTCCTACCCCTCCCTCCCATCCCTTACCATGGCGCTGATTTTCTCTATCCGCGGACGCGTGTCGTAGCGGACCTGTGGCTCCGCGCGCGCGTGCGTAGTGGGTGGTGGTGCGCGTGCGTGCGTGCGTGCGTGTGTGCGTGGTTGTGTGGTGGTGGTGGTGGTGGTGGTGGTGGTGGTGGTGGTGGTGGTGGTGGTGGTGGTGGTGGTGGTGGTGGTGGTGGTGGTGCTGGTGGTGGTGGTGGTGGTGGTGGTGGTGGTGGTGGTGGTGGTGGTGGTGGTGCGGCGCGGTGGTGGCGGGCGGATGGGCGCGCGAGAAAGAGGCCCGCGCTGGGGCGAGAACGCCATCCTGAACGACGGAGGCCAAACACCGATCCGAAAATGAGGCCCACGCTGCAGCGGGAGCACGATTCGGAACGATTCGGGAGCAGAAATGAGGCCGGCGCCTCAGCGAGAGCAGCATTTGAAAAAAACGCAGGCGAAAACCCGTTTCCCGGGAATCCTGTGTAAAAAAAATACGCGGGGGGGGGGTCGGCCATCTTCGGGACGCCATCAGGGGAAGTGGAAGAGTATTTTCATATTGTGTAATTGTGGAGGAGGAGGAGGAGGAGGATGAGAGGAGGAGGAGGAGGAGGAGGAGGAGGAGGATGTAGGAGGAGGAGGAGGGGCAGGGTGCTTCTTGGCACGGGTCCCCACTGCACCGCAGCCCCCGAGCTCCAAGCGCGCACGCCGCCCACCCGACCTCCTCCAGGCGGCGCGCCACGACGTCCAGACGCGCCTCCCGTGGGCGTGAGGGGAAACGGGGCCCTCCTCCTTCTCGTCCTCCTCCTCCTCCTCCTCCTCCTCTCCTCCTCTCCTCTCCTCTCCTCCTCCTCCTTCTCCTCCTCCTCCTTCCTCCTCCGTCCTCCTCTCTCCCTCATTCTCCTCCTCCTCTCTCCTCCTCCTCCTCCTCCTCCTCCTCCTCCTCCTCCTCCTCCTCCTCCTCCTCCTCCTCCTCCTCTCCTCCTCCTCCCCCTCCTGGATTGACGGGGCGGGCCCTGGACCTGTGGAGGCCTTCCCCGGGACCCCGCTCTTCACCCCGCGCGGCAGCACACCGCGCGACTCTGGCGCGTGCTCCTAAAGCTCCTGGGGATGGCAGCGGAGGCCAGTCCAGAAGAAAACTGCCACAAGAAGTCCAACCCTGAGACCCCAGGACGTCCATTGCACACCTCGACTCTGGTGCGTGTTTTTAAACCTCCTGGGGATGACAGTGGAGGCCAGTCTACAAGAGACCTTCCATAAGAAACCCAACCCTATGGCCCCAGGATCTCCATTGATTTTTCCTAACCATCCTGTGGGTCCTCGTTTTGAACAGGCGGTCCCCGCGTTCCCTTCTTCCTTCCTTCCTTCCTTCCTTCCTTCCTTCCTTCCTTCCTTCCTTCCCCCTCCCCCACCTCCGTTCTTCAACTCCTTGCCTCTGCCCTTCGCATGCTCATTTCGGCACACCACTCACACGGTTCGTGGCCCCATAGAAAGCTCCACCGAAGGCCCCAGTGGCCGCGTCCGCTTGCGCCTTCCCCGCCAACCGCATGCCCATTTCGGCACACCGCTCAATCGTTTTGTGGCCCCATAGGGAGCTCCACCGAAGTCCCCAGTGGCCGCGTTCGGCTGCGCCCTCCCCGCCCACCGCATGCCCATTTCGGCACACCCCTGACGCGGTTTGAGGCCCCATAGGGAACTCCACCGAAGGCCCAAGCGGCCGCGTCCGCATGCGCCCACCCCGCCCACCGCGTGTTCATTGTGGCACACCCCACACGGTTCGTGGCCACATAGGGAGCTCCACCGAAGGTCCAAGTGGCCGCGTCCGCATGCGTCCTCCCCGCCCACCGCATGCCCATTTCGGCACACCCCTCACACGGTTCCAGTGGCGGCGTCCGCATGCGTCCTCCCCGCCCACCGCATGCCCATTTCGGCACACCCCTCACACGGTTCGCGGCCCCATAGGGAGCTCCACCGAAGGCTCCAGTGGGAGGGCTCGCATGGCACCACCACACCAAATTCGGCACACCACGATTCGGGGCCCCATAGGGAGCTCCACCGAATGCTCAGGTGGGAGGGTGCGGAAGACACCACCGCGCCCAATCTGGCACACCTCTCACACGTTTCGTGGTCCCATAGGAAGTTCCACTGAAGGCTCCAGTGGGAGGGTTCGCATGGCACCACCGCGTCCAATTCGGCACGCCCCTCACCTTATTCGTGGCCCCATATGGAGCTCTACCGAAACCAGTACCCACAGTGCGGTACTCGCAGCTGCATGTGGTTGAGTCTCTCGTCAAGCTAATCGGTGTGGGAGCGTCACGCTTTCCACGGCAGGACCATCGGAACCCGAGAAACCCAGGGCACCCTGGAGGCAAGCAGGGTGTTTCTTGGCATGGGCCGCCTCCACTGAATATAGGAGCGCCGCGACGACACGCCGTCCATGGTGCGATGGGGGCGGCGCAGTCTTGAGGCCAGCTGTTTTTGGATGGCCCCCAGGGGCCCAGGAAGGACCCGGGTGGAGGCCGAATTTGGGGACACACATCGGCCCTCCCCCGTCCTGAACCTCCGGCGTCGACGCGGACCCCCTAGAGGTCTGGACCTGACCAGCTCGCCTCGTCTGGAATCATCTGTTGACGGCCCTGGGGCCCAGAGAGGGCCGCCGGAGGCTGAAAAACATAGTGCTGCGTTTTTGGCGCGACGCGGAAGAGCGTTGGATCTCCATCGTGGACACCTTTGTGCCCTCATATCTGACGTTGCCAAATAATTCCAACATCGCGCAACATTGCCACGGGAGCCTTGGAGCCGATGGACCTGCGTCATTTTCCGAAACAGATCGATCTGTGAGGGCCCCCGGGCCCGGAGCCGGGCGAGCAGCCATGCCCCCTGTGAACAAAAACTGCAACGCCAATATCACAGGGTCCAGCCCAGCCGACCTCCAACTCCCCCTCCAGCAGCAGCCCGCCCGGGCTCCACAGCACCTCCGCGTCGACGCGCGGCATCCTGACGATCCGCTCCACAGCCTGCCTGGTGGGGCGGCGGCGAAGCCGTTCCGCGACGCCCTCGGCGACGGTCGCAGGGGGCCTCCACCTCCAGAAGAGGGGAGCAAACAGACGCAGCACCCCGCCCTTGCGGATGATAGTGAAGGGGTGGCGGCGCGGGCGAAACGTCCCCAAGTGTAGCCCCCAAGTGAATCCCCATGTGTAGTGTAGCCCCTATGTGTGCAATCAACGCGCATGGCACGGGCACGCGAGAAGATGCAGGGGCCTTTGGGGGCCACGTCGACACTGTGCGAGCAGGGCGCGGCCAGCGAAAGCAGCCAAAAATGGGCCGAAGAGGAAGGATGCAAGGGTAAGTTTCGACAGTCGCTCGTCCTTATGATGGGCCGATTTTCCACCACCAATACCACATGTAGGAGACGGACGACAGGACAGGACAGGACGGGAGCCGATGTGCGCCATGGGGGTCGGCCCTCTAAGAGCTCGGCGGGGGCGCCGGAGCGACGAAACTCAGATGTCGCAGCACATGGTCACTTTACGATCTCGATTGTGTACTATTGGCTCCACTAGTACAATTACTCCCATGAATTGGAACATGCACCGTCGTAAAGAGAAGGGGCGCGTTTGCCTCACATACGTTCGTGCAAAGACCATCACATCGGCCATAGTTGGTGTACTTCGCACACCGATTCCAAAACTCGTCTGTCTTGCTCAGCGGGTCTCCACTCCCAGTGTGAAATTTGTCGCATACGCTCCTCCAGAAACAATATCGATGCATGGACCCATAACGCTGCTTTACTTCAAACCTCGATAACTTCGTGCCGTGCTGTTTGGATTGGGGAATGTTGATTTGTATTCCACAATTTGGTTCCCAAACGTATCCAGCACCAGACCTATGTAACGCGCGTCGTCCTTCACATCGATGAACAGATCGATTTTTAGACTGGATACTCGAGATTCGAACGTCAATTGCGGCCTCCGCCTCCTTGATCGTTTCATCTTCACTAGATACGCGACTCGCCTCACAAGAAGGGGCGCCGTCTCGACTCATCTCACAACTGATGGCATGATCACGAGCGCTTGGCATGATAAGTGTCTCCTCTGCAATCTTTTCCACAAGTACAACTTTGGGAGTTTCGACAACCTTCTCGACGTACTCAAGTCGAGGTACCTCAACATACCAAGTTGTCCCTTACAGTGCTACGATCGGTTCAATTGGAACAGTGTGCTGACAGTACTGATTGGCCTGCACTTCTGCACGCAACGTGTGGGACTCGATTTCGCCAGCCGGCGGATGATATCAGACTGGTCATTCAATATCGCGTCAAGCTTTTCTACGATCACTTCTGCCAAATTTCTACGTTCCCGTCGCGGGTCCGGTCTGCATTGTCATCGCCTTTCCAAACACACATCTTTGCTGCTCGACGTTTCAGTCCATTGCGTTTTGGCCCATGCCATGGCGCAGATGCAGCGAATAAAGGGGATGTTTGTTGACTGCTTGGGGCTTGGGAGTATGATTGGGAGTATTCTTGAGCCATCAACGAGGAGAGCGAGGAGGAGGAGGAGGAGAACCACTGTAAACCCAAGAGCCATCAACGATATTGGACTACACCCTCCCTCCAAGCTCTCTCTTCGCAGGCCCCTACAACGGCTCATTTTTTCCATTCAGGGATCTGCCTCGTTGGGAGACAACCGTTTGAAGACCCGGAAGCCATGCCAAACCTTTGTTCTCGGGATTCCTACGCCACGGATCAACCTGACTGTTGTGCCTTGACGATCCTGCATCGTGCCAGCAAGCCGTTCTTGGGATTTCATCACCGCCAACCGATGTAACTGTTGCACCCGCAAGAGCCAGAATCCTGCCAAAACGCCGTCTCTGGTACGTTGACCGTGGGAATCCGTAAAACTCTTCCAAATTGTGACAACGAATGCGCGCGACGCTCAAGCGAGAACCACATTTTGAAAAGGAAGCGCCCTCAATCCGTGACACCCTGGCAATATCTTAAAACGAATGTACGCGGCGCTGGGCCGAGAGCCACATTTTGAATAGGGGTTGCCTCAATCCGTGAAGCTCTTGAAAATTTCAAAACGAGTGCGCGCGGCGCTAAGGCGAGAGACACATTCTGGAAACGGAATGTCTTCAATCCGTGCCACTCTTGCATATGTTTAGAACGAATGTGCGCGGCGCCCAGGCGAGAGCCACATTTTGAAAACCACCCGCCCTCCATCTGTGAAGTTGTGGCCAATTCTAGAACTTCAGAACCATAACTGGTGAGGAAGTCTCTGGCGAAACGCCCGGCCCGCCCTAAAAACTGGCCTCGGGGTCCGACAGGGAGAACTTACTTCAAGGAAGAGGATTGAAGGAGGACCTCACCCGTCCTGCCTATGGTGGTGGTGGTGGAGGATTGGCCCATCATCTTACTATGCGGATGGATCGTAGCCCCACGGTCCAGCCTCTACGTGTAGCCCCCACTGACGAACGAACAACACACACCCGTACCCATAGCGAGGTCGGAGGAAGAATGACTGGCCATGGGCATGGGTGCGGGTTGTCGGACCCCTGGGGGGGCTTCCGACAACACGCACCCATAGCCAAGGGCTCCTAAGTTCGCGCTTCGCGCTGCGCGAAGCGCGAAGCGCGAATAACTTCGCGCCCTCGCGCCGCCCCCCCCAGAGGGAGAATAGGAGGACGAGGAGGAGGGGGAGGAGAAACGAGGACCGCGAAGCGCGAAGCGCGAATAACTTCGCGCCCTCGGGGGAGCCCTTGCATAGCTCATTCCGTCCCCCTATGGGTATGGGTGCGTTCTGATCGCTCGTCGCCCACGGGCGGCCCCCACGAGTAGCCCACACGTGTCGTCTCCCAGAGGCCGAGGCCTCCCTCCAGCCACGCGCGCGGCGGGAGAGCGCAAGACTGCTACGGCAGGTTCGTGTCGTGTCGACCCCGGCGTTGGTTCCTGACACCGCGGGGATCGTTCAACCTTGAACGATCGGCCATTTCCGCAACGTCCAATCGTTCAACATCGACCGATTCTGGGCCGCCGCCGGCGTTCAACCTTGAACGCCCGCGCTGGGGTCGCCGCCGGTCGACACGACGCAAACCTACCGTAAGGTCCCCTCGCTCTGGCGTTCGGCGGTGCGCGCAGCTGCCGTCGACTGGCGCCAGGCACCCCTCCCTGGACGAGCGAGCAGGTGCGGGCTGTCAGTCCGCGGCGGGGGCTCCTGTTCGAGCCCGTGCGGCAGGTCCTCGTCGCGTCGGCCCCACCGCTGGCTCCTGACACAGCGGGGATCGTTCAGCCTTGAACGATCGGCCGTTTCTAGAACGCTGCATCTTCCAACAATGGGCCGATTTCGGGTCCCTGGCGGCGTTCAACTTTAAGCGCTGGCGGCGGGGCCGCCTCCAGTCGACACGACGCGAACCTACCGCACCCCCATCCGACAACATGTACCCATAGTCCCCTCCTTCCCACCTACAGGTATGGGTGTGTGCTGTTCCTTCGGAGCGCGCCAGGGGCTGCGGCCGGGGGGGTTCGGCGCCGATCCAGGAGACTTGCGCGGACCCCCGAAGGTTACCGGGAGGCTGGAAGTACACATGGCTGGAATCACATGTGGAACATCTGGAGATCACGTGCTGGACACACATGCGGAAGCCAAGCGTACCCCGCCATAGAAGGGGCGAGTGCTGGAACGACACGCGGCCGAGTGTGTATCCAACTTTCCCCTATGCCACGCACGTCATGCGTATCCATGCAATTCCTTGTAATCCCACTCGCCCTCTGGGCGTGAGTGGTTTCGAGAGTTTCCTCTTCCATGTTCCCCTTCTTTCCCTACGGGGAGGGGTGTCTCACTGCTCCTTATTAGAACACACCGCCACCCCCCCACCCGACCGGTGACAAGCCCAGGACCATGAGGCCCCCTCCACCACGCCTGTCGCAAAAGAAATGTACATGCGCTTGGCGGCCAAATCTTGGGTCATGTTCGGGGGGGCCGCGAGCTCTTTGGTTTGTTTTGTGACAGGGACGGCGGGCGTGTCAGCATATGGCCTGGCGTACGCAGTGCCACCATCCCTGTTATCAAAACCAAACAATGTGCACTTCGCGGGAAATCTGGATCACGCGCGGGTGCCCCGCGATCACTTTGCACTGGTTGTTAACAGGGACGGCGGGGGTGCTGGCATGTTCCCTGCTGTGTGAAGGCCCGGTGGGCATCATGATGGCCACTCCGCCGCGATGGTGCCCTGGATTTCGACAAGGATGGTGGGGTCCGACATGTTACCCGATGTGCCCTCCCCCTCTCCCCCCCTCCCCTCCCCATTCCCCTCCTCCTCCTCCTCCTCCTCCTCCTCCTCCTCCGCCTCCTCGTCCTCCTCCTCCTCCGCCTCCTCTTCCTCCTCCTCCTCCTCCTCCTCCTCCTCCTCTTTCTCCTCCTCCCTGTGCGTGCCCGGAACGTGGCGCACCCGGCGCGGCTGGCGCATGCGGCATCCGTGGCGAGCGTGGACCACGCGGCGCAGCTGGCGCACCGGGCGCGCCCGGCACGCCAGGGGCCCACGAGGCGCGCCCGGTGCGCGCCCGGCGCGCCCGGTGCGCGTGGCGCGCCCTTCCCCAGCGTGGCGCGCCTGGGGCCTGTGCAGTCGGCCCGTATCATAAGGATGCGCGAGAAGGACGCAGGGGGAGGAGGAGGAGGAGGAGGAGGAAGAGGAGGGAGGAGGAGGAGGAGGAGGGAGGAGGAGGAGGAGGAGGAGGAGGAGGAGGAGGAGGGAGGAGGGGAGGAGGAGGAGGAGGAGGAGGAGGAGGAGGAGAGGAGGAGGGGGAGGAGGAGGGGGGGAGAGGAGGAGGAGGAGGAGGAGGAGGAGGAGGAGGAGGGAGGAGGAGGAGGGAGGAGGGAGGAGGGCCCGACGCAGGAGCCTTGGTCGCCCACTTCGAAGCTTGTCGAGGGGGGCGCGGCCAACGAGAGTGGTCAAGGATGGACCGAGGAGGCAAGGATGCAAGGCTACCCTTGGGAGGGTCGCCCATCCTTGCTGTGCGGGTTGACTGTGCTGCCAGTGGCTGCCCCTCCACAGGCGGCCGCTGAATGTGCGGAAACTCGGGCTCTGCTGCTGTGCTTGGAGGGCGAGCAGCAGAGGGCCAAACGGCTTGCGTCAGGTAGGGGTGTCGTGACCCCTCGCCCTACCCCCTCGCCTGGACCTGGACGGGGGGGGGGTCGGCGAGGTGTCAGAGCGTCCAAGAAGACCTCAGCGAGAAGGCAATAATCGTTGAATATTAAAAGGTCTTTGCACATTTTGGCCACTCAGGGGGGCAAGGCTAATTAAGTACCCCCCTTCTTCGATCGAACTCCTCCAAGAAGGCTCCAATATTGCCCCAAGGCTTCCAAGAGTGGCCTGAGAGGACCCCAAGAGGCGCCCAGACAGCCTCAAGAGGCCTCCAAGAGGTTCCCAAGAGGCTCCCAAGACACCCCCAAGGGGGTCACCGAGGCACTCCCGAGGCACCCAAGCCGCTCCAGGAGGCCCTCGGGACCGCCAAAAGGCCGCCAAGCCGCCCCCCAAAGGACACCCACAAATTCTCACGAGACATCCGAAGAGACCCTGAGAGGCATCCAAGAGGCCTGTCCCCCTTCCCCTCTGATCCTTCCTTTATCCTCCTCCTCTTTGGGTATGTAACCTTCCCCGATCCCTTATTCCGCTGCATGCTCCTCCACATCCCTGATCAAGGCAACGCCTGGGCATCGTTTCTGGATGGGCTTGTCGGGTTACGCGAACGTCTAGAATATCTGCCATGGTGAATCGTGGAACATCGCGACTGGAGTCCTCGCCGCGACCTTGATCCATGAAGGTCCTGGGCCCGACCCCGGGGGAAACCGACCGAAGTGGAAACAAAAAAACGCCCAGATCTCAAGGCATGTCGTCCCAGAGATCCGAAGCCTTGAGTTTTTCAATACGGGGTCCATGGAAATTTCCAAGCACCTGGTTGTCATCCTGAATCGAAAGTTTACCGGTTTCTGGGCACAACTAAAGCGCCCAGAAGCCGGAACTAGCGACACACCTCTAACTTGCCCCACACCCCAGAGGTTGGGTTTGCGTAATCAGATACAATGTTCGCCAGCGCTCGTTGCTTGGTAGCAATCAATGTTAGACAACATATGTATTGCAACGTGCGTGGTGCAGCCTTCGTAGTGCGCTGTAAAAGTTGTGCAATCTATGTGAGTAGCCTGCGTTGTGCAATCTATGTTGTGCAATGTTTGGTGGAACAGCTTATTTAGGGCAATCTATGTGATGCAATCCACTTTGCTGAACTTGAAGTCGTCATCTCCACTGCTCGCGCAAGCATCCCACCCACCTGCAACTTGATTTGCAAAACCTCTGAAGACCGACTACGACGACATCGACGACAGCAACTAGGACGACACCGACGACATCTCCAACGACTTCGACGACGACGCCGACGCCGATGCCGACGACGGCGAAGACGACGACGACACCAACGAAGGCGACGACGAGGGAGGAGGAAGGACGACGACGGCGACAACGACGACAACGACGACAACGACGAGGGAGGAGGGAGGACGGCGACGACGCGAACGACGACGAAGGAGGAAGGACGGCGACGCCGACGACGAGAACGACGAGGGAGGAAGGAAGACGACGACGACGACAACGACGACGACGACGGCGACGAAATAGGAGGGACGACGACGAGACGCCGACGACGGACGACGACGACGACGAGGGAGGAGGAGGAAGGACGACCACGACGACAACGACGACGGAAACGACCACGACGCCAAAGAGGACGACGACGACGAACACGAGGAAAGACAGAGGACGACGTAGGCGACGACGACGACAACGACGTGGGAGGAGGGAGGACGGCGACGACGACGACGACGACGACGACGATGACGCAAGAGCGCGCGCGCACGCTTTTGTTGAAAATCCGTGTTGCGACACCTTGTGTTTTGTGTTTTTGTATGTTTTTTGGACACACAATTTTGAAATCCTTCCGAAACCGATGGGTTTTGAAGGTTTTCGGCATACGCGCGCGACGACGCGCGCATCTGCACTTCGTCACACTGTTTGCGGGGGATTCTCGCGACGGCACACGCGCAAGGGCGTTCGACAGATTTCGACATGAGCGCGCGCGAAGCCCGTTTGGTAGCATTTTGTTAAAATCTTGAAAAGCCTAGTAGTTTTCTCGAGATTTCGCAAGAGCTTTCGCGGAAGCTGTTTTAGCAACTCTGTGTTGCGAAACCCAGTGTTTTTGTATGTTTTTTGGGAAGCTGGATTGCGACATCCTTCCCGCACCAAGAGTTTTTGAAGGATTTCGGCATGCGCGCGCGACGACGCGCGCGTGTGCACTTCGTCCCGTTTTTTTGCAAGGGATTCGTGGAAAAGTGTAATGCTAGAACAAAACATGTCACGGCATAGTGTTTTTAAAACAAGGGAACCTCAGAGGGGGGGAAACCGGCCTAGGTGGGATGGTATGACTTCGTATTTAGGATGGACGAGTGTGCAGAACTTATTTGAAATCATACTATCCCAGGGGGAACCTATAAGTCCGGGGGGGGGAATTTATTGTCTTTCTAGAAAGGAGAATCTACGCCATGCACTTCACACTGCCGAAATTGACAATTCCACGGTTCCCGCAATCATCCCGCCCTCCGACCCACACATTCAGCTTGGTTAAAAAACAAAAGCCATGCGACGGCGATTGCGATGATTGCCTGGCGCTGGCTGACGCATGGCTGCGGCAGCGCTATCGCGCGCAAGCGCTGGCGCAGAGCGGCCCGGCCAACGAATCTGGCGCGACCGACGCGGCCGTGGTTGCGTTAATCGCTGGGTGCTTCCCAACGCGTCCTGCCAGACGCGCCGACGCGCGGGCACTTCAATGCGAGTCGGTGGCTCGGGCGGGCGCAATACGATGGCGACGTCGACGCAGGCAGGCACGAAGATGATAGCAATGAGGCCGGTGGCGACGATTGCACTGACAACGGCAAGGCCAATGATGGCACCGATGCTGATCACGCCGATGACGATAATTGCGTCCAGGTGTCGGTGATGAAGGTCTTGTTCAGCAACATAAGTTCGACGTGCGCGCGCGGCGGACGCGCGCGAGTGGCCCGCATGGAACTGTTAGACAGGGGTCGTGTCCCCCCCAACACGCGAGCGGGGTTCGAATGATTTCGACCTGCGCGCGCGAAAGGAATGAACCGATGGTTTTCTTGAGAATTCGCAAGAGCGCGCGGACTTGGTCGACCAACCATGTTGAAAAACAAAAAAACATAATTTCATATCCGATATGTGGACATTAGGTTTTGTACCCCTCGCGCAACCTAGAAGGCTTCTGCAATATTCTGGCATGCGCGCGTGACGGCGCGCGCGTGTGCACTCTGCCCAAACATTCGCAAGGGATTGTTGCAGAATGGTAAATGTTGGTCGACGAACGTGCGCACATACTATGATTGGGCAGGGATGACGCGGGGAGTCGGAGCCAGCCAGGCTAGGATGAAAGGGATTCACAAGGGAACGATCCGGCAGACACATACGTAAACTGCACATCTCCCGGGGGCGCGGATGACCCCAGGGGGTGCGTGGTGTGGTTCATTCTCGTTCAGTGTATAAAAAAACAAATGTTTTGCAACACGCGTGGTGCAATGAATGTGAGGTTATCGGTTCGGTGCGCAACTTATGCGCTGAAACCGACGCGGTGCAATATGTTTGATGATGTTGTGCGATCTACGTGGTGCGATCAACGTGGGGCAGTCTATGTGGTGCAACATTTCTGGTACAATCGGCGCGATTCAATTCACCCTGCCGAACTCGAACTTGTCGACCCCGCTGCTCGCCAGTCATCCCATTCGACCACCTGCAGCTTGGTTTGCAAAGTCCACGCGGCGGCGATTGCGACGACTGTTCGGCGCTGGCTGACGCATCGCTGCGGCTTCGCTGGCCCGTGCACGCTCGCGTACAGGGCGGCCAGCTAGTCTGGCGCGACCGACGCGGCCGCGGTGGCGCTCACCGCTGGGCACTTCCCAGCGCGTCTCGCAGGCCGCACTGACTCGCGGACGCTTCAGTGCGAGTCGGTGGCTCGGGCGGGCGCAATACCGTGGCAACACCGACAGAAGGCAGACACACATATGATAATAGCGATGCTGGTGGCGACGATGACAACGACGACGGCGAAGTCGATGACGGCGCCCATGCTGCTCACGCCGACGACGATAATGGCGTCCAAGTGTCGGTGGTGAAATCTTGCTCAACCAAAGAATTTCGACATGTGCGCGCGGCCGACGCTCGCGAGTGGCCCGCATGGTATTGTTCGACAAGGATCGTGCCCCCATGCTTCCCCAACAGGCGCGCGGGGCCGTTCGAATGATTTTGACATGCGCGCGGCTCGTGTGCTCGAACTTGGTGAACATGTTCGAAACCCCCGTATGATTTCTTGAGAGATCGCGCGGGTCTTCCTCCTGTTTCTGAAACATCAATCTGCAAAAGGTAAGTTGGAATCGCCACGGGAACTAAGGCTTGTGAACGATTTCGGGATGCGCGCGCGACGGCGCGCGCAAGGACCTTGTCCAGTTTTCCGTAAGGGATTCTTGGATCTGTGATGAGCGACTGCGCGCACATAATACTTGTTGTCAGGGATGGCGGAGAAAAAAGGTTCGAATACAGCATATTTCGAACGAGCGATGGGCAGCATCATTCAAATTGTACAACCCCGGGGTGTTGGTGGTAGATCCTTGTTTCTTTTTCCCAACCATCCTGTGGTGTTGGGTCCTCGTTTTGAAGAGACAGCGCCCCGCGTCCACTCCTCCCGCTGCCCCTCCCCCTCTTCCCTCCTCCCCCTCCTTGCCTCTGCTCTCGGCACACCTCTCACGCGCTTCGTAGCCCCATAGGGAACTCCACCGAAGGCCCCAATGGGGGTATCCACATGCGGTTCCCCCACCCAGGGCAGCGTTTCGTAGCCCCAGAGGGAGCTCCACCGAAGGCACCAGAGGGGGGTGTCCACATGCGGTTCCCCCACCCAGGGCAGCGTTTCGTAGCCCCAGAGGGAGCTCCACCGAAGGCCCCAGTGGGGGTGTCCACATGCGGTTCCCCCACCCAGGGCAGCGTTTCGTAGCTCCATAGGGAACTCCACCGAAGGCCCCAGTGGGGGTGTCCACATGCGGTTCCCCCACCCACGGCAGCGTTTCGTGGCCCCATAGGGAGCTCCACCGAAGGCCCCAGTGGGGGTGCCGCATGCGGTTCCCCCACCCAGGGCAGCGTTTCGTAGCCCCATAGGGAGCTCCACCGAAGGCCCCAGTGGGGGTGTCGCATGCGGTTCCCCCACCCAGGGCAGCGTTTCGTGGCCCCAGAGGGAGCTCCACCGAAGGCCCCAGTGGGGGTGTCCACATGCGGAGCGTTTCGTAGCCCCCGAAGGCCCCAGTAGGGAGCTCCACCGAAGGCCCCAGTGGGGGTGTTCGCATGCGGTTCCCCCACCCAGGGCAGCGTTTCGTGGCCCCATAGGGAGCTCCACCGAAGGCCCCAGTGGGGGTGTTCGCATGCGGTTCCCCCACCCAGGGCAGCGTTTCGTGGCCCCATAGGGAGCTCCACCGAAGGCCCCAGTGGGGGTGTTCGCATGCGGTTCCCCCACCCAGGGCAGCGTTTCGTAGCCACATAGGGAGCTCCACCGAAGGCCCCAGTGGGGGTGTTCGCATGCGGTTCCCCCACCCAGGGCACCGTTTCGTGGCCCCATAGGGAGCTCCACCGAAGGCCCCAGTGGGGGTGTTCGCATGCGGTTCCCCCACCCAGGGCAGCGTTTCGTAGCCCCATAGGGAGCTCCACCGAAGGCCCCAGTGGGGGTGTTCGCATGCGGTTCCCCCACCCAGGGCAGCGTTTCGTGGCCCCATAGGGAGCTCCACCGAAGGCCCCAGTGGGGGTGTCCACATGCGGTTCCCCCACCCAGGGCAGCGTTTCGTAGCCCCAGAGGGAGCTCCACCGAAGGCCCCAGTGGGGGTGTCCACATGCGGTTCCCCCACCCAGGGCAGCGTTTCGTGGCCCCATAGGGAGCTCCACCGAAGGCCCCAGTGGGGGTGTCCACATGCGGTTCCCCCACCCAGGGCAGCGTTTCGTAGCCCCATAGGGAGCTCCACCGAAGGCCCCAGTGGGGGTGTCCACATGCGGTTCCCCCACCCAGGGCAGCGTTTCGTAGCCCCATAGGGAGCTCCACCGAAGGCCCCAGTGGGGGTGTCCACATGCGGTTCCCCCACCCAGGGCAGCGTTTCGTAGCCCCATAGGGAGCTCCACCGAAGGCCCCAGTGGGGGTGTCCACATGCGGTTCCCCCACCCAGGGCAGCGTTTCGTAGCCCCATAGGGAGCTCCACCGTAGGCCCCAGTGGGGCTGCCCTCATGCGGTTCCCCCACCCAGGGCAGCGTTTCGTAGCCCCAGAGGGAGCTCCACCGTAGGCCCCAGTGGGGGTGCCCGCATGCGGTTCCCCCACCCAGGGCAGCGTTTCGTAGCCTCACAGGGAGCTCCACCGAAGGCCCCAGTGGGGCTGCCTGCATGCGGTTCCCCCACCCAGGGCAGCGTTTCGTAGCCCCAGAGGGAGCTCCACCGAAGGCCCCAGTGGGGGTGTTCGCATGCGTCTCCACTACCCAGAGGTAGCGCCGCCGAAAACGATATTCACACTTGCGGTATTCACAGTTGCATATGGTTGGGTCCTTCGCCAGGCTAATTTATTTCCCCACATGCTTCGTGGGGTTATGGTTTTCTTCCCTGCCGCGCCGCACCCGCGTCTCCTCACACCTCCTCTCCTCTCTCTTTCTTCTTCCCCTCACCCACACACACACACGCACTTCACTCTTCCCCCCCTCGTCACAGCACTGCTCAGCTCAGCTCAACTCACCTCAGCACAGCACAGCACAGCTCAGCTCAGCACAGCACAGCTCGGCTCAGCTCAGCACAGCTCAGCACAGCCCAGCACGGCTCAGCTCAGCACAGCACAACACAGCTCGTGACACTTTCTCGACACCACAGGGGGTGCGCAGGGGTTGGTCTCTCAGCTCGGCCGCTATCCACGACACTGGCGCAAAGGCTAGCAGGCGTGGCAGTTTCTCGACACCAAAGGGGATGGGCAGTGGGTGGTCTCTCAGCTCGGCCGCTATCCACGACACTGGCGCAAAGCCTAGCAGGCGTGGCACTTTCTCGACACCACAAGGGGTGCGCAGGGGGTGGTCTCTCACCGCGGTTCCTATCCACGACACTGGCGCAAAGCCTAGCAGGCGTGGCACTCTCTCGACACCAAAGGGGGTGGGCAGGGGGTGGTCTCTCAGCTCGGCCGCTATCCACAACACTGGTCGCAAAACCTAGCAGGCGTGGCACTTTCTCGACACCACAGGGGGTGCGCAGGGGGTGGTCTCTCATCGCGGCCCCTATCCACGACACTGGCGCAAAGGCTAGCAGGCGTGGCACTTTCTCGACACCACAGGGGGTGCGCAGGGGGGGGTCTCTCAGCTCGGCCGCTATCCACGACACTGGCGCAAAGCCTAGCAGCAGCGTGGCACTTTCTCGACACCAAAGGGGGTGGGCAGGGGGTCTCTCAGCTCGGCCGCTATCCACGACACTGGCGCAAAGCCTAGCAGGCGTGGCACTTTCTCGACACCACAGGGGGTGGGCAGGGGGTGGTCTCTCAGGGGGTGGTCTCTCAGCTCGGCCGCTATCCACGACACTGGCGCAAAGCCTAGCAGGCGTGGCACTTTCTCGACACCACAGGGGGTGCGCAGGGGGTGGTCTCTCAGCTCGGCCGCTATCCACGACACTGGCGCAAAGCCTAGCAGGCGTGGCACTTTCTCGACACCAAAAGGGGTGGGCAGGGGGTGGTCTCTCAGCTCCGCCGCTATCCACGACACTGGCGCAAAGGCTAGCAGGCGTGGTACTTTCTCGACACCACAGGGGGTGCGCAGGGGGTGGTCTCTCAGCTCGGCCGCTATCCACGACATTGGCGCAAAGCCTAGCAGGCGTAGCAGCCGTGGCATTTTCTCGACACCAGAGGGGTTGCGCAGGGGGTGGTCTCCCTATGCGTGCCAGGGTCGTCCAGGCATAGCAGGCGTGGCGTTCTCTCGACACCAGAGGGGGTGCGCAGGGGGTGGTCTCCCCATGCGTGCCAGGGTCGTCCAGGCATAGCAGGCGTGGCATTTTCTCGACACCAGAGGGGGTGCGCAGGGGGTGGTCACCCTATGCGTGCCAGGGTCGTCCAGGCATAGCAGGCGTGGCATTTTCTCGACACCAGAGGGGGTGCGCAGGGGGTGGTCTCCCTATGCGTGCCAGGGTCGTCCAGGCATAGCAGGCGTGGCGTTCTCTCGACACCAGAGGGGTTGCGCAGGGGGTGGTATCCCTATGCGTGCCAGGGTCGTCCAGGCATAGCCTCTAGTGCGGGATTGCGTATTACCTCTCGTATCCAAGTGCCAGGCGACGCCGGATATGACCGTCACAGATGACTCCTCAACCCCTCCTCTCCCCCCACACGTCCTCCCCCCCCTTTCAACGACCACAGGGGGCACCTGAGAGCATGACTGCGGTGGTAGTGGTAGCGCGGTTCACACAAGACATAAAATCAGTATGCGGGGTTCCTCGGTAGCGTAGTTTTTTCCAGAGAACAAATTCTATATGGTGCAACCTATGTTGCGCAGTCTGCGCGGCAGAGGGGCGGCGACGAGTGTGAGCCGACGATCGGATCGAGAGGGACGGACGGGCGCGGGGAGAGGGCGACTGAGGGTCGCTGGGGCCCGCCTCTCCTCCCCACGTTTTCAGAGACTTGAGCCACAACAATCGCAGTGCGCGCACGCCTGCAGCACAGAATAGCAAAGCACGAGACTATTCACACAGGCTCCCAACACACCTAGCTCGAAGGGTGGGGTGGCAAGGATATACAAGACAGTGCCCCCTATTTTAGCACCCTTCGAGCTCTTGCAAAATCAGCGCAGACAGAACGCCAGGCCCCTCCCCGCGGTCCCCGAGTTCCCCCCCCACGAGGGTACACGGCGGGCACGGCCCGAGCATCCCTGAACTTCAGCCGCAGGATGTAAGTCCTGGCGGCCGCGTCGCTTCTTCTCCTTCTTCTCGCGAGTCTCCTCCTCCCCCGTGCTCGATCACGGGCTGAGAGCTCAGAGGCCTGAGCGCCACGACGGCGTCTGCTTCTCTCGTCCCCGCCTGGGCCTCCTCCCTCTCGCCGCCTGCCTCCTCCTCCTCCTCCTCCGGGCTCCGCCCTGTGATCCTCTCCTTGGCGGACGACTCCTGGGCCAAGACTTTCCTCGAGGGCGCCCGAGACCGGGACTTGAGCGCCAAGTTCAGTGACCTCTCGTCGAGCGATCCCGTCTCATCTGTGAGCGCCAGAGTGCCTTTCCCCATCAAATCGGCCAAAGCATAATTGCCGCGCTGGGGGTCCACCTTGGCCAGACTGTCGGCGGGCATTTTACAGTGGGGGGCCCACCTGATCGTCGAGAGGTTGGCGACCATCGAGTCCCTAACTATGGCCATCTCGATGCTGTTACGTCGATCAGCCTTACTCCCTCCGCAGTTCTTTGACAGGGTGTCGAAGAGGCTCGCAGCGTCTACGATGGAGATCCCCTGGGAGGCTACCGCGATCTCGCAGTCGTCCGGGGGGGCGACGGCGAACGGGCAGGCGGAGCGGGAGTTCCACCAGTCGGGCCCCCGAACGTCCCCGTACAACGCGCCCCTAAAGACCGGCCAGATCCACTGCCCCTCTGCTAAGGCACCTGAAAGACTCAAGGTCTCGGCGGACAGGGTGGACGACACGACGCGACGGAGACGCTGACTGCGCCAGGAGAGCAGAGAGACCTTCGCACGTTGGTTGTGCCGAATGCGGGATTCCCCGAGCAGGACCATCCAGGCCCCTTGGGCCCCGTCCCGCTTGGCGGAGCCCGGACCGCCTGCATCGCTGCAGGTGATCACGGTCACCGCTGCCAGGTCAAGCGGCCAGATCGTAATCGTATTACATGCGGTTCCGCGAAGGTATCTAGCAACGCGATTAGCCATCATGGCCGAGGCAACAGTGACATGAGGGCATTCCGCACTGAGAATGGACGCAGACCCCGAAACGTCTGGCCTCGACTGGCGCCCGACCCACAAGATCTTAGCGACCAGTCCCGTGTAGTCCCGGAGCTCTCGCTCGTCGAGCAGCTGCTCTGGCTGTCCCGTTCTCTGGCGGTCTAGCTTCATCGGTCGAAGTTGCTCCAGCACGTATTTTTCTTGATCAACCAAGATACGCCCGTCTGGCATCTGACGTATGCGACGGCCGGCATACTCGGCTTCTCCAGACTGCCATTTTCCGAATTTAAACCTGCTGGTAAGTTGCTCCTTAAGAGCCTTCTCGTACAAAGGGTCAGTGGCGATAATCAAATCATCGACTTCGATGACGATCAACGACTTCAATCCCCCCGTGGGGTAGTGGGCGACCCAGAGGCACGGTTCGAGCAGGGACCGACGATAGCCGAGCGAGCGAAGGAAAGCCGTCAGCGTCTGATGCCACCTGATCGGGGCATCGTTGAGCCCGTATACAGGCGCGACCAACTCAAGCAGGCTTCCTTTCGGCACGTCGACGCCGTCACATGGTTCGACGTAGATCTTACCATTCGGACGACAGAGAGGATCAGCTTGGCAAAAGGCATTCTTGCAGTCTGCGATCTGCAGCTGCCATTTCTTGCCAGCGACCAGCTGTGGAGCGACGAGATCGGCCTCCTCTTGAGGCGTGGGCGCGTACACCTTCAGGTTCTCCGCGTCCGGATCGGCATAGCCCCGGACGCACCATCGCGACTTCGCGCGCGCCTTCGCCTCGGTGCCCTCCTGGGGCTTCCACCGACGCACCATCCTCGACGAGAGGATCCTCGATGGGGTCCTTACGGCGAATGAAGGCGGCCTCGGGGGGGGGAACGACACGCGCGGCCTTCGTCTGGGTCATCGCTGACCACTCGACCGCGTCCGACTCACGGAACTGAGCTCGCTCCTCCGGGCTCAGATGCTTCCAGACGACTTCCTGACCTCGCTTCGTCCCTGCGTCCGGCTTGGCTGACGAGGATGACCCACTCACGACGAAAGTACCTCCCTCGGGGGACCGAGCGCTCCCAGCATACACCTGAAGAATCTCCGCGAAGAGGCCCAGATCCTGAGGGTCCGCCTCGCTGTCATCGGCTGGCCCGAGATCGATCCAGAAGTCCCCAGTGCCCCCCTCGGGTCCCTCGGCGAGGCCCACCAGTGGCCCTGGCTCGATCCCTTCTCCGGGACTGCTTAACTTTTCCCATTCCTGAACTCGTTCGACAACGGAGGAGCCCCCGTTGGCTTCGACTGGGGTCACCCGAAGGTCCTGGGTTAGCAGCCCTCGAACTGGGGATCCCGGACGCCGTGTGTGAGTCGAGACTCGAGTGACTGCTCGTGGAGAGCGGTCTCGATCGGCGCTCCGAGCCGTCTCCTCCGGTGGCGGTCTCGGCGCGGTCTGGCCGCCGGTGACCTGCGGCGGCAGGGCTCCGGGGGGCGACACTTGACTGTTCGTTCGAGGACGGGGCGCGGGGGGGCCTGGCAACTCGGGTGGAACGTGAAGCTTCTCCTCCTTCTCTCTGGCATCCCCCGGGTCGGAAAGGGCCTCCGGCATCCCAGGAGCTGGGCTCGGAGGCACTGACTCCCCTACTTCACGCACTGATCCGGGATCAGAGCGAAACGAGGCTGGCTCTGGGACGGGCTGAGGCTCCTCATCCAGAGTAGGTCCTGGGGCGTGGCCGCCGTGCCTTCCGCTGGCTTCGCCGGGGGTAAACGGGCCGCCGGCTTCCTCGGCCCGGGGGCCCGCGGTGTCCCAGGCTTCCTCGGAAGGAGGACCCTCCTGCGTCACATCAAGAGCCCCGATACGGCGACCGGGATTCTTGACCTGCTCCTGGAGGCTCCGGAACTCCGCAGTGTCCGCCAGCTCGGCTCCCTGGGCTTCAACCCTGGTGGCGGCCCGGACTTGCTCGGTGCTGCATTTCCAGAGCTTCGTCCTCATCGCGACCCACACTGTGGTGCCGCGTTGCGCCACGACGGCCCCGGGGCCCACCCAGCGGTCTCGCTGCAGAGAGTGGCTCTTGGCCCCGACAAGCTTCCTCCAGACGTAGACCCACTGCCCAGGAACATGCGCTCGATCGGCGTGGTGCCGCGCCCGACTGGCTTCTGACACGCGTGATCTCGCATCGGCCGACATGAGTGCCAGCTTGGCCTGTTCCCGAATTTGATGCTTCCTCGCGAACGCCCCTGCTGCAGAGTCGCAGCCTTCGACATTCCCCTGGATCACGTCATCGACGCCAACATCGTCCACCCCCTCATCGCTGAGCAGGGCCCGGGGGAGACGGGGTTCTCTCCGAAGACTAGCTGGCACGGGGAGTACCCTGGGCGGTGGTAATATCTGTTCTTTGCAGCCACCGTCTCGTAAATGAGGAGCTCCACTTCCTCGAGGGTGTTGGGGTGCACAACTTCCGAGGCCTTCGAAACCGCATCCTTGATCTAGCCTCCGTGTCTCTCTGCCCTGCCGTTTTGCCAGGGAGAGGTCGAGTCGCACACGTGTTGGAAGGTTCCAACGCGTTCGCACCCTCTCACGAACGCTCCGAGGAATTCCCCCCCGCCATCGCTGATAAGAACCTCGGGGGGACCGAAGATCCGCAGCCAGCATCGCTCGAAAGCGGCCCAGAAGTTCTCGGAACTCAGGGCGTCGTTGGGCGGTATCATGTGACACTGCTGAAACCCTGATCCGTGGTACGGCGATTTTGGTCCCCAGGACCGTGACGAAAAAACAATCGACCGCTACCACGCGGTTGAAGCGATAGGTCCTCGGGACCGCGGCCCGACGACGCCAGGTCGGCTTGGCGTGACTGTCACACTGCTCGCAGCGGAAGTCATGCCTCACGTATTCTAAAACGTCGGACCGGGCGTGTGCTAGCTTCAACAACTTGAGAAACGCGTCCCGAGGGGGGGGGGCAAGGTTGATGTGCGTCTTCAAAACTTCCCCCTGAAGCCCCTTACTGAGCTTCCTGCTGGGCCGGGGCTCCCCCCCATCTTCTACTGGGTCCCCCTCGGAGGCGGAGTCATCTGCCTCCTCGTCGGCGGCCAGTGTGGCGGCCGCCGGTTCCTGAGGGCGGGAGAAAGAGGCAAACTCGTCCTGATACTCTTCGCGGTGTCCGAGAGCAGCGATGCGGGTCGATTCGAAAATCCCCTCACTGATGGCTTCGACGAGGTCGGGAGGATACTCCTGAGCGGCACGGGTCATAGCCCGGCCGCGCAAGTGCTGATGCCTGCGTTCCCCCTGACATCGACGCAGGAGGGGTCTCAACAGCGTGGGGCGATTCGTAAGACATCTGGTGGGTTTCTTGTTCGGTCCCCCCCCCTGAACGGCCAGTCCGTACTGGCAGAGATCGGCGACCCTGGAGACCACGCCTGGTCGACTCGAAATCTCCCGCACCGAGGCGAGCTCCCACGAGCAGGCTCCCTCCGGATGCTCCAGAAGGAACCCCCTACCCCTGGCCATCTGGTACTCGGCCACTCTCATGCAGAAGGACATGAAACGAATCCCCTTTTCTTCGGCTTCTCGAAGCCGCTCGGCCGACATCCTTTTCCAGCTGGGTCGTCGGGCTATCGAGAACTGCAGGCATTCAGGAGACATGACCACGACCTCAGGCTGGTCGGCCTCCAGCAGGGCCCAGGCCGTTCGCTCTCCGGCATCGGTCGACAGGTCGAGCGAAGATCGAGGCTGCGAGACACTGGGTAGCCCCGACTCTTCAAGTCGGCGGTCGTGCGAGGGACCGAAAAGAATTCCATCACGAGCTTCCGGCCTGACTCGGCCAGATAGTCCTGGATCAGACGTTTCCGATGACGCTTCAGCTTCTTGACGGTTTCCCCCCCGGTCGCGGTCAGAACGGCATCCCGAACTTCCCCGGGGACGTGGCACGTGAGCTCCTCGAGCTCTGGACCCGGGGCCGGCAGTCCTGATCCCAAGGTGAGAATCCCCCCAAAAGGCGAATCTTCGACATCCTCGGATCCTGGGCGCTCCTCCTTCCCCTGGGCTGGAATCCTCCCTGTCGGTCCGGGCGGAGGGACGTTGGTCGTCGCCCCAGTCGATCCGGGCGGAGGGACGTTGGTGGTCGCCCCAGTCAATCCCGGCTGCGGGGTGACCCAGATCTCCACCTTCAGGCTGTCGCTCGGGGCCTCCGCAAGTAGAGTCTGTACCTGCCGAGCGCTGAAGTCGGGCGCGAGCGTGTCGTAAAGGACCCTCGAGCCTCCTCGACACCTGATTCTGGCGAGCCCCCGGACCCACTCCCCTAACTCGACGCTGGGTCGACCGACGAGGTGACAAGCGACGCGAGCGAAGAGCGCTTCGACTTCGTCCCTGGACAGTTCCCTGGGCAGCCACCCCCTTTCCCCGGCGACCTCGTCGAGGATCGTGGCCGTCCCCTTGGCGCTGTCCCACCACACGGACTGGGGCCGGAAAAAAGTGCCCCGATGAGCATTGCCGCATCGGCGCAGCTGTCGAGCACGGGCTACGGACGCAGCCCTCCAGATCAAGTGCTTTCCCTCGGAGCCCCCCCCCACGGGACAGCACGTGCCACTGGGATCCCGGGGCCCCGTGATTTGCTGAGGATTGGGTTCGTTCCCTCCCGCTCCTTCCCCATTATCCCCGCTGCTCCTCAGTTGCCGCGGCTGCTGGCCAGGCGCTCGATCGCTGTCGCCATCTTGCTCAGCGTCTCGGCGTTGGCCTGCATGGCGCTGGCCAGCTGTCCCAGCTCCGTCGTGGCACCCGAACTGGATGATGCCGACGGGGTAGCTGCCTTCGTCGACGGCGGCTTGACCTTGTGAACCCTCTTGGGCGGCTCGAAGGGCGCCTCCTGCGCCAACTCCCGCTCCATGGTCTGCCGCGCTTCCTTCCTGGCCTGCTTCTCGGCCTTGCGCTGCAGCTGGGCTCGGCGCTCTTCCTTCGTCAGCGGGCGCATCCACAGCTTCTTGTCGCACGCCAAGCACTTGGCCCACCTGCTGTACTGGTTCTCCGTCTCGAAGAGTGCGGAGATCGGGTGGCAGCACTCCAGCTGCCCCGTCTTGGTCACCTGCTCTGCCCGAATCTCCTGCATCATGTTCGACATCTTCTCGGCTGCGATGTGATCGGCCAACTGCACCATCATGCGTTTCCATCCCTTCTCGGCCGTCGTCAGCTGACCGGTGGCCTTGATCGACGCTGGCCACGGCATCTCCCCGAGCGGGTCGGTCGGCGAGTCTGATTCGTCCTCTTCGCCGATCTGCTCCCAAGACGCCTGGCTGTTCGTATCCATCTTCTCCTCGAACCGGACCGACTGGCGCGGCGCGCTGGGCTTCCTCTCCTTCATGCCGCCCTTCCTCACCAGACTGCTCGACCGTCCCGAGCCGGGAGCACCCTGCAGCGACTTCTCGAGTCGCCCCATTGCCGAAGCTCTCGGAGGTGATCTCGTGGCGCGGTTGACTCTCAGGTTCTTTGAGCCCAGAGATCTTTGGAGCGCCGGTCCCCTGGATGACGCCCTCTTCGACTCCTCGACTCCTCGCCGCCTCTGTCTGCCACCTCGCCTCCTCTATCTCAGCTTGCGGTGCCTCCTGGCTCCTGAAATCGGGATCTCCTCGAGACACTTCGACTCCCATCGGCCTACCCGAGGCCGCCCCGACCGCTTCTCCCCGAGAGGGTCCCCCCGGGAACGTTGGGCGAGGGTGCTCTGGACGTCCTGGAGCGCGTCCTAATTCCGAATTAGGACGCGCGTCCTGGAGGTCTGCGGGAGAGGGAGACAGACTGCAGGAGGTGGAGGGAGAAACATGCGCACCGAAATCGCTCGTGCCCAGTCCTGGCCAGCCCAGCTGAGCGCCTGCCGGAATCTCGAATTCCTGCGGGCTGCTCTCGTCCAAAAGTCCTGTGGTCCGATGCCCGGACCTCTGCCGATTCATGGGGGTGACCGTGCTGCGGCCGGCCATGCTCACGGCAATGGTGTTCTTCTCGAGGTCCACGACGGCGCCCGGGCTCTCCAGCCAGCGCACCGGGAGCAACAAGGGCACGTCCTCGGCGATGACCCTGAACAGGATCAGGCACCTGATGCCGCCCTTCGTCACAGGCACCATGGCTTCGCCGATCACCTTCGAGCTTCCTCCGATCCCCTTCGCGGTCCCCACGTGATTCACCTCGCGAAAGGGGGTGTTCCAGCCGCGCTCACGGTACTTGCCGATCAGGGTCGTCAACTGCTTCTTCCCTACCAGTGCCTGTCCGGCCGCAGTGTCTATCATGCCCTCGGGCTCATCCTGAGGGTGCATCTCGAACGCGTAGGCGTCGTCGTCTCCCCGCACTTTCCGGCACAGCTCAAGAATCCGATGGCTGCCCACGATGAAGGAGCCGAAGTCGCCGTCGTCCTGTCGTCGCCGCCAGGTAGTAGGAACGGTCGCCATCTCTCTTGGGACGCGGGGGCTCCTTCTGCGTGGATCCCGTCGTCGTCGGCTTGGGCTTGTACGGGTTGGTGCACTCCTTTCGCCAGCGGCCCTTCTGGCCGCAGTTGGCGCACCTCGTCCTGAGCTTCAGCTGGCTGACGCTCAGCCGCTGACGCCCTGTTCCCGAAAGTGGAGCCGGCCTGCCACCGCTGCGCTTGCTGTCGAAGAAGTCCCGGTCTCGCGCGATCGCCTTCTTCAGCTCTCTGCTCTCAGCCCACTTTCGAGGCTTGCCCGAGGTCGCTCGCTTCTCATCCAAAACTGCGGCTAGTACTGCCACTGCCAGATCTTCGTCCAGCTCCTGGCTCTCGATCGCCTCGTAGAAGGCCGCCGCGTCAGCGTCGTCCATGATGAGGTCCCGCTCGAACTCGTAGTAGATGGCGGCGTCGGCGCTCCCGTCTTCGTCGTCACTCTGGTCCGCGGCGCACACCTTCTGCTTTCTTGCTTGCGACCCCTTTTTCCGAACATCCATCTTCATCAGTCCGCGCTTGATCGACTCCAGGTCCTCCTTGCCCTGAGTGATCGACAGAAGGTTTATCATGTTCTGCTCTGTCAGCCCTGATCCGTTCTTCAGCTGCTGCACTTGCACTTTCTCCGGTAAGTCCAGACCGTGTCGCCGCGCCGTGCGTACTTGGAGATCCCGCCTCATCACGTACTGCGTGTACGTCTCCCCCGAGCGGATCTCCGTGTCTTCGAGCACGAGCCTGTACGCCTCCTTCGCCTCGTCGTCGTCCTGGTCGCCCCTGCACCTCTTCAGGAACGCGTAGAGCGTCTCCATGCCCGACGGGCCGTCGAGCTCGTCCTGATAATGCAGGAGGCGTTCCTACAGGTCTGGAGGTAGACCGTCTATGACCTTGCCCGCCTGCTGCTCTGCCGGCAGCCCCGTGCGCCGGCTCCATCTCTTCACCTGCACCAGCCAGACGTCGAGCCTCTCGAAGCCCTGCCACGGCTGCGGGCCCTGCGTGTCATTCGGCCGCCAACCGCCTGTGGCCCCCTGCTCCGTGAACGACTGCGCCGGCCATCCCGAGACGGGCGCAGCTGGAGGCGGTGGTGCGTCGGCTGCCTCGAGCGACGTCGCCCCGGCTGCTCCTGCCGCGGTCGCCGCTGCTCGTGCCTGAGGCTGGCTGGCCGCGGCTGCTGCTGCCGCCGCCGCTGGTGCCTGAGGCTGGCTGGCCGCGGCCTCTGCCGCCGCTGCCGCCGGTGCCCGAAGCTGGCTGTCCGTTGCTGCCGCGGTGGCCGTCGTCGCCGGCGCCGGAGGCGAGGTGCCTCCTGCAGCAGCCGCTGCTCCGCCCATCAGGGCTCGCGGGAGCGGAGGCTGCTCTGGCGCCGTGAACATGGCCCAGCTCGCGCTACCCCAGCCCGAGCCGTCCCACGGCTGCCACGGAACCCAGCGCCATCGGCCGGCACTCCATCCCTGTCAGTCGTTCGCCTGGCTGCCCTGCTGCCAGGGATCTCCGCCTGGCTGCTGCCACGGGTCGCTCCCCGCGGCCGTGGCCGCCGCCGCGGCTGCTGCTGCCACGCTGTCCGCCGCCGCGGCTGCTGCCGCTGCGTCAGCGGGGTGGTCCCCGCTCGCTGCTGGTGAGGCCCCGCTGGAGGCCGGCTGCGGCGGGCGGGTGCCTTCGGTCTGCTCTCTGTGCGTCTCCTCCTCCGTGGTGTCTGGAGGGGCAGGCATCTGCCCTCCGTCTGCGCTCCCCGACGCCTCGTGGCCCTCCTCAACCATCACGCTCCTGCTACCATTGTGAGCCGACGATCGGATCGAGAGGGACGGACGGGCGCGGGGAGAGGGCGACTGAGGGTCGCTGGGGCCCGCCTCTCCTCCCCACGTTTTCAGAGACTTGAGCCACAACAATCACAGTACGCGCACGCCTGCAGCAGAGAATAGCAAAGCACGAGACTATTCACGCAGGCTCCCAACATACCTAGCTCGAAGGGTGGGGTGGCAAGGATATACAAGACAACGAGGCTGCGACGGCGAGCACGGAACCGCCAGACCGCCGGCCAGGCCCAGACGACCGGCGGCGATGAGGCGGCGACGGCGAGCACGGAGCCGCCAGACCGCCGCCCAGGCCCTGACGACGGGCGAAGACGAGGCGGCGACGGGGCGGCGACGGCGAGCATGGAGCCGCCAGACCAGCAACCCCCCTGAAGCACGGGCGACGACGATGCGGCGACGGCGAGCAAAGAACCGCCAGACCGACAACCCCTCCCATTTCCTTATACCGCAGATATGAAATTCTGAATGCAAGCGCTGTTTGGGGCAAAAACTCCACACCCGCCTCGCACACCTTGCATAAAAAGGCTGCAAGGCCCAAAGTGTGCCAGCGCTCCCTGGAGATCCCACCTGGTGTTCTCGGGTGGGGATCACGCAAGTCAGGTAGGCCTTGCACCAGTCGGTGCGTGAGCAGAGAAAGAACATGAAGCCAGCAAGCCTTCAGCAATGTGGTCAGGCCTTGACTATTCGCTCCAACTCGCGAGCGGCACCACCGTTTTGGCAGAAGTAGTCCGCGAGTCGCGCATGGGAGCCAGAACCTCCCAATGCACTCTTCAACACAGGGTGCCCCCAAGTTTGGCGATACGTATTTGTTTTTGTACGCTGGAGGCCCCCAGTGGGATCACCCGAAACAACAATAGCTTGTCTGGTGCGTTGGAAGTCTGCCTCTGTTCTCCTTCCTCAAACCTCCCGCGCCGAAGTGACTCCCTGACGGTCTCAGGGGGTGCTGCGAGGGTGCCGAGAGGCCGAAGATGGCGAAGCGCCTCAGTGTTGTGGTTGTTCGATGCGTTGGACATCTGCCTCTGTTTTACAGTAGGGGGCCGACCACAAGAAACCTTCCACAAGAAACTCAACCCTGAGATCTCAGAACGTCCACAGACTTTTGGTGCGGGCAGGTTGCGCTCTTCATAGCAAAACCATCGAAGCCCAAAAAAGCCAGGGCAGCCTGGAGGCAAGCAGGGTGTTTCTTGGCCTGGGTCTCCACCGTATTCACCGAGCCCTCAGATTCGACGTCGCGAAACACTTGAATTTGGAGTCCTGAAACGGTGCGGTGACAGACTGTGCGGTGACCTCGAAATCCCCCAAGATCTCACCGCACGGTCCGTCAACGCACGGTTTCGAGACCTCGGATGCCCCAGTCGCCCGAGACGTCCTCGGAGAACGACCCGAGTCCAAAACCGTGCGGTGACCCCGAATCCCCACCGACTCACCACACGGTGCCCCGTTTGGGGGCCCCCGAACTTGAAACGAAGCTGAAAGCCACGACCGGAGCCTTCAACCCGATCACTCCGCGCCCTAGCTCGAGCCCGACCGATCCTCGAGGGCCTCGGGGCCCGAAGCAAGGCCGACAGCGCCTGGCTCGGATAAACTATTGCGACGCCAGGATCCCAGGGAAGGTCTACTTCTGCTCCTCCTCCTCGATTCTCCTGCGAAGCAGCGACTCCCCTGACGGTCCTCGAATCTCGACCCTCCTGAACCTCTTCGAGCTTCCTCGAGCCTCCTCGAACCTCCACGGGCATCCTGAACCTCCTCGAAGCTCCTCGAAGCTCCTGAAAGCTCCTCGAAGAGCTTCCTCGAAGAGCTCCTAGCTCCTCGAGCCGCCTCGAGGCTCCTCGGAGTTTCTCGAAGCTCCTCGGAGCTCCTCGAAGCTCCTCGACGGTGCTGACTTTCTTCTGTCCTAGAAGTTCCCGCGCAGCAGCGATTACCTGACCGTCCTAGAGGAACAAAGTGCATAAACATGATTTCTCGGAGGTCCGCGCAGATTTCTTGGGTCGGCGCTGGACCCCCTTGCCTGGCGCGCGAAGCGCGCACCTAAGACATCTGCGCGGAGCGCCGATCGATTATGCTTGTGCGATTTGTTTGTGCTTCGTGGCCCGAACCCGCAGCTAACCCTATGCCCCTGAGGTTCACAGGGTGGGGATAATAAAGTTCGGGGTCCAGGGAGGATTTGAAACCGTTCCCCAGCAGGTCGCAGCATGAAGGACGTTGAGGGGGGAGAAGGGAAGGGGTGGGAGGAGCAGACAGTCGTAGTAGTAGCAGTAGTAGTAGTAGTAGTAGTAGTAGTAGTAGTAGTAGTAGTAGTAGTAGTAGTAGTAGTAGTAGTAGTAGTAGTAGGAGTAGTAGTAGTAGTGGTGGTGGTGGTGGTGGTGGTGGTGGTGGTGGTTGTCGTGGTGGTGCTAGTAGTAGTAGTAGTAGTAGTAGTAGTAGTAGTAGTAGTAGTAGTAGTAGTAGTAGTAGTAGTAGTAGTAGTAGTACCAGTAGTAGTAGTAGTCGTTGTAGTCGTAGTAGTAGTAGCAGTAGTAGTAGTAGTAGTAGTAGTAGTAGTAGTAGTAGTAGCAGTAGTACTAGTAGTAGTAGCAGTAGTAGTAGTAATAATAATAATCGTAGTAATCGTCGTCGTAGCAGTAATAGTAGTAGTAGTAGTAGTAGTAGTAGTAGTAGTAGTAGTAGTAGTAGTAGTAGTTGTTGTTACTGTTGTAGGGGAGGGGGGAAAGAGAAGGGAGGCGGGAGGGAGGAGGAGCGGGGGAGGAATTTCGAACAAAACAAAGTTGCACGCCGTTCGCATTTCTTTTTAAAAAACCTATCATTTCAGAAAGGTGTTTCAAATCCTCGCGTGGCGGGGTTAATCTCGAGCACTTTCCGGCGATAACAAAAACCTGGAGATAAAACAACGAATGCGAATAAGGTTGATGTAATCGTACTAGTCGTACTCGTAGTCGTAGTTGTAGAAGTCGTACTAATACATGATGGTCATGATGATGACAATCGCATGCTGCTGATGCTGATGATGCGGTAAGAAGATTTACCATATGATGTGTACTTTCCGCGGTGATAATGAAATCCGGCACCGCCGCCTCCCACCGCCGACTGAACTGTATTGGCTGGCTAGGGCATGCGGTTACGCAACAGCGATGGCGAAACGGAGAAGGGCGACGAGGGGACAGAAAGAGAGCCTCCGCAGCCACGAGCGCGACGATGCGGATTACTTCCAGACTAGCCTAAGAAGAAAAGAGGCATTCAACAAAAACTTTTGGCGCTCCGCGCGAATTTCTTGGATCCGCGCTGGGCCCCCCCTCCCTGGCGCGCGGAGTGCGCCAGTGGTGGCGCCGGAGCGCCGAAAGTTTACACGTCGTTCATTTCTAATCGTGCTCATTCCTAACTGTGCTCGTTTCTAATTGTACCTGGCCCCCTAGTGGCCAGGACTAGGCCCAGGAAAAAACAATGAGAAATGAAAGGATCGTGGCCCCCCGAAAATCAAATAACTTTCGAAGAGTTGGAAACGAACTATGTGTATGTTTATGGCGACTGTTCTTCTTCGATCGGTTGGAAGATTCTCCTGGGGGTCTTGCCCTTGGAGGGCTTGTTCCTCCTCGGACCTCCCGCGCAGCAGCGACTCCCTGACGGTCCTGACCCGCACCACCGTGCCGGCCCGGGCCTGCAGCTCGGCCTCGCCAGGCCCGCGGAGCATGGCCGCATGTTCGAGGAGCTCCTCGGCGTTGAGGTTGGGTCGAGCATGTCCCCCTACAGGCAGATTCTGGAGGACACATATAGAGCAAATTCAAGAGTGGCCAATCAAAAATCGGAGAAACCGTCCCCAGAATATGTCTTGACCATTTCGAATTTTCCTCCTGTAGAGGGACATGCCCGATTTGAAATTAAGGGGAGGCCCTCTCCTCCAGCAGAGGAGGAGGAGGAGGAGGAGGAGGAGGAGGAGGAGGAGGAGGAGGGGGAGTAGTTATTCAGAAGAAAGAGGAGGAGGAGGAGGAGGAGGAGGAGGAGGAGAGGAGGAGGAGGAGGAGGAGGAGGAGGAGGAGGAAGGAGGAGGAGGGGAGGAGGAGGAGGAGAGAGGAGGAGGAGGAGGAGGGGGAGGAGGGCTGGGGGTGGGGGTGCCCGAGCAGACGGTGCTGGAGGATCGCGCCGCACCGCCGATGCACCGCCGGTGTGCGTCGGCAGGACGTCGGCGGCGCAGCGGCGCGGCCTTGGCGCGACGAGGCTCGTGCTCTCGGCGTCGCGCCGGGCCGCGCCGGAGGCACCGGACGTCGCTGAAAGGGGTGAAGGGGGAGGAGGCCGAGAAGGAAGAGGAGGGTGCACAAGGAAGAGGAGGAGGAGGAGGAGGAGGAGGAGGAGGAGGAGGAGGAGGAGGAGGAGGAGGAGGAGGGGGCGGAGGAGGAGGAGGGGGCGGAGGACAAGAGAAAGGAGCTGCAGCAGGATAGGGGTATTATGAAAAGGAGGAGGGGGATGCTAGGAGGATGCGGGGGCGTGGGCGTCCGACCCCCCGTCGCAGCTCGGACCCCGCTCGGGGGCACCTGGCGGTGTGGCTTGCCTGTGGGCTTGCTTGTTCGGGTGTCGTTTGTCTGTGTGGCGTCCGCCTCTTTCGTGTTACATGCTTTTTTTGTTGGGGGGGGTCTGTCTGTTTGGGTTGCCGAGGTTGCTTCTTCATGTCTGGCTTCCTGCCTGTAGATGTGGTAGGCCGTTGGTTCTCCCTGTTGTGTAGTTTGGACCCTTGAAGGGGCCCCAGGACACACAAATAAATACACACAAATCAAAAGATTCCTCCAATTTTCCGATATTTTCTGGGTTTCTGCCTTCCCCCCCACTTCCCATATTTTCCCATATTTTCTATGGGATCGAAGATTAATTGTGTCTGTGTGTTTGTTCCCTCCTGAACCCTGGCCCCCTCCCGTTCCTGCCTCCCTTTTCTCCCCCCTCCCCTTGGCTGCCCCGGTGCGCCGCGCGCAGAGCACGTGGCGTGCTGGCACGGGGCTCAGCACACAGACGGAGCACGTGCGCGACGAGAAAACAAAACTCGGCGGCGAGCGGAGGGGGGGGAAGCGGGAAGGAGAAGGCCTTCTCGGAAGGGAGGGAGGGGGGAATTGAGAAGGAGAAGAGGGGGAGTGAGAAGGAGAAGAGGAGAAGGAGAAGGAGAAGACCTTCTCTGAGAAGGGGCAAGCGAGGGGGGAAGCGGGAAGGAGTGGGCCTTCTCGGAAGGCGGCGGGGCTCCTCGGGAGGCCTCCGGCCTTCTGAGATATGCTCTGTGCCTTCGGGGAGGGCTTAGGGTACCTCGAAGGCCAGGGGACTTCCGAGCCTTCTGAGAGGGCCCGCCCCTCCTCACTTCCCCCCGGGCTCACCGCTGACAAACGGGTCTTGCGCGAGATGACGTAGCCACCTTACGCGGTTGCTTACCCGGGCCGCCAGCGCGTCACACCGCGTGGGGAGCGAGGGCGCTTACGCGCGACCTTACGCGGACAGTCTGTGCGCGAATGTCGGCGCAATCGACCCTGTTTGTTCGCGTCGCTCACGTGGGTCTGGCGCGATGCGTTCGCCAAAACGTGGGCCAACACGTGCCGGGCGAACAAAAGAAACGTGTTAACACGGACGTTCTGAACACGGTGCGTGCTGTGTGTCAGCACGGGCGCATCAGTGCAGCTGAGTCCCTCCCCTCCTCCCCCCTTGCGTCGCGCCCCCCCCCCCCACCTCCCCTCGGGGCCACCCTCTGGGCTCCCCTTGGGCCGCTCCCGTCGTCGCGCTCATCGTGACCGCAAGCTGCTCGGGTGCTCCTGCCTCCGGCCTCCTCCCTCCCACCATGCTCCCTCCCGCCTCCCCCTCCCGTCGTGGGGCCTCCCTCGCTCCCCCTCCCTCCCTCCTCCCTCCTCGCCCTCCCTTCCTCCCCCCGATCCGGTCGCTGGTGCCCCCGCCCTCCCTGGGGCCCCCCGCCGTCGTCACTCTCGTCGCTGTACGAGCTCGCTGCGCCCGTCGTTTCCGTCCTCCTCCTCCTCCTCCTCCTCCTCCTTCTCCTCCTCCCTCCTCCTCCTCCTCCCTCTCCTCCTCCTTCCTCCTCCTCCTCCTGCTCCTCCTCCTCCTCCTCCGCATCTGCCCCTGCCTCCTCCTCCGCCTCCTCCTCCTCCTCCTCGCTGGAGCGCAATCGAATCGGAGCCGCGTGGACCCGGAATCAAAACAAATCGACGCTGCGCCAGCTCGAGTGCACTCGAAATCGGAAACGTGCATCAGAGTGTTGGCACCGGGACGGCTCGAATGGGAAACCTGAGACACAGTAATTCGGATTGGCCAGGTGGAGTCGGAACGCGCCATGTGAGAGGCCACGAACGCGGAAAAAGCTCGGGACCGTTTGCCCTCGGGATCCCTTTTCTGTATTTTTCTGTCGCCGCTAAGGGTAAACAGCTGACTTCTCCGTCCCAGATCCGTCCCAGATGGAGGGGGGGGCACAGGCATGCTTCTGGCAGCCAATGGTGTAGCACACAGCACAGCAGAAGGTTGGAGGCGGTCGGGGGCTCTGAACTGGCTGGGGCACCAGAGAGGCCGTCAAGAGCCTGTTTTTCCCAACCATCCTGTGGTGTTGGGTCCTCGTTTTGAAGAGACGGTGCCCCGCGTTCTCCTTCCCTCCTTCCTCCCGCTGCCTCCTCCCCCCTCCCATCATCATGGCCCCACAGGGAGCTCCACCGAAGGCCCCAGTGCCGCCGCCCGCATGCGTCCCCCACACCCATGTCGGCACACCCCTCACACGCTTCGTTGCCCCACAGGGAGCTCCACCGAAGGCCCCAGTGGCCGCGGCCGCATACGTCACCCACACACATTTCGGCACACCCCTCACACGTTTCGTGGCCCCATAGGGAGCTCCACCGAAGGCCCCAGTGCCCGCGGCCGCATGCATCACCCACACCCATTTCGGCCAACCCCTCACACGCTTCGTGGCCCCATGGGGAGCTCCACCGAAGGCCCCAGTGCCCGCGGCCGCATGCGTCACCCACACCCAATTCGGCACACCCCTCACACGTTTCGTGGCCCCATAGGGAGCTCCACCGAAGGCCTCAGTGCCGCCGCCCGCATGCGTCACCCCCACCCATTTCGGCACACCCCTCACACGCTTCGTGGCTCCATAGGGAGCTCCACCGAAGGCCCCAGTGCCCGCGCCCGCATGCGTCACCCACACCCATTTCGGCACACCCCTCACACGCTTCGTGGCTCCATAGGGAGCTCCGCCGAAGGCCCCAGTGCCCGCGCCCGCATGCGTCACCCACACCCATTTCGGCACACCCCTCACACGTTTCGTGGCTCCATAGGGAGCTCCGCCGAAGGCCCCAGTGCCCGCGCCCGCATGCGTCACCCACACCCATTTCGGCACACCCCTCACACGTTTCGTGGCTCCATAGGGAGCTCCACCGAAGGCCCCAGTGCCCGCGCCCGCATGCGTCACCCACACCCATTTCGGCACACCCCTCACACGTTTCGTGGCTCCATAGGGAGCTCCGCCGAAGGCCCCAGTGCCCGCGCCCGCATGCGTCACCCACACCCATTTCGGCACACCCCTCACACGTTTCGTGGCTCCATAGGGAGCTCCACCGAAGGCCCCAGTGCCCGCGCCCGCATGCGTCACCCACACCCATTTCGGCACACCCCTCACACGTTTCGTGGCTCCATAGGGAGCTCCACCGAAGGCCCCAGTGCCCGCGCCCGCATGCGTCACCCACACCCATTTCGGCACACCCCTCACACGTTTCGTGGCTCCATAGGGAGCTCCACCGAAGGCCCCAGTGCCCGCGCCCGCATGCGTCACCCACACCCATTTCGGCACACCCCTCACACGTTTCGTGGCTCCATAGGGAGCTCCACCGAAGGCCCCAGTGCCCGCGCCCGCATGCGTCACCCACACCCATTTCGGCACACCCCTCACACGTTTCGTGGCTCCATAGGGAGCTCCACCGAAGGCCCCAGTGCCCGCGCCCGCATGCGTCACCCACACTCAACGCACACGTCACACCCTCCGTGGTGGCCCCATAGGGAGCCCCACCGAAGGCCCCAGTGCTGCCGCCCGCATGCGTCCCGCACACCCAATTCGGCACACCCCTCACACGTTTCGTGGCCCCATAGGGAGCCCCACCGAAGGCCCCAGTGCTGCCGCCCGCATGCGTCACGCACACCCAATTCGGCACACCCCTCACACGTTTCGTGGCCCCATAGGGAGACCGAAGGCCCCAGTGCTGCCGCCCGCATGCGTCACGCACATTCGGCACACCCCTCACACGTTTCGTGGCCCCATAGCTCCACCGAAGGCCTCAGTGGCGGCGCTCACATGCGCATGCGTCCCGCGCACCCATTTCGGCACATCCCTGACAGGCTTCGTGGCCCCATCATCCACCGGAGGCCCCAGTGGCGGCGCTCACATGCGTCACCCACACCCACCCAATTCGGCACACCCCTCACACGTTTCGTGGCCCCATAGGGAGCTCCACCGAAGGCCCCAGCGGCCGCGCTCACATGCGTCCCCGCCACCCATCCCGGCACGCCCCTCACAACAACAGGTTTCGTGGCCCCATAGGGAGCTCCACCGAAGGCGCTCACATGCGTCCCCGCCGCACATCCCAGTACACCCCTCACGCGCTTCGTGGCCCCATAGGGAGCTCCACCGAAGGCCCCAGTAGCGGCGCTTACATGCGTCTCCGCCACCCATCCCGCCCCCCCCCCCCGCATCAGCATCATGTTTCGGGGACCCATAGGGAGCTCCACTGGAGGCCCCAGTGGCGGCCCGCACATGCGTTTCCGCCACCCATGTCGGCACGCCCCGCGAGTGTTTCATGTCCCCATAGGGAGCTTCGCCGAATGCCCCAGTGGCACCCATCTCGGCACACCCCTCACACGTTCCGTAGTCCTATGGGGAGTTCCATTGAAGATGAAACCCGCAGCTGCGGTACTGACAACTGCATATGGTTGGGTTCTTCGCCAGGCTATAATTTTTTTTTAGACTCTGGCAAGTTTACTTGCATGGACGGGGGGGGGGGGGCTGAGCCTGAAGCAAGCCCGGGGGGGGGGCGCGGAAATCACGCAAGTCGAAAGGCACTTGCACGCTAGTATTCGCTTGAAGAGGGGCGAAGGGGGGGGGGGGGGGCGAACGCCATGCAAGTAAACTTGCCTGAATCCAAAAAAACAGGCTCCAAGAGGGGGGGAAGAAAGCCGCATTCGTTCAAAGTCGGTCCCCGGACCCCTCCCAGGATCCACCTGGCGCAGTGCTTCACCCCAGACTTGTGCTTGACGGCCCTGGGGCCCGAGAACGGCCCCCTGGAGGAGGACGAGGAGGAGGAGGAGTAGGAGGATGAGGAGGCCGAACGCTGCGAAAAGCCTTCCCGGACCCTGCCCCCCCCTCCTGCTGGCCGGAACCCGCGTGCCGGGTCAGCCCGGACCCCCCCGCCGGCTCCAAGCAGAAGGACCCCTTTTCCTCCTGGTGAGCTCCCTCAGCTGGCGCCTCTGCGCCTCCTCGCCGTCGGGCAGATGGCGCACGTAGCAGTCCCTCGCCTCCAGGTGGAACGAGGGCGGCACGACGATGCCCCCCCCGAACCTGACCGCCGGGAAGTCTTTCAGGTGGTCGTACTTGCGGAAGAGGCGGTCGTGATGCGTGGCGGGGTAGTGGAGCACCTTCGCGCCGGCCACGACCTCTTGAGGAACAAAGGAACGCGCGGATTTCTAGGATCGGTGCAAGACGCGCCAGGGGTGGCGCTGGAGGCGCCGCCAGGGCGGCCGAACACCGATCCAACAATTAATCGCGGATCTCCGACAATTTATGCTTATGCGTTTCTTCTCTCCTCTGAAGAGAATAATCTGGGAATCTCTGAGGGCATGCAGATCTGGGCGATGGCTCGCGGTCGTTCCGGAGCGCTCCAGAACGCTCTGAGAGCGTTCTGATAGACTTATCCCCAAACATGGGTCCCCGACCCGTTCCCTGGAACCCGTTTGCCATCCCGAATCGTTTTTGACGGTTTCGGGGCCTGGCAAGGCCCCCCACCAGGCTCCGAAAACGAAGAACAGCTCGTGATTCTTTCATGACCCAAGGGGGTCAAAATCGTCACGTTATGATGCATTCTCGGGGGACCTTGGCTGTCCAGTCGCGGCCCTATCCGCGTCGAATCCATGTCGGCCTCGTCGGATCCGTGTCGACTCCGCGTCGAATCCACGTCGACTCCACGCCAAATCCGCGTCGAGTCTTTTATCGAGCCCGCGCCGGGCACAAGAAAAGACACCCATCTGGGGACAGGCGAGGCCCCCCGAAGATGCAACGTACGTCATCCTAGGCCTGCCACTCGAACCTCGTCGCTCTGTGGGCGCACAAACCCGAGGTCCATCGTGAGCAGCTCGCTCTCGGGGTACGTCGACCATGCGGCCCCGCAGCCGCGCAGCCGCTCCACCTCCCGAGGCCTCTCCCCAACCGGGCTCCAGGAGGAAGGATCGCGCCGCGTCGCCGATGTGCCGCTGACGCATCGGCAACGTCGGCGATGTATCCCAACACAGCCGTACGTGCGATCAAGAAAACTATAGTTTAAAAGACCTGGGCGAACTTTCTAGAAGTTTCTTTGGACATTCCTGGGCCAGCTGCTTCTGCTAAGGCTGAAGGGACGAACGTGCTTGAGGAACTGTGCCAACTTTCTGGCAAATGGGTTAATCAACGCTGGCCCAACTTGTCGGGGGCAACTGTGTTCATCAAATGCTGGACCATATACGCTCGCGCATTGAAAAAAATAAGGATGGCATGTGATTTCTAGATTTTCTGCATCTGGGACCCCAACGACTCAGGATGAAAAACCGATCTCGGGGAATGGTGCGAGACCTCTGGGTGTCGACGCCATGAAAACATCATGACGTCGGGGGTCTGGGACACCAGCGATGCAATTGGCGCCGTCGGCGTGAAGAACATCGGGTTCCACATCGAGCCACATCGCCGATGCATCGGCGATGCGGCGCGGTCCTCCAACCCCATCTACTCGGACCCCATCCTGGGAAATCGAAAAGTACTGATAAAGCTACTCCCTGGACCTCTCCCAGGGTGCGTTCTAGCTGGAATTTCGGGGCGAATCCAGCGGTGGCGACGAGGGCATCCCAGGGGGGCTCACAAAGAAGGCGAAAACGAGGGAAGGGCAGCGACATCAGCACCTCTTCCTCCTCGGGCCATCTACTCGGACCCCACCTGGGATGCGGAGCGGTCCTCCGACCCCATCTGGTCGATTTCCGCTTGTCAGGAGAGGCGAAGTCCAGACGGAATCAGCCCAAACAAAGACCGAGCATTCCGTATGGACTATAGCCCGCGTGTGCGTAACATCCCCTCAGGAGAGGCCAAATCTAGACGAAGTGAGTCCAGCCACAGACCGACGACTCCGTATGACCTTATTCCGCAAGGACTTAGCATCCTCCGAGCTTGGGAGGCAGGAGAGCCCAGAATCAAATCGAAAAGTCGGACCTGCAATCGAAATTAATCGAATCGGCGGAAATCAGCAACCGAGTCAGGAAAACTCGAATCGGCGGAAATCGGCAGGCTACAGACTCTGAAACATTTCTCCTTACAAACAACACCCCAAGAACAACCGACAGACAAACGAAACCTTCTGCACCCGACCCCGTTCGCCTTGCCGAACGTGTGGTCCAACCACCCCGCCAGAAAATTCTAAACGGGCTCGCGCCGGGAGGGGGCCCCTGGGTGGATCCACTCCTTTAATTTGAATTTTATTGAGGAAAGTGGGTGGAGCCTGGTTTGGGCGATTCTGCTTGTGACGTCCTCAAAATCTGCCTGGTTTGGGCCCTGGTTTGGCCTGGGTTTGCTCGGTTGGGCGCCGCAAGCCGCTGAGACATCCTCCAAATTTGCCTTGTGTGGCCCCTGGTCTGGCCTGGTTTGGGCCCGGTTTCCCTTGGGCCGTCCCTATAAGTTTGTTTGGTTTGGCGCGGGCCCGGTTTTACCTGAGACGTCCTCACGATTTGCCTGGTTTGGCCTGGTTCGGGCTTGGTTTTGCATGAAGCGTCATTACACTTTGGCTGGTTTGGTGTGGTTTGGGCTTGGTTTTGCTTGAGACGACTTCGCAATTTGCTGGTTTGGCCTGGTTTGGGCCCGGTTTCGCTTGAGACGTCCTGCAATTTGCCTGGTTTGGGCCCGGTTTCGCTTGAGACGTCCTCGCAATTTGCCTGGTTTGGCCTAGTTTGGGCCCCGTTTCGCCTGAGACGTCCTGGCAAATTGCCTGGTTTGGCATGGTTCCGCATTTTTTTCGCCTGAGACGTCCTCGCAAATTGCTTGGTTGGGCCTGGTTTGGCTTCTTCTTCTTCTTCTTCTTCTTCGCCTGAGACGTCCTTGCAATGTGCAAGGTTTGGCCCTGGTTTCGGCGAAACTCTTGCAACGCCCCTGGTTCGACCTTGGCACGCTGCGCGCATAGCAATATCCGCAAATTGCCCCGTCTCGGGCGCGGGCATGCCCCGACTACATCTTACACGTTCGCATTCTCCTCCTCCTGCTCCTCCTCCTCCGTCATCGATGACACGTTCGGGAAAATCTGCACGTGTTGCAACTCCTGCTCGAAACCGAATCCAAGATGTAAAGCACGACTATACTTGAATAGTTGCGCCTGTTGTCACTTTGGCCCCGGTTTCTGTTGTAAAAACCATACACGTTCATTGGGTGTCTCCTCGTTTGTTCATTGGGTCTCTCCTAGTTACGTATGCTTTCCGATTTTCTCCCCGGGGTCGCATCAGAGAAAAACACGATTTCACAGAAAATGCCGGAACCCAGAGAACTGGTCAAAAACATAATTGTTTTCCACCAGGAACTGGGGTGGATCAGGCGGCCCAAGAACAAGTAGCCCAAACGGGCTGTTCCTTTTCAAACATGTGTTCGTCAGGGGGTGACAGCAGTATGTTGCCCCCCCCCAGAGGGGGTGGCGTCGTCTCCCCCAGCACGTCCCCCTCCCGAAAGGGGGAAGCGCAGCCCTGGGGCCTCTCCTTGCCTAAGTGAGAGTGGTCGGCCAGACCGAGACACTAGCCAGCGATGAGGCGAGAACCAGGGAGTGGCCGGCGTTCGGGCGAGAGCGCACGTCAACGTCGTCGTAGTCGTCGTCGTGGTCGTCGAAATCATCATCGTCGTCGTCGTCGGCGGCGTCGTCGTGGGAGGGGCCGACGCTCCGAGACACATTATATTTTGTCACATGGTGCAGGGAAATGAAGGAAACTATTCTTTCACACGCGTGGTGGGCGCATACATTCGGGACGTTGTGACCCCTAGGCGCTCCCAAGACACATTGGGTGTCGTCGATGTGTGTATGACAA
Organism: Prorocentrum cordatum; assembly: GCA_963575745.1. Classification (NCBI taxonomy): domain Eukaryota; class Dinophyceae; order Prorocentrales; family Prorocentraceae; genus Prorocentrum; species Prorocentrum cordatum. The sequence continues at coordinate 417,390 of CAUYUJ010015282.1, forward strand.
TGAGCTGACATTTCACCCACGTCGTGGGTGCAAATACGCGAAACAGGACGGTGTGTACTGAACACGCACATACTGACCCACATTCCGCACTGGTGTGCTACAATATAACCAGGGCGGTGGGTGTGGACATCCGCGGCGCAGTGTGTTCGGCCAGTCGCTGCACCACATAGTGCAACCATCGCTCACACAAATCCCCCTGTTATGCGACATTGGACCATGTGGCGGCGTGAGGAGAAAAATCTTCCCGAGCCTGTAGTATGCCTCCAATGAGAAATCGGAGCCCAACTCAGAACCCCAGGTCGAACCGAGTCGGAATCGGAAGCCATCGAAGTTTGAATCGAATCGAGTCGGAGGAGTCGAAACGAGCCCTGCTTGGGAGGCCTGGAACCTCGCCCGTGGCGTCACGAACCAGCAGGTGCACCGACCGGGGCGCAAAGGGCTCCCCGTCGCGGCGGACCCGGGCCGCGCTCTTGCCGTTGTCGTAGTAGAGGAAGTAAGTCCCCGCCTGGGTTCTCCTCGTGCGCGGCGCGCTCAGAGAGTAGGGGGGAGGGGGGGGGTGGAGGGAAAAGGGGGCAACAGGAAGAGGAGGAGGAGGAGGAGGAGCAGGGGGAGGAGGAGGAGGAGAAGGAGGATGAGGAGGAAGAGGACGACTGTAATTCAAAGAGTCATCAACGATATTGGAATCAACCCTACCTCCGGGCTCCCTCTTCATAGGCCACGGGCTAATTTCCACTCAGGGAAGTGCCCCGTTGGAAGACAATCGTTGGACGATCGTGCAGCGTGCAAAAACACCATTCTTGGAACTTCACCGCCGTGGATCATCTAGATTGCTGCGTCTTGACGATCCTGAATCGTGGCAGAACGCCTTCCTTGGACTTCCACACCGCGAGTCAACGTGACCGTTGTGCCCTGACAGTCCTGAATTGCTCCCAATTGCAATATCTTGTACGTGAACCATGGGAGCCCGTGACACTCTTGCAAAGTCTTAGCATGAATGCGCGCGACGCTACGGCAAGAATCACATTTTGAAAAGGAGCCGTCACCGATCCGCGAAAATCTTTGATGTTGACAACGAGTGCGCGCGGCACTACGACATTCGGTGTGCGCGGCACTACGGCACTACGGCAAAACCGCACGCCCTCAGCACTTGAAATTCTCGCACAATGTATGGAAACGAATGTGCGCTGCGCCAAGGCGCAGGCCACATTTTGGAAACGGCTCGCTTTCCTTCTGCGAAACTGTTCTCACGGTTTAAGCTTCCTAATCATGAATGGTGGGGCGGTCTCAGACGAAAAACCTGGTCCGCTCTTCCCTCTCGCGTCGGGATGCGAGAGGGAAGAGCTGTGTATAAGGGGCAGTAATGGAGGGAGGAGTATCGAGGAGGAGGGGGGAGGAACGAGGAGGAGGGAGGAAGAGAAGGAGGAGGACCAGTGTGAACCCAAGAGCCATCAACGATGTTGAAATAAACCCTCCCTCCAGCTTCCTCTTCACAGGCCCCTACAACGGTTCATTTCGAGTGAGGGGGGTTGCCCCGTCGGAAGACAACCGTTTGAATACCCAAACGCATGCCAATCAATGTATCTCGGGATTCCAACGCCACGGGTCAACCTGACTGTTGCGTCTTGACGATCCCGCATCGTGCCAGAATGCCATTCCTGGGACTTCAACACCGCGAACCAACGTAACTGTTGCACCCGCATGATCTGGATTCCGTCTCAAACGCCATTTCTAGTACGTTCATCACGGGAATACGTGAAGCCGTTTGATTTTTTGAAACGAATGTGCGTGGCGCTAAAGCGAGAACCACATTTTGAAAAGGAGCCGCCCTCAACCCGCGAACCTCTTGCAAATGCTTAAAACGAAAGTGTATGGCGCTAAAGCGAGAACCGCATTTTTGAAAACCACCCACCCTCAATCCGTGAAGCTCCTTCAAGTTCTTAAAACGAATGCGCGCGGCGCGAAAGCGAGAGCCATGTTCTGAAAGCGACCCGCCCTCTATCCACGCAGCACTTGCAAATGTTAAAACCACAGCGCGCAGCGCAGAGGCGAGAATCGCACTGTTGAAAACCAGCCACCCTCCGTCCGTGAAGCTCTTTCCCAAGTGTTCACAACGAATGTGCGCGGCGCCAAGGCGATGACCACACGTTGAAGACGACCCGCCCTCAGTCCGTGGAGCTCTTTCTCCAATGTTCACAACGAATGTGCGCGACGCTACGGCAAGAATCACATTTTGAAAAGGAGCCGTCATCGATCCGCGAAAATCTTTGATGCTGACAACGAGTGCGCGCGGCACTACGACATTCGGTGTGCTCTTTCTCAAATGTTGACGACGACCCGCCCTCAGTCCGTGGAGCTCTTTCTCAAATGTTCACAACGAATGTGCGCGGCGCCGAGGCGATGACCACACGTTGAAGACGACCCGCCCTCCACCCGTGAAGCTCTTTCCCAAATGTTCACAACGAATGTGCGCGGCGCCGAGGCGATGACCACACGTCGAAGACGACCCGCCCTCCACCCGTGGAGCTGTTGCCAACGTTTGCGCCTCGGGGCCAGCAGCGGTGCGGAGGTCTGAAGCGACACGCCCGGCCCGCCCTGAACGCTCGCCTCGGGGTGGGACAGGAGGAACGTCATTACAAGCCAGAGGAACGGAGGAACGAAGGGGAGGATGAGGAGGAGGAGGAGGAGGAGGAGGAGGAGGAGGAGGGTGATAATGAGGAGGAGGAGGGGGAGGAGGAGGAGGAGGAGGAGGAGGAAACGGAGGAGGAATGAGGAGCGAGGAGGAGGAGGGGGGAGGGTGTTGCTCGCGCAGGGGAAGGCCCTGGGCTCCCTCGACGCGAGGGGGGGGGGGAGGGAGGGCCATAAGATCTGGTTAAGGTCGAGCGCCTCCCCGTCCCCCCTCCCCCCGCGGTGCGCGCCGTGGGTCCTCGCCCAGCGCTGCATGCCCCGCTCGCCCAGGGGCGTCTTCGGCACGCGGCCCGCGGGGACCTCTCGGCGCCCGCGGCTCGATCGGAAGGGCGCGCGGCCGCTGTCGTGCCGGAGCCGGCTGGGGGTCCGCGGCAGGACCAGGCAAGCGCGCACCACTGCTCGCAGAATAGCTACCAGCAAATGGCCTGGATCCGCCGCGGGGGATCTACGGTACATTTCCTCGAAGCCAGCATCTGTTTTTTTTTTCCGAGTAGCGGAACGCGCTGGATGGAGAACGAAGCCAGGACGAGGATACATTTGCTTGACCCAAAAGTTGGTCCAGCTGAACAGGGGTGGTGCAATAGGTTTGAGGCAGTCGTACTGCAAATGTATTGCGCCAGAGAATTGTAGCATTTTGTTGCAGCTGACGTAGTGCACGCGAAAACCCAGCAATACATGTGCGAACCATAATGTATTTATTACACGCCCCAGTTCTACTGCAACCCCACAACCCTGTTGCACCAAATCTATTGCAACACCCCTTTGTCGCTGGACCCCCTTGTGGGTCAGCCAAAATACAATCGGGTGATAAATCGAGAATCTCTGAGATCCGGCGGCTCTGGAGGATGTCGCGGGCGGGGCGGCCTTCTCAGAGCGTGCCGGAACGATCTGAGAGCGTTCCAGAACTTGAGCTTTACGCATCCTCGTCCTGGCCCCGTCCGATCTGGTGGCCCAGCCCAGCACTGGGTCAGGCCAGCAGGAGGGGGGCCGGGGAGAAGATTCCGAGGTTCTCGGCGATGGTTCTGCACATGTTTCTACCTTCGGGGGGGGGGTCCGTTCTCGGGCCCTGGGACCGTCCAAAGCGGATCCGAGGCGAGAAGCTGCACCAGATGGACCCTCGACCCCGGGAGGGGTCCAGGGGCCGATTCTGAGCGGACTTGAACTCATTTCCCCTCCTCGCCGACGGCGACGATAGGGGCGAATAGCCCCGGGGCGGGCATTACACGCATTCGCCCGGGAGCCTCGTCGAAGACATAGATCACCGGCACCCCTGGATACATGTATTGCTCACCCCGTGGCTATTCGCCCCTGTCGCCGCCTCCGACTTTTTCTGTAGCCCCAGCCAGGTCAGCCCCCCCCGGCCGCCTCCAACCTTCGTGAGCGCCTTCTGCTTGTGCTCTCTCCGCGAGGGATGCGGGCGGGAATTTTCTGCTCAGCGCGTCGCCGAGGAGGCCCTGGCGACACGCCATGCCCTGCGAGCGGATAGCGTGTCGCTCTGCTCCGCGGAGCGGTAGGCCCGGCAAGGCTCGGGGCGCTGGCGCTGGGGGCCGGTAAATGGGCAGCGTGTCGCGCCGGAGCGTGGTGCGCCAGAACCGGCGGAGCGACACGCTAAACAACGTATCCTGGCCGTACAGTAGACACAGGCGGTACCACATCTTGTTATAAGAAATCGTGGGGCTCAGTCTTCGTCGAGTGTCGAGCCTCGTGAGGTGCCCCAGCCCTCTGTGAGCCACCAGGGGCATCAGGGGACAAAAACTGCCGTGGGGCACCTTTTGACATGCCTACTCGACTGGAGGCCATCGAAGTCCGCACAGCTCCGCAGAGCGGCTCGTATCGCTGCGAGCGGAGCAAGTGGATCCATCGATGTTGGCCGCGCGCGTGCAAGGGTGTGGCGCAAGGGGGGGGGGGGGGGGGGGGGCCTTCTAAGAAGGCAGGGGGGGGCTTCTTAGAAGGCAGGGTCCTTCTTAGAAGGCCCCCCCCGCCACCGGCAAGGCACGCACACCGAACACGAAATCGGCACGTCCGGAGGACCGCCGAGCCTTGAACAGGGTGACGTCGAGGAAGGGCGCCAGGGTGTGGTCCTCGGGCACCGCCTCGAAGTTCTCGTAGAGGCACAGCTCGCACCGCCCCTCCTCGAGGTGCCTCAGGTGCGCCTGAAGCCCGTGCGCGGGTGGCACGAAGAGCTCGTCGTGGTCGAGGTGGAAGAGCCAGTCCACTGCCTCGGGACTCCCTGGGGCGGCGAGCGTGCACCTGCGCACGCAGTGGGCAATGTTGAGCAGCTGGCGACACATCCGGTCGTCAGCAAACTCGGCCAGGTCCCCCCAGCTCCGCAGAGATCTCCACTCCGACCGCAGCCCTGGCCCGCTGCACACGACGCTCAGGAACTCGGCGCTGTAAATCCCGAGCGCCTCCTCGATTGCGCTGGCGTCCTCGACGGGATCGTCGAAGTAGAGGAAGAGATGCGCGAACCCAATGATCCGGAACCTTGGCATAAGGGAGCCGGTTCCCGAGGCGAGCGGGTCCTGGACAGCGCTCGGGCCTTCCCCCGCGGGGCCTCGGCGACGTCGAAAACGCGGGGAGAAACTCAAGGACCCTTGTCTCTCAGAGCCCTTCTTCCTCATCATCACTATACGTGAGCATGTTGGCTTTCTGTTGTTAGCAATCACATATGTGTATACATGTATATTTGAATATTTATATATATATATACATATTTATATATATGTATAATTTCATACATTATGTTTCGTTATATCTATATATGAATATGTATGTATTAGTATGTTTCGTTCTCTATATTAATATCTGAACTTCTACATGTGGCCGAAGGTTCGGGGAAGGATTTGGGTGACCCCCAAAAGGGTCCAGCTGCAAGGGGGTGGTGCAATCGATCTCAAGTAATGCAAGTAGCGCATTGCGCGCGAAAATACAGCAATGCAGTTGCGCCCCGAAATGTATTGCATGCCCCAAATGTATTGCAACCCCACAAATCGATTGCACCAGATCTATTGCACCACCTCCTTGTCGCTGGACCCCCCTTGGGTCAACCCGGAAGGAGGGGTCTGGGTCTGGGCGGATCTGCATGTGCCAGTCGCTCAAGCAGACTGGGGGGGGTCCTGAGCAGTCGCCACAGGCAGCCGCAAGACGCAGCCGCGATCTGGTCCGTGGGGGGGGGGCCAGGAGCCGGCGCCGCTCGGCGCAAGAGTGCGGGTGGGGCATGGGATATCAGGAACCTTTTTAGGTAAGGAGCCCAGGGTCTGTGAGCTGGCAGAGCACCGATGGAGGCTTGGCCACGGATGCCACCGCCGCCCTCAGCAGGCAAGGGATCCTCCAGGGTCTGCAGGGCCTCGTGGGCACGGAGGCCCAGACCGCAGCTTCCCGGCGGGCAGGTCTCGGCCTCCAGAGGCCTGGAGGCCTGGAAGCACCCGAGGCCCCCGGCAATTCCCCAGGAGGCCTCTGGAGGCCTCGGGGACCCCGAGAAGGGCCAGCAGCCTCCCAAAACCGTTCCCCCCCCAGCTGAGAAGTCACCCCCACAGAGGGCCCCAGCAGTGACAACTCCCTGATGGCAGGTTTTGTTTGAAGAATTGTAGCGTTCTCGCCTTTTCGGGCTTCTAACGCCCCAAGTCGGCCCAAGAGGCCCCAAAGATTGCCCCAAGAGGGCCCAAGATGGCCCCCTAAGAGGTTCCCAAGACGGCGCTGGAGGGCGCCAAGACCGCCAGGAAGCCCCCGGGAGGGCCCCAAGATGGCCCAAGAAGCGGAACCCGAACTGATATTTCGAGCCTGCCTCCAAAAAGATGGGCCCCGAGACCGCCACCAGGCCCCCAAGAGGCCCCCAGATGCTCCCGCGATGCCCCCAAGAAGCCGACAGAGGCATCAAACGTGCTTCCAACGAGGCCCGGACCCCAAACGGACATGCGGGAGGCCGCTGGCCCACAACCCGGGCGTGCTGGCGGGAGGGGGCCGAAAGCCCCTGCGGTGGGGAACGTTTGCACGGCGCTTCGCCCCGACGGCCCCGGCGGCACGGCTGCGCCCGGCGATGCGGCAGCGTGCCGCTCCGCCCCGCGGGGCGGGAGGCCCGGAGAAGCTCGGGGCGTGGACGCTCGGGAGCGGAGGCCAGTCCACAAGAGACCAGTCCACAAGATACCCAACCCTGAAACCCCAGGACGCCCATGGTTTTTTTTGGGGGGGGGAGCGCCACGCTTCCCACAGCACAGCCACATCGACGCCCAGGAAACCCAGGGCACCCTGGAGGCAAGCAGGGCTTTTCTTGGCATGGGCCTCTCCGCTGTATACCAAGTGAGCAGTTTCTTTTTCGGCGTGTCGACATTGGGCAGAGACGGGGGGGGTTCTAGGGGGGGTTCTGGATCCGGACCTCTGCTTAGCGCGACTGCTTGCGACAGTGCGTCCTATGAGACTCCACCTGCTCGAAACAGGCGCCCAAAACAGGGGGGGAGGGGGGGGGGGGGCGAGAGCCCGCGCCGATCAGCAAAACAATGCCCTCGGTTTTCGGGCCGTCGCTCGGCTCTTCGGCGGCCGCCCAGGAAGACCCGGGCACACTCTCTCGGCCAGCCGCGGCTGCTGGAAGCCTTCCAGAGGCTGGACAGCCGCCGTTTCTGGCTGGGTGGAAGCCCTCCCGAGGCTGGGTGTTTCTTGGCATGGGTCTCCGCCGCATGCCAAGAGTTCTCGACCGTAGATCCGCCGCACCCTCCCGCATGCAACGGGGGCGCCTGGCGTGCCCGAACTCCGGGGAAGGAGGAGGAGGAGGAAGAGGAGGAGGAGGAGGAGGAGAGGAAGAAGAGGAGGAGCAGGAGGAGGAGGGGACGGAGGAGGAGGAGAAGAAGGGGAAGGAGGAGGAGGAGGAGGAGCAGGGAGGAAGGGGAGAGGAGCAGGAGGAGGAGGCAGGAGAGGAGGAGGAGGAGGAGGAGGAGGAGGAGGAGGAGGGGAGGAGTGAGCAGGATGGAGGGGAGAGGATGGCTGGAGAAGGAGGAGGAGGAGGAGGGGGACCGCAGACCCGCCGCCCCCTCCCGCATGCAACCGGGGCGCCTGGCGTGCCTGATCTCCGGGCAGATCTCGTGCCCTTCCCCCTAAAGGTTTCCCGGCGAGGCCTCGGCCGCTCTCGCCAGCTGCTCAGGATGGCCTCCATCCTCCTCCCTCCTCTTACCTCCTCCTCCTCCTCTTCTTCTTCTTCTTCTTCTTCTTCCTTCATAGTCTTTCTTCTTTCTTCATGTCTTCTCTTCTTATTCTTCCTACTTCTTCTACCTCCTCTCCTCCTCCTCCTCCTCCTCCTCCCCCTCCTCCACCCTCCCCCCTCCCCCTCCCCTTCCTCTCTTCCCTCTCTCCTCCTCCTCCTCCTCCCCCTCCCCCTCCTCCCACTTCCTCCTCCTCCTCTCCTTCCTCCTCCTCCTCCTCCTCCTCTTCCTCCTCCTGCTCCTCCTCCTCCTCCTCCTCCTGCTCCTCCTCCTCCTCCTCTTCCTCTCGCCGAACGTGGCGTTTTGTTTCCCATCCAGATGGCCCCTGCAGGGCCTCCAAGACGGCCAAGGTGTCATGTCTCGAATCCGTGGCCTCTCTTACCGCCCCGGGGACGGGGGCGAGTGGGGGGCCAGACTGCAGCACCTACGATTATGAATAATCTTTCCCCCAGCCCCGCTGAGCCCAGTTCGAGGGAGCAATGGGAGAGCCACTGGAAAGACGGCTAAGATGGCAGATGTTTTGTTGTGTTTACGTTTGATACATGGAGCAGGAGTAGGGGGCGGACCACTGCAAGTGACGAAAGCGGCAGGACAAGTGTGAAACCATAGAACGGGCCTCCTCGACGAAACGATGAACCAAATACATGTGGTGACCAAGGTGGCCGAATACGGCATCCAACATTTCCCTAAAGACTGCTACGACGGACAATGTAGCCCCAAGATGGCCCCAATATTGCCCAAGAGGCTCCGAGGACGCCCCAAAGAAGGCACAAGAGGTTCCCAAGGGGACCCATGAGAGCCCGACAAGGCCAACATCATCGATGGTCGAATGGGTTTTGAATGATTTGAGCGTTCGCGCCTTTGCGGGCTTCCGGCGGCCCAAGACGGCTCAAGAGGCGCCCAATATAGCCCCAAGATGGCCCAGGCGGTCTCCAGGACAACCAACAAAAACTTCAAAGACGGCACCAGGACGGTCAAAGAGCCCCAAGATGGCCCCCGAAGGCGTCACACAGCCCAAGATACCACTAAGATGGTCCAGTAAGCCGCCCCGATAGGTCCCCAAGAGGCCTCCTCCTCCTGTTCCTTCGTGTTCTCCTTCTTCTTTCTCTCCTCCTCCTCCTCCTCCTCCTCCTCCTCCTCCTCCTGCTGGTTTCCTCATGCCCCTCGTCCTTTTTTTAGCGTCCCCTCAGCGGTGTCCACAGCGGCTGTGAGAACACATCGTCCAAAACCGTACCAGACTTCGGCCCCACGTTTGGCCACACTGGTGCTGCCAACAGGGCAGGCGGCGGCCGTGGTTCGCCGCGGGCGTGCTCGACAACTACGTCCCCTCACGACGTGAGTGGAGGCCTCCCAAGTGGGGTCCGAGCCGATGGGGTCGGAGGACCGCGCCGCATACCATATGCGTTGCGAATTGCGAGTAGAATGGTCGGAAGAGCAAGAGGTCCAGTACCGATACCGCTGCCCTTCCCTCGGTTTCGCCTGTTTGGGGGCCTCCCGAGAGGCCCTCGTCGCCACCGCTGGATTCGCCTCGAAATTCTAATCAGAACGCACCCCGGGAGAGATCCAGGGAGTCGCTCTATCGGTACCTCGTGGTTTCCCAAGGATGGGGTCCGAGCACATGGGGTCGGAGGACAGCGCCGCATCGTCAATGCATCACCGGTACAACTGCGATGCATCGAAGACGTTGGCGATGCAACTGGCTCCGCCGGCGTGGAGAAGATCGGGCTCCCCATCGAGCCGCATCGCCGATGCATCGGCGGTGTGGCGCGATCCTCCGACACCATTTTCGGCTGGACCTAGGGCAGAATACCATCCTTCAAGAACATGAGACCCTCCGCCAGCCAAAACACTCCGCACCATGAGGTCACTCGAGAGTGCCCTCCTCGGGATGCACCAGAGCACCCAACAAACACACGAGAAACATCAGGGCACCCTCCCTGGACCGACCTCGATGGTATACCTCGGTCCGACCGCACTCGGACCCGATCGGGGAGGTCCGGAGCGATGGGCTCAGAGCTTCTCGCGGCGAGGAACCACTCCGCCCAGACGAGCAGCTGGTCTCCCACGTCTCGGAGCGTCGACACCAGCGCAGCCCGTGACCCCCCCGCGGGCACCAGCGAGCCTGGAAGAAACACAAAGCTGCACGAACTAGATCGGCGTCAGGCGAGGGGGAGAAGTGAGAAGGATAGGGACTTCTCAGAAGGCGGCGGGACTTTTGAGAGGCCCTCGCGCCTTCTGAGAAGTTTTCTGTGTCCTCGGGAACTGCACAGGAAAAAACTTATCAGAAGGCCCCGAAACTTTCGAGCCTTCTGAGAAGGCCCGCCCTTTCTCGTTTCCCCGCGGGGCTCGCCGCCGACTAGAGGAACACACAGAATGCATAAACATATACTTTGGACGGCCCGCGCGGATTTCTTGGATCTGCGCTGGGCTCCCCGTTCTTGGCGCGCGGAGCGCGCCAGGGGCGACGCTGGAGGAGCCAGCCGCCGGTGGGGGCCCAGCACAGGGCCAGGAAATCCGGGCGGACCGTCGAAAGATTATACTCGTGCAATTTTTCGCTTCCCGACAGACACGACTTTCCGGAGCGCCGCTCGGATTTCCTGGGTCAGCGGCGGGCGCCCCCCCCGCCCTAGCGCACGGAGCGCCCTGGCGCCGCCAACGAGCACCTGCAGTGCCGATCCAACTCGAGCTTCCAGGACGGTGGCTGGAGCCAGGGTGGTCAAGCCAGTGTGTAAGGGCAGTCGGATTCATGAGCATTCGCTGGCCCAGTGGGCCAGAGAGAGGGGCAGCCATAATCCCTAGGGCGCGTCGGCGGCGAATGCAGCACTCAGGCGTTCGCGAAATCGTGCTGCATCCGGGAGTACCTGCACTCCTCCGTTTCCACAGACACGAGCGGCGCAGTAATGCAGTTGCTTTGCCAACTCCAGCCGTGGTCCCCCAACTCCCTGGACATGCTAAGATCTGCGGAGGAGGGGGAGGAGGAGGAGGTGGAGGAGGAGGAAGAGAAAGAGGAGGAGGAGGAGGAGGAGGAGGAAGAAGAAGAAGAAGGTTCGCAGTATTCCCAGCTCGCGAGCGCGGGGCGGCCCCTGGGGGGCCCCGGGCGCAACAAAAAGGTACCCCGGGCGACTCCCGCCGAGGGGCGCCCGGACCTCCTGGGGAGCGGTTTCCTTCGAGACCTTCCGCAGCGCTCCAGGGGCGCCCCTCCTCCTCCTCCTGCTCCTCCTCCTCCCCCTCCTCCTCTCCTCCTCCTCCTCCTCCTCCCCCTCCTCCTTCCCCCTCCTCCCCCTCCTCCTCCTCCTCCTCTCCTCTCTCCCTCCTCCTCTCCTCCTTCCCCCCCTCCCCTCACCCTCCCCCTCCCTTTCCCCTCCTCCTCCGCCTCCTCCTCCTCCTCCTCCTCCTCCTCCTCCTCCTCCTCCGTGCATAAAACAGGTCGGCTCTCGCCGATCTTGTTGGGTTTTGATTTGCAGGCGGTCGGCCCTCTGGCCGAGCAGTGCGATGCCACGGGTGGCCCACCCTCGGCACCCCTTCGGTCGGGAGCTCCCATCTGCCTCGCTGCGTGCCAGGCGCACGCGTGGGCAGCGCCTCGGAGCCTCCCATACCGTCTTGTCGCGGCTCTTGCGAATCAGCGCTCATCGACAAATTCACGCTGATTGATGCTAGATCGCCGCTGCCCGACGCCTAATCGGCGCGATCTCATCGACTCCCATACGCCAATCGACGCCATTCGACGCTAAAGACGGAACGGAGAGAGTATACAAGGCTCCCGTGATTTGCTACCGAGCCAACGGACCGCAAGGGAGACATTGTACAAAAAAACAGTGTGACTCACGAGAACAGGAGTCCAAACATCAAGAGCCACCATGTCGCAACAACCAAATTGTTTTCAGCGGGGCGCAAGTCCTGCGTGGACAGCCCGGGTCATCGGCCAACCACCCTGCAACTTACTGCATGGTGGTTCGGCTGGAAGGGGTAGTATCTCTAACAGCGCAAGCACTCAGCAGTGACCAACATCGCACTAACCGCCAAGTCGTTCGTGTCAACGGTTCAACAAATCCGCGCGGACCTCCGAATGGTTCGGTTCATGCGGGTGGCGATGGTATGTTTGGGAAGATCACCGTTTAGGTTTATGCAGGTGGCGATGGTATATTGGGGAGGGTATTGATGTTGTGGATGATGATGATGATGTTGATGGCCGATGAGGCTAATGATGCTGATGGCGATACTCGATGATGGTGCTGCTGATGCTGATTATACGAATTAACAGATGCTGCTGATGCTGATGCTGATGACGATGCTGCTGATGATGAAGATGACCAATAATACTAGCCGGCCGCTCTGCGGTTGATCGGGAGTTTCTGTATATAAAAGAAGGTGCGTGCGCCTGTTGGCGAGGGTGAGGATGAGGTTCCTCCTCCTCCTCCTCCTCCTCCTCCTCCATCCTTCTCTTGCCTCCGTCTGTCCTCCTTCACCCCACAGCTCCATCATCTTCTCCTCCTCCTCCTCCTCCTCCTCCTCCTCCTCCTCCCTCAGATCCTACTCCTCTCCCTCCTATACTGCCCCTACCTCCCTCTCCTCCTCCTCCTCCTTCCTCCACGGGGCACCGCCCACGGGGCGCGGATCAACCGGATCCACCGGATCTGTCCGGAAACGGTGCCGGAGGCCGCTCTGGGCTCCTCTGGGCACCTCCCCCGGGGCCGGTTTTGTGAGGATGTCTCAAGCGAGGGCGCGGTTTGGGATTCGTCGGCGGATCCACCGGATCTGTCGGGATCTGTCCGGAAACGGTGCCGGAGGCCGCTCTGGGCTCCTCTGGGCACCTCCCCCGGGGCCGGTTTTGTGAGGATGTCTCAAGCGAGGGCGCCGGTTTGGGATTCGTCGGCGGATCCACCGGATCCACCGGATTTGTCCGGAAACGGTGCCGGAGGCCGCTCTGGGCTCCTCTGGGCACCTCCCCCGGGGCCGGTTTTGTGAGGATGTCTCAAGCGAGGGCGCCGGTTTGGGATTCGTCGGCGGATCCACCGGATCCAGCGGATCTGTCCGGAAACGGTGCCGGAGGCCGCTCTGGGCTCCTCTGGGCACCTCCCCTGGGGCCGGTTTTGTGAGGATGTCTCAAGCGAGGGCGCCGGTTTGGGATTCGTCGGCGGATCCACCGGATCCACCGGATCTGTCCGGAAACGGTGCCGGATCCGCTCTGGGCTCCTCTGGGCACCTCCCCCGGGGCCGGTTTTGTGAGGATGTCTCAAGCGAGGGCGCCGGTTTGGGATTCGTCACCGGATCCACCGGATCCAGCGGATCCGTCAGGAAACGGTGCCGGAGGCCGCTCTGGGCTCCTCTGGGCACCTCCCCCGGGGCCGGTTTTGTGAGGATGTCTCAAGCGAGGGCGCCGGTTCGGGATTGATCCACCGGATCCACCGGATCCACAGGATCTGTCCGGAAACGGTGCCGGAGGCCGCTCTGGGCTCCTCTGGGCACCTCCCCCAGGGCCGGTTTTGTGAGGATGTCTCAAGCGAGGGCGCCGGTTTGGGATTCGTCGGCGGATCCACCGGATCCACCCTTGGCAGGTCTTAGCAGCATTTCCATTTCCCTCCAGGTGGGATCAGTGAGTGGGGAGGGGGGTAGACAAATATCAATCCAACTGGACTCGACCGATGTACACCCACACAAAACACATGACCCCAAACACCACGGCAACACACTGCCACATCACATCCCGTCGTATTGGAACACACACACACATATATATATATATATATATATATATATGTGTGATGTGTACCTATGCGTGTGATACATATATGTATGTACACACGCATGCACGCAAGCGTATGCACACGCGCGCTCACATATACATGCACATGTGTATGTACGTATGGATACATCATACAATCAAACATATGTGCATACACGTGTACATGTACGTGATTGTGCGTACACATACACACATGCTTGTATATAGCCAATACGTGCAAATACATGATCATATTAAATTCGTTCATAATGCCATACATAGGTGTGGTTATCCGAGCTACCTGTCTATCTATACTATTGTCATACCACAACCGTTTATATACGGATTTGTGGCTCCTGTGTGCATGTGGGGCTGTGTCGAAATACAGCGAAGATCTGCAGATCTCGAGCCCAAGCCGCCCAACCCCCAATCGCAGCCGCAACGGCGATGCGAGGCTATGTAGATGTGTGTATATAACATAAACGCATCACGTGTTTTATATGTGCGTATGTTTTCATGTATGTGTACACGCGCACACGTGTATACATAATCATGTTGATAAACGGATGGATGTACACGCGCACGTACAATCGTTTTAATGCTTATTCATATATGGGCGATGGTATACATAGAAATGCACATCATACCGCACATACGAGCCACCTCAAGCGGAACATCACAAACGGTGCGGACGGCGCGGCGCGGCGCGACTGATTGCGCCCCACGGGGTGAATGGGGCACATGGCCACCTTGCGCAAAACTGCGAAGAGGACGACAAAGGAGGAGAGGGAAGGAGAGGAGGGGGAGGAGGAGTGGGGAGGATGGGGGAAGAAGAGTGTGGAGAAGAAAGGGACGGAGGTGGCGACGGCGAAGGGGGTCTTCCAGGACCTCCCCCTCCTCCGCCCCTCTTGTATAGCCGTTTTGGCTCAAGCAGTACACGTTCATCCACTTGCGACGGCATCCGCTGGGCCTTGCTCTTTTTCGCGGTGCTCGGGTGCAACGCCATGTACCGGCAGAAAGTTGACATGCTCAGGGGCCTCAAGGAGGAAGACGCGATAGAGGTTGTAGCATCTGACGTCTTCTTCTACTGCGAGAATGTAGGGCTGGCGTTCGACAGGCTCATTCACTCGAGCCTGCGCAAGGAGTTCATGAATGCAGTGATTGGCCTCTATGAACAGTGCCAGTCGCCTCTGGCTTCCGAAGGCCACCCAGTCCAAGACATCGACTGGGCCTACTGGCGGCGCCGTCTAGCAAGGGCTGCAGAAACTTCTGGGTCTTCGAGTTCACAGGGCCCATCCTCATCAGCAGGCCCCCCGCCCGGGATCGTCGTGGACCTCACGAACGAGACCACCGAGCCGCCCGAGCCTGCCCAATCGCAAACTCAGGCTCGCGGGGGAAAAACGAAGAGAAGGAGGAGGAGGAGGATGAGGAGGAGGAGGAAGAGGAGGAAAAAGAAGAGGATGATGAGGAGGGGGAGGAGGAAGCGCGGGAGGGGATGAGGGAGGAGGAGGAGGAGGAGTAGGAGTAGGAGTAGGAGTAGGAGGAGGAGGAGCAGGCGGAGAAGGAGGAGGAGGAGGAGGAGGAAGGAAGAGGGCGAGGGAGAGGGAAACGGGGAGTACGGGATGAGGTGCTGTCGCTTGACGACGTCCGCAACGTACGCCATGTGCTCATGCGCATCCGCAACGGCGATGAGAAGTGGGAGGGCTCCCACGGCGGCCCGTGGACTTCCGACGACGAACGAAAATACGGCGCTCTCCTTACCAACGAGGCCCTAGATGGGGAGAAAGGTAAGAAAGGGAGTGGAGGGAGGAGGAGGGCGGGGGAAAAATAGGAGTCTTCAAACATATTTGAAAGGGGAGCGGTGGAGGTGGAGGAGGTCGAGGAGTAGGGGAATGAAGGTTCGAGCGATTTGAAATGAGAGGATCAGGAGGAGGAGGGGGGGGGAGCGGGAGGACGGGCGAAGGAACGAGCCTGTTCCGCAGAGAACCTTAAACGGAGGCATAACAAGAAGTTATAAGCAGGCAGAGGCGGAGCGAGAGACAGGAGGAGGAGGGAGGAGCTAGGAGGAGAGGAGGGGGAGGAGAGGAGGAGGGGAGGAGGAGGAAGGAGGAAGAACGAGGATCTGAGGCCGCCGTCTGCCACAAGTAGATCCTCAGCGCTACCGCGTCCCCCGCTGCGCGCGCGCGTGAGGCACAGAGATGCATCGCACCGTAAAAAGGGGGGGGGGGGGGGGGGGGGGGGGGGGGGGGGGGGGGGGGGGGGGGGGGGGGGGGGGCAAAAAAAAAAAAGCCGGAATTGAGGACTCGGAGACCCAAGAGCTGCCGCGTCGTTTAGATGTGGTCGAGGACCTCATCACGGGCCAAAAATGGGACGATGCATTCGACAAAGCTGGGATCCAGGTGGCCCCTCCTCCTTCCCCCCTCCCGCTTCCCCCCGCGCGCCCGTGCACCCCCGAAGGCTTTGCCCGACGCCGCGGAGCCCGTCGACCAGGCTTTGCCCGACGCCGCGGAGCCCTTCGACCAGGCTTTGCCCGACGCCGCGGAGCCCGTCGACCAGAGCCAGAAGAAACGGAGGACCTTCGGCCGCGCCCCAGGACGGCCTGACTGAGCGGCCCGGCGGGGCCCGACACCCGGGCCGACGGCCAGCCCGACGCCGCCCTGGCGACGCAGGCGCGCCCGACGCGGAGCAACCGCCCTCCCCTCCTCTTCCTCCTCCTCCTTGTTTTTATGTTGTTTTAAACTTCGGTCAGAAAAAAGAAAACGAGGATTCCGAATCGACGAAACCAGCCGGGGGGGGGGGGGGGGGGGGGAAGGGGGAGGCGGGGGGGGGGGGGTGCGGGGTTGGGGGTGGGGGGGGGGGCTGGGGGGCCCAGAAGGGCTCCAGCAGCCAGAAACGTTGAACATGTTGGAACAACGCGCGTCGCTGCAGCCTCGTCCTCCTCCCTCCTCGTCCCTCACTACTCCGCCTCCTCGTCTCCCCCCTCCTCCTCCTGACCTCCTGCCTCCGCCTCCCTCTCTGCTCCTCCTCCTCCTCCTTGGAGTCGCCGGGCCGCGCTGTTACTGCTGGTCAATCCTGCTCCCGGTCCTGCTCCTCCTCCCTTCCCCTTCTCCTCCTCCTCCCCCTCCACCGCGTGCATCCTGCTGGTCTTCAGTTACGCTTGAGTGTGATCGCGTGTGTGGAACGCTTGTCGTGTGTCCTCCAACGGCGCTTGCACTTTGGGGCTCTTACTGGGGCTGTAAGAAAATAAGAGTGCGTGGCAGGATTTTCATTGAATGCTGGGCCTCAGTTGGCCTTCATGGGTTTATTTGTTGATCGACTCCCACGGCCTGCCCTATGGATCAGCGTTTGCGTGGTCTCCTGTGGCCTTCGTGCTGCCCGTGTTTCGGAGTCAGCTGGCCCGTGGCTGGCTTGTTTTTCTTGCTGTTTCTGGCACTCCTACGAATGGCTTCCCGTGGCATCCCAGGGACCTCGCATATAGTACAAACTGCGCCCCGTAGGCAGCACCCCGTAGTATGTGCAGCGCCACTGCGTGGGGTCCACGCACTGGTCAGAGTCAGGGGGCCCGACCGGTCTAGCTTTCTCCCTGCTCGCGCGTGGCTGGATAGAGAGTCGGCCTCTGGGGGCGACGTTTGATTTCTGCCCGCGCGGGGAGGGCAGAAATTCCCTCACGTCGTCGTCGTCGTCGTCGTCGTCGTCGTCGGGGACTCCAGTGGTCCCGCATATCGTCGGGGATTCCAGTTGTCCCGCATATCGTCGCCCCCCTCGTCGTCGTCGTCGTCGTCGTCGTCGTCGTCAGTTTTGTTGGAGTTCACTTGTAAGTTTATTGTGATCGGCAGGTGCTCCCCCTCAAAGTCTAGCGATTTTGCACAGTCATCTTGTGGTACGGAGCTCGCCCCGCCACAACGCGTGTAGCAGTGCATCAGGATTGCAGGGGCTCCATGAGCTTGTGTGTGTGTGTGTCGTCGTCGTCGTCGTCGTCGTCGTCGTCGTCGTCGTCGTCGTGGTCGTGGTCGTGGTCGCCGTCGTCGTCGTCGTCGTCGTCGTCGTCGTCGTCGTCGTGGTCGTGGTCGCCGTCGTCGTCGCCGTCGTCGCCGTCGTCGCCGCCGCCGTCGTCGTCGTCGTCGCCGCCGCCGCCGCCGTCGTCGTCGTCGTCGTCGTCGTCGCCGTCGTCGTCGTCGTCGTCGTCGTCGTAGAGGTGGGTGGACCCGCCTCGGCATCCTCGGAATCGGTTTGAAAAACAAGGGAGGGGGAGGAGGAGGAGGAGGAGGAGGAGGAGGAGGGGAGGAGGAGGAGGAGGAGGAGGAGGTGTCAACATTTACCCCCGCCCCGGAGCTAGCATGCCTGAAAAAGTGTAAATTAAGTCCCTACCTAGGCTCTGCCTAGAGGGTTCTTACTCTCTTAGCTTAAAGGGGCCGGGCAGTGGTTCCCGCCCCGGGCGGTTCCCCCAGCCCCCGCCCCGCGGTTCCCCCAGTTGCGGTGAGCTTAGCTTAGCTTAGCTTATATCATCTTAGCTGAGCTTAGCTTAGCTTAGCTTAGCTTACCTTAGCTTAGCTTAGCTTAGCTTAGCTTAGTTTAGCCTAGCTTAGCTTAGCTTAGCTTGGCTTAGCTTAGCTTAGCTTAGCTTAGCCTAGCCTAGCTTAGCTTAGCTTGTGCTGCTTTGCTAGGGGCTCCAACTCCTGGGTAGGGTCGCACTGGGATAATTCTCTTTTCAGGGATTGACTGGTTTGTGCGTCTCACTGCTTCGCCCGCAAGTGCGGGGTGCTGCGTATCATTGCTGATATCCGTAGCTATTATAGCCATGGTTGCTTGCGAAGGGGCCACAAAGCACACGCTTTCGCACGTTCTCAAACTAAAGACCACATGGAAACGCAATTGGAATAACTGGCAGGCTTGTTTCTCTTGGCTAACGCCAGAGTTCAAACGCAGCAGCTCTAAAGGATTGGGTTGCAAGATATGTGCAGCAGCAAGTACTGGTACGCCTTGGGCTCTTGACACGGCTGGGGTCGGCACGAATCGAGCTAGGCCAGTTATCAAACAGCAATTGGTGAATCATGAACTTACGGCTGCGCACAGATCTGCAGCCGGCGGCGCCGCCTCATCACCACCTGCCCCTTCGAGCAGCGATTTTCGAGAAGTCTTACAAGCAGTTCGTTCTGGCGAACGGAAGTGCAGATTTGGAATCCTGGGCGTCTGCAAACGGAAGAAGATGAGAAACATGTAATGGTGTTTAGCTGAAGCTCATCGCAGAGAGGACCTTGTCAAATTCAGGATCGCCAAGACAATCTCGCTGATGCAAGATGCCAGGAAGGGCAAGCTCTTGGTGCGGTTTAAGGCTGCGGATGCATCCCTTCGCGTTTCGAGGGGCGTCTTAGGACAGGCGCGGCTCGAGCAAGGATCCGCGCATCACCTCGCAGACAAGACATTTTGCATGATTGGAGACGCTTGCACTTCAAACCTCGCGCCTCCATACAGACCGCCGACTGCGCCAGAAAAAAAAACATCTTGATGTGTTGGCCCTCAAAACCCTCGTCAACGCTGTGGAAATGTTCTCGGCAGATGCTGCGAAAGATGAGCAATTGGCAGGGCAGTTATTGAGAGCTCCAAGGAGCACGGCACAAGACCACTGGGGTCCACTGCTACCGAACTTGAAGATCATTGGGAGAGACCGCGCGCATGCTGCGCGGCGAGTAACTTTGAGGCCGTGGAAATCTGATTCGCGCATCAAAGACATACTTGATCACATTATATTCCGAAAAGGTTCCATAGTCAGGTTGATTGAGAATTCATTTTTTTCAAAGTATGGCATCAACGAAACATGGGTAAAATAACAGAACCGATCGTCAACTCCACGAGGTCGGCAGACCTTGGCTACTCGAAACAACGCTTCGACAGTACACAGAGGCCTCTTGGAAGATGTGTTCTCGAGTTCGAGGCCTTACTTTTGACTGCGCAACAGATCGCGGAGTCTCGGAAGGGGTCAGCAGAGAGCGCGCAGGCCACTGAGTTCCTTGAGTTCGTAACCCCAGAAAGGTTGATCATTTTAGCTATGGCAGCTGATGCGGGCGACGAGTTACATCAATTTGTGCTAAAAATGGATAGGGGGGACGTTGAGAATGAGTTAGTTGCGAGGCAATGCAATGAGTTTCTGGAGAGAATTGCCCTTCTTTTTGGACAACCAAGAGAATGTTTCAGGCTTGGGTACACCCGGCACATGGTTGGCCTCCTGCAGAATCAAATGATATTGTACGTCAAGGGATCAGCACGCCACCTTGGAGGGGGCCATGCCGTCGCGCAGTCAATAAAAGATCGAGCGACCAACATATTTTGGGAGTGGTGTAACTTGGCGCGGCTTGTAGTGAGAGCAGAGTTTCCGTCGTTTGAGATAATTTTCAAGTTCTGCGTGTTTGACCTCAATGAAGGGAAGCCGCAGACGAACGTCGAGCAGCAGAATCACATCGGGGCCCACCTGGGCCAACTTGCGAAATACTTTAACGTCTCGGGTGACGATCTGATTGACGAGTTCTACAGGGTTATTCCGGTGGCTCGGCAGAAACTACTCCACACCCCAGGCATTTCAAACGCAGGTGCCTGGCAATCTGCTGTGTGGCACCTCACGGAGAGAGACTCGACCAAGTTTCCTGTACTCCGTCGTGTACTTCGCCGCGTCCTAGGGTTCACGAACAGCAGCTGTGGCGTGGAGCACAATTTCAGTAAGGTGCACCGGGCAAAGACAAATCATGCTCATCATATGGGCCCCCCGCCCCAGAGAGGAGGAGGAGGAGGAGGAGGGGGAGGGGGAGGAGGAGGAGGAGGAGGAGGAGAAAAAAACAGAAGCCGCTGGGGCATGTGACTCCAGCAGTCAGAAGAGGATAAGTGATATTAGTCGCACGCATGGGGCCCCATAGTCCATTTCATCAACGTTCTTGCGCATGGGGTCCAACGTTGCCGACTGAGCTACATTGCAAATGATATTGCGCCATCGTGTCCAGAAATTCGAGCTGTACTGGATATCGTCCTCCTCCTTTTCTTTCCTCTTACTTCATCCTGCCCCCCCCCGTTCCTCCTCTGCCTGAGTCGTTCGGCCCCCTCCGCCCCCCCCCCTCCCCTCGCGTCAACCTTCCGCTTCCTTTGG
The DNA here is from genome assembly GCA_963575745.1 of Prorocentrum cordatum. NCBI lineage: Eukaryota > Dinophyceae > Prorocentrales > Prorocentraceae > Prorocentrum > Prorocentrum cordatum. The sequence continues at coordinate 438,118 of CAUYUJ010015282.1, forward strand.
GAACGCGTTGAGCCCGCTAGGATTCAGGGATTCAGAAAAGCAGTGCCGCGGACCTCGTGAGACGCGTGCCCAGGGGATCAGGAACGCGAATAAGCACAAAGAGCTACCGAGGGTCTCCCAGAGATCCAACACAATGAGCGCCCAAGAGATCTTCGTTTGCCTTCAACCTGTTTGAAATATTAGAATCCGCCTCCTCCTCCTCCTTGTCCCCCTCGTCCTTCGCGTCCTCCTCCTCCGCGTCATCCTCCTCGTCCTCATCCTTATGCTGTTCAATCCTACGCCTCTATCCTGACATCAAAACCTAGCCCTTAGATGCGGGCGGCTATCTAACCTCTCTAGATTGCTTGCCGCCTCGAGGTGCAATGGGCATTGGAAGGCCGACGGGCCTGGCTGTCGGACTCGTTCGAGAATGACGAGCTCAAGCTACTCTGCGACGAAGGCGAGACTCCAGACGAGGTGCTCGAAACAGAGGCCCCCAAAATCTGGGCTGAGATCGGATGCGGCGTTCCTCGTGCTGGCCCTGCTAGACCTAGGGTTGACACCAGCGTGCCGCGTCGGGGCTTGAAGAGGACGGGCGAGAAGGCATGGGTAACTAGCCGGCGACGTGATGTCTCTGAGGCGGCAGCCACTGGCATTGCCAAAGGTTGCCTCGTCACGGCGAAACGCGCTGAAGGCGCCCCTCGCCATAAGTTCAAGAGAATGAACATGAGAGAAGTGCAGTTCCAGAAGGCGAAACGCCAGAAACATCGGTTAGAAGCAATACTGGACGGCTCCATTGACACGGCCAGCATCTCGACTGCTGAGCTCCAGGAGGCCGTCGAGCTCGGCCAGAACATTGCCAAGAATAGGGTCGCTCTAAAGCGAGAGACTGCCCGGCGCGACTCGGCGCTGAACCCTGTCGGTTCAACTGTTTCGCTTGAGAACAAGTGCGTTTTTTTATGACGAAGGCGTGCTCGACGAGGCTGGCCAGATAAGCCACGCGCGCCGCCACGAGCTACGTCGCGTGGACGACGTTTGCTGTGCTGATTTCCTGGTGGTGCGAGGCTTCGAAGACACGAGTAACCAAGTGCGTTGGTCTTCCCGTCTCGTAGGCCAAATGCTCGTTTGTGCTGATTTTTTCGATGATCCGGGTAGTCGCGCATGCCTTGCCTTTAAGATGGGCCTAAAAACAAAGCGGTTCATATATATGAGTCCTAGGGCCGCCGACTCTCAGCCCAATTTGCGCGCGCTCCTGGAGCGCGCGAGTGGCCGTCCTGACTCTAAGTGTACGATTTTGAACACCAGAGCTGACTTGGAAAGCAAATAGAACAAAGCCCGTGCAGCCCGAAAGCTGGCTGACGTGTGGGTCGTGAAGGCTCGGTCCGAATCCAGCGCGGATTTCCCAGCAGGCATGAAGTATGTCTTGACATCTAAAGAAGCGTGCTTGCTGTTAGGCGTGGTGGACCCCTCAAGGAGTATGCGCGGCTTTTGCAAACTCTGAGCCAGTCGCCCATGCTCCAGTGCAATTCAACCTTGCATGACAGAGTCGGGGCGGGCTCGACTCTGCCGTACTGTTTCATTTGATTGCGCGTGCTTGATGGACGGCAGTGCGCATGCTGCTGGCGTCTGTCATTGGGGATGGGTGCTGCAACCACGTTTGCGGCGTAGCAAGTAACACGTGTTGGTGCTGAGTAAACGCTCCTTGTCCTCCCATCCCTCTTCGCCTCCCCCTCCTCCTCCTCCTCCTCCTCCTCCTCCTCCTCCTCCTCCTCCTCCACAGAGCCTCCTCCTCCTCCTCCTCCTTCACGGCTGGACCCATTTTGGGCCCGCCAGAGGGCCCGACTCAGGTCCAGCCCGGGAGCGTGCTCCCGGGCTGGACGGAACATGGGACCGACAGCTCCTCCTCCTCCTCTTCCTCCTCCTCCTCCTCCTCCACCTCCCCTGTGTCCCTCTCCCGCCCCCATCGCGAAGGAATGGATGAGAATGGGGGCGACCTCCCTCCTCCCTCCCCCCTCCTGCCCCCGCCCTTCCTTCTTCCCTTCTCCCCCCCCGCACTGCACTCGGTAGCGGTAGCACCCCGCACTCGGTAGCGGTAGCACCCCGCACTCGGTAGCGGTAGCACCCCACACTCGGTAGCGGTATCACCCCACACTCGGTAGCGGTAGCGCCAGAACCTACTCGGTAGCGCTCGGGGTTGTTCAGAATCCACCCACGCCAGCTCGGTAGCGCCATGATCTACTCGGTAGCGCTCAGGGTTGTTCAAATTATGGGGGGCGATGCTGCTTGGTAGCGCCCAGGGTTGTTCAGATCTCCCTTCGATCTGGCATCGATGATGTGGCGCAGACGCGCCATAAACATTTCCTAGTTGAGCTTCCCAGGGAAACTTTGCCAGGGCCCCCCGTGCCGAAGTTGTTTAAAAGGGTCCACGTTCTGAGATAGCTTTTAAACAGGGGGGGGCGCCTCCGATCTTTCAGTAGGCGAGGGTCTGCACCTGTAGGTCCATGGTCTGCCCTGTTGAAAACCAGCGCTGCTTTTCAACAACCCAGCGCGTCGAGGTGCAAGCGCCTCCCCAGCCCTGATGATCAATCGCTGGCGCCCCCCCCTGTCCAATAGGTCCCGTGACCCTGGCGACCCTTTTGAACAACCCCGCAGCCAGCGGCCCTAAGGAAATTTCTGCCCTCACCCCCCTCTCAGGTCTCAAGGTTTTGGCTGGACTTCACCGGGGGTCATTGCCCGTGCCGCCTTCTCCCCAAACAGTGCTTGCACTTGAAGCGATCTGAACTGGGGGGGACAGCCTCGTGACGCTTCCGCACGCCCCGAGGAGCAACCAACTTTCTGTTACCATTTGTCCCCCCTCCGGTTCCGCCACGCGCGCCTCCTCCTCCGCCTCCTCCTCCTCCTCCTTCTCCTCTTCCTCTTCTGCACAGCAGATGCTGCATGACAAATGTTAGGCTAAATTTGTCGTGTCAGCAGGCGCGCTGCCGACTCCACGGAGTTTCGGGCCAAGGGTCAAATCGCTTGGAGCCTGGGGCAGCAAGAATTCTGCCAGACTCTGGAAGAATTCTGGGCCCTCTTGGGGCCCTCTCTTTCCCCTCCTACATCGTCGTCGTCCTCCTCCCTCAATTTCAAGTCCTCTGAAATCCTCCCTCCTACTCGATCACCCCCCTCCTCATCCAACTCGCCCTCCCAACGAACCCCCGTAGAATACACCTCACAGATTGCACCCCATAGACTGCCCGATCAGAGTGAGGGGGCCCGAATGGTCGTACTGTCTCCCCACGCGCGCGTGGCTTGATAGGAGGTCGGCCTCTGGGGGCGACGTTTGAGGGCGGCGTTTGGGGGCGACGTTTGGGGGCATGATGTCATCTGGAGGACGAGGAAGGAAGGTGGACGATGAGAGGGAGGAGGAGGGGGAGCAAATGTTGGGCGGGTGGTGGGTGGGTGGTGGTGGGTGGGTCCCGGTGGTTGGGTGAGTGGTGGGTCAGTGGCGTGTGGTGTGTGGGTGGCGGGTGGCGGGTGGTGGGTGGGCGGTGGGTGGTGCGCGGGTGGTAGATGGTTGGTGGGTGGGTGGGTAGTATGTGGATCCGCTTCGTCATCTTCTTAATCGGTTTTAAAAAAGGAGGATGATGAAGAGGAGCAGGTGTCAACATATGTCCCCCCTAGCATCCCTGAGAAATTTTCAAGGATTTGCTGTTTTGTGTCTTACTGCTTTGCCCGCGCCTCCGCCCCCCTCACTCTTATCCGCAAGTGCGGCGTTCTACGTATTATATCACTGTTTGGGGCCTACGCGATTAAATCATGAATATCAGTCATTGGAAAGATAAGACGCCAATTTGCATCACCCGTAGCCTTTTCGGCTCGAGCTGTTGGTTAGCTTCCTGTCTGTCTTCTGAACATGCCCCCCAAGGGGTCACGGGCGAAGGCTCAGGCCAAACCGCCTGCGAGGCGAGGCCAATCACAAGCTCTGGGTTCTCGCGGCCAGGAGGCGCAGCCGGGCATCTCCCTCCCCGAGCTCGGCACCTACAATGCCAAGTACCTCGCGAAGCTCGCCGCCGCCGAGGAGATCATCCTGGCCCACCCCCTCTTCAAGAACATCAAGGGGGTGGACGCGCTGCCGATCCAGAAAATCGGAGAGGAAGGTGGCAGTGATACGTCGTCTCACATCGCGCCCTTCGACAAGCACCAATGCAAGACGGCTTTGCAGAGCCGTTCGATATACGATGCTGGTTTCAACGCGTTCCACCTCTTGCTGAAGAGCTCGACAGCGAAGTCGGTCCCCATCAACGAGCACGCTGTCATGAAGTTTGCGGACGACACGTTCGCGGATCACAACGACGTGTTCCCTACCATTATCCACACCTGCGTCGACAGTGACACGACGGACGTGGCATCCCTGCTTGGCCAGCTACCAGTCCTGTCGCCTGAGGAGCCTCGTCACGCTTTCCTGTTCAAGGTGGCGGAACGCATCAAGGCAGGAGCAGATGACGATGAGGTTCTGGGATGGCAGCAGATGGCTCGCAGCGTGACGGTCCGCATCCACGTCTTGCAGGACAACACCGACCGCTTGTGGCTAGGCCCCAAGGGATGTCCATGCCTTGCGGCAATCTGGGATGGTAGGCCACGCCATCGACTTGGCTCGTTCACAGATCAGCCTGCGTGGCCTACTATCTCCGATTGCCGACGGACGGCATGGCCTTCCCAGGAACCATCTTGCGCAACAGAATCGCTCTTCAGTACGACCTGGTCGTGCGCGCCACGCCCCAGCTGATAGTGGAGATCGCAATGCACAAGCAGCGGATGGCGGGCAAATACAGCCCTAGTAACTTGGCGATGGAGTTCAACGAGAAGATCAAGAAGCAGCCAGGAACAGATTCGGATGAGATCACCGAATCATTGGTCGACCAAGCCATTACGGTCTGGAACCGGTGCCTATCTGCCTCGGAGAACATGGAAGTTGTCATGTCGAACGTCAACACGTATGGCCACTCGACGGTGTTTAACGGCGTGGGGAACCTGCAGGCAGTCGTGAGCAAAGGATCGACGGCTCACAACATCAAGTGGCTGATCGCGGACATGGACGATCAGTTTCGGAACGGGGTCATCAGCTCCAAAGGCCTGGCCCTGAGGGACATGCAAGGGGCCAAAGGCAAGACGTCGTGGCCAGAGAATAGTCTCTTCAGGATGAGCATCCTAAGGCACTTGCGCGACTGCTGGCTGGAGGTCCAGCCGTGCCCCGCCCCGCTCAAGGCCAAGCTTCGCGACCTCACCAGCTCGCACCAGCGCTGGCGGAAGTGCCTGGGCTTTTCGAACGAGGTATTGCGGATAGTTCAACTCGCGCGCAGCCTCGCCCCCGGGAGGGTGGGATGATGATGATGGTTAGGGGGGCAGGGCAGGAGGAGGAGGAGGAGGAGGAGGAGTAGGAGGAGGAGGAGGGGGAGGGGGAGGAGGGGGAGGATGAGGAGGAGCAGGAGGAGGAGCAGGGGAAGGAGGAGGAGGAGGAGGAGGAGGAGGAGGAGGAGGAGGAGGAGGAGGAGTGTGCAAGCTTCGCCGCACCACAGGTCGACGACATCGACCAGAGCTGGAAGGGCGATTGGCCCGCCTACATGGACATCGCACTGGAGATCTTCAAGGTCGTATTCGACAACACGCGCGGCGACGACATCGAGACGCATTGCAAGCAGTCCTCTGCCGAGGAGTTCGTGGACTCGCAGCTTGAGGGGCTTCTGAACGACTGGGCGGCCTGCTTCGACACCGCCGGGGAGGATGGCGGCGACGCCGCCGAGGAGCCTGCAGAATCGGCTCCTGCACAAGGGCCTTCCATTCCAGCGCAGGTCCAGCCGGCCTCAGAGGTCGCGGCAGTGGTTTAGGATCTGGGCTTCACGCTCAAGGACTCGGAGGACGTGGACGCCTTGCAGCCCTTCTACAGCAGGGCGAAGATGCTCACTCGCACTTTCGTCACGCTGATTCCCGAAGAGACTACCGTTGCGAAGATGGCGCAGAAGCTCCAAGATCTACCGATCAAAGACGTTCACGGAAAAAGCCTGGAAACTCATACTGCGTATTTCGCTTTCATGTACTGCATGAGCCTCTCCGGCGAGGTTGCGACAGCACCGCACGTTCGGATGATGAGTTTCAGGAAGGACGCCTACCAGAAAGCCGTCGACACATTCGTGAAGTTCAGAGGGGAGCCCAACGTCTTCCCAGACACCGACGTGGCGATCGTGTTCGACGGGTTCAAGCACGGTCTGAAGCAACAGATGTTCGGCGCCTGGCAGGCGGAGGGCGCGGCGATGATGAAGGACGAGACTACTTACTCCCTGATCTACGACGCCGAGCAGCTGAATTCCAGGCTGGGCTGCGTCCGTGGGTACAAGATGACGCAGGTGGAATGGATGCATATCATTCACAACCCGAACGGCCTCAACATGAAGATCAAGAACAGGCCTCCTGTGAGAGTTATTTCCTACCTAGGCTCTGTCTAGAGGGTTCTTACTCTCTTAGCTTAAAGGGGCCGGGCAGTGGTTCCCGCCCCGGGCGGTTCCCCCAGTCCCCGCCCCGCGGTTCCCCCAGTTGCGCTCCCTGGGTGGGTTTAGCTTAGCTTAGCTTAGCTCAGCTCAGCTCAGCTTAGCTTAGCTTATCTCATATTAGCATAGCTTAGCTTAGCTTACCTTATCTTAGCTTAGCTTAGCTTATATCATCTTAGCTTTAGCTTTAGCTTTAGCACAGCCTAGCTTAGCCTAGCCTAGCCTAGCCTAGCCTAGCTTAGCTTAGCTGAGCTGAGCTGAGCTTAGCTTAGCTTAGCTTAGCCTAGCCTAGCCTAGCTTAGCGTAGCTTAGCTTAGCTTAGCTTAGCTTGTGCTGCTTTCCTAGGGGCTCCAACTCCAAGGTAGGGTCGCACTGGGATAATCAAGAATACCACCCCCCAGAGTATATGCAGGAACGACATTCCTAAATCTTAGTGAACAGATGTGCCAAGTCGGCTTACCATGATATATGTTCCTCAGTTCGGCTTTGCGCATTGCCATGGCGTAAACAATAGCGTGGCAAGCGTTATCTGCACAGCAACATGCAAATCATATTGCAAGCGTCGCATGGCTACTCGCAGCACAACGCAACAGGCAATGTATAACATAGCCCCAACATAACAAGTGCATGAACGAGACTCGCGAGCAAACAAACTGCACGCAAATTAAACGTCTTGCTCCAAGCTCATTGGGGTTGCGCCATCTTGCCAACCCAAACCTGTTCAACCCAATGCTCAACACCAACATGCTCGATTGCCGTCGGTTCTGTAAACATGCGTTTGCCCTGCGTGCTAGGCTGCACTATGAGGGGACGAACCGCTGGGAGGTCATGTATCCAGTCCGCTACACCGAATGGAAGGACTCGTGGCACTTGAACTACGAGGAGAAGCTCACATTCTTTGGATCCCACCGCCACGAGGTCGGAGGCTCCAGCGGGATCGTCGTGCCCAAGAGGAACCCCAAGGATTCAGAACCTGTCTTCTACCACAGCCCCGAGTCAAAAATGTTCGACGAGCTGAATTCTGGCCTCG